>VXBH01003711.1:396891-414092 GCA_013400035.1 Rynchops niger
TTTATACTAAAAGAGATTATTAATGCTTCTTTAATCAACTGTTCAAAGTGTGATTGCTCCTGAATAGCTCTCAAAATCTGGCTTTTTACTACTTACTTTCATTAGTGCTTAATTAACAGAGGAGATGAAAACGAAAATCTTCAGCCCTCTCAAGGATGAGATACTGCTTTTCAGAAGAGGGTTTCAGAACATGGTCTGTTTTGCAAGTCAGTTGCAAAAAAGCTGCCTATTTAGACCAACGTTTTCTGTATAGACTAGAAATATCCTTGAATTACTGCAAGAATGAAATAATATTTGAGATCAGCATCTGGAATCTAGCTTGCTTAATGTATTATATGCTTATTACCCTTTGAAAGAAGAAATCTACATATAATGTACATATACACATTTACATATAATGTAAAGTTTAAAACTACAAGAATACAACTAAGATATTTGAGACACTGATGCTGGAGTTTGCATATGTTGTAGGGTGTCAACTTATTGTGGAGATACTGAGTTGAATATGTTTCCTGATTGTTCTTCAGCGAAAATAACTGAGTTTTCTCTGATGCTCAATGGGAGCATTAACATTGGGAGTTTTGGTTATCCTGGTTGATTACATCATAGATATATCACAGTCTTTTTGACATGGGTAATGTCTTTAAGTATGAGGGAAGAGAATATTTATTTCACCATTTTCATTGTTGCTTGACATTATGTAACTCTTTAGTTTAATGAAGAAAACTACAAGTACTGTATCTAAAAATGTTACCAGTCATTAGAATATGCACTGGTGTTTAGGAGTGACTTTTGTGTTGTTGCTCCAGACATTTAGGTTGAAATGAATACTTAGGTTTCAAATACTTGAACACTTTGCCTTGTGGGTGCAAACTGGGAAATGTTCTTAAATGTGGTTTGTTAGTGTATTTTATGACAATGCATATTGTATTTTTCTACTCTTCTGTAGGTGTATACACATATATGTTGTTTTCCACTTCCCATAATGTTCTAAGGATTACCACGATGCTAATAGTAAATTTTTTTTGCTCCTGTTCTAGTTCCCATTATTCAATATTCTAATGCTTTAGATATGCGTTTAGGAAAGAATGTCTGTGAAAAACTCTAAGGTGTCAGACTATTATAAAATTTACAATAAGCATATGATAGCCTCCCTGCAAATAACTCCAGCAGTTTTTAGAGGGAAAATGAAGATAATGCTTCAACTTATGGACAAATATCAGAACAGGTTGGGGCATGAGGTCACTGAATGTGTAGGTGTTTAACTTCCTTGAATCTGTGACAATTAAATGTGAAAACACCTTGAAAGATTTAGCCAGAAATTTGGAAGAGCTGATTCTCCAAAGGTAACCTGTCACCTGCATTTGTTAGCTGAATGCATGAGCATGTGCTATCCCTGTCCTACTCCACCCCCTGTAGTTCTGTTAGGCATGCATTTTTATTGTAAGTAACAAGAAATCCCTAGGCGAGGGTAATTTTTGAGAGACGTGAAGGCAGATTGGAGAAATGGGCTGATGAGAACCTCATGAAGTTCAACAAGGGTAAGTGCCAAGTCCTGCCCCTGGGGAGGAACAAGCCCCTGCACTACTACATGCTGGGGGCCCCCCAGTTGGAAAACAGCTGTGCAGAAAAGGACCTGGGGGCTTTGGTGGACATCTAGTGGAACATGAGCCAGTGATGTGCCCTTGCTGCAAAGAAGGCTGATGGCATCCTGGGCTGCGTTAGGCAGAGCACTGCCAGCAGGTTGAGGGAGGTGGTCCTTCCCCTGGGCTCGGTGCTGGTGAGTCCACACCTGGAATGCTGGGTTTTGTTCTGGGCTGCTGTCACATCCCAGTCCGACTACATTGGGCCCGGGAGAGGTTCGCAATGATTCCAAGTGTGAAATTAAGACGCAAACGAGGTCAGATGCCGCTCACTGCAGGTCTGCAGGTTTATTGTTGTTCCCCAGCAAAAGTCACTGAGACAAGCGATAGAGTAAAGGCAGAAGTAGAGGAAAGGCAGAAAAGAGAAGCAGTATTACAGAGCGTAGCAAGAGTATAGTCACCACCACAGGCCCAACAACATCTCGGCGGTCCTCCGTAAGCTCATCAGCGTCCCATTGATCCGTGGTTGACGGTGGTGGGGGTCTTGGTCCCAATTCCCAAATTGTGGTGGGTCGCTATGCCAGTTATAGTCCAGATAGCCCAGGTCAGTCCATAGCTTGACCAATCACAGCATGACAATGGCCTTTGCCCAGCCAATTGCCATTTTACATGATTGCCATATAAACTTTTTCTGCCCCCTTGCTGTTTGGGCAGTGCTTGGCTTCAGCAATTTTGGAGTTAACAACAGAGGCTTGGGTGGTCCCTGGGCTAGGCAGGCTCTGTCCACTCTGATAGCCAGAGGCCTACACCCTTTCCAGCTGGGGGAGCAACGCACCCTCCTCAGCTGATGGCAGTCTTGGGTGGTGACTGGCAAGCAGGAGGATGGTCTGCAGAAGGTGCTAAATAGATACAAGCAAGCTTCTCATCAGCCTGCAAGCTTGTCATCGATTTGCAGAAGATTAAGCAAGCTTTGAGACAATTATTTTAAAGTTCCAGTCTTTCACAGCTTGCCAGTACAAGAAAGATGTAGACATACTGGAGAGAGTCCAGAGAAGGGCAACAAAGATGTTAAGGGACTGGAGCATCTCATATATGAGGAAAGGCTGAGAGAGCTGGACTTCAGCATGGAGAAGAGAAGGCTCAAGGGAATCTGGTTAATATATATAAATACCTGAGGGCAGGGTCCAAGGTTCTCCATCAGTAACCCATAGGAATGCTGCTGTGGATCAGATGTTCTTTTTGACCTTCCTGTGGGATTTTTCTTTTCTGAAAATTTTATGATTTAAAGATGCATAGCTGTCAGAAATGATTGACATGCATAAAGAAACCATATGTCATGGTTGCAGAAGAAACAAGTATTTTTAGAGTCACTGGAGATCAGATGATGTAGCACACTTGGGCTAGCCCTTTCTCACTTTAAATGACTTGAACATATTTTTCTGTACTTAATTGATACTGTGAAGTTTTATGGGAAATTTAATCAGTCAGGCTTTGCCAGTTTTCAAAAACAACCCTGTGGAACAATATTTATGTGATACTAAACCAGTAGGAGTTACCAGAAAGGCTAATTAAAGCAGAATTATTTGCTAGTTTAAAGCTATATTACATTTTTGTATTTCATTCATGTCTGAGCAGTTAAATATATGTATAGAGGAACATCAAAACAACAAACTATGTATATGTGTATATATTCTATATATTTAGCTTGTGCAATATATCATGAACCAGAGTTAATTTGATGTCTGAATTTTTTGTAAACTAAGTGTGAAGTATGTGCACCAGACAGGATCACAGGTAATTAAACAGGTACTACTTGGCTTGTTTATCCCCAGTGCCAGAAATAGTTCCATATCAGCTGATAAAGGATGGGATGTGGTTCATTATGTATGTTTGTTTTAACCAAACTCTTTAAAATACAAAATTAATTTTTACATAGGTCAGTAGTATTAAAGCTCTTATTACAGAATGAGGGTACATACTTTGCAAAAGTTGACAAGGGGCTAATGTAGTTTGTGGCATTTAAAGCCTGATTTCCAAACCTCAGGATTTTTTTGGGTTATTTTACAGAAAGGGATATTTTTATTGACCTAGAGATGGAGCAATAGGAAGACCAATCTCTGCACTGTGGACAAGTGTAGAAATGGTGATGGATGGTCTGACAAGATGTATTTGGCTTTCTGGGGTAAATATACCTATAAATGCCAAATAATTCCTTTCCTCATGCTGTAGATGTGTCATTCAGTAAACCATATATTCCCGTCAAGCATGCTAGTTTTGCAGCAGACTAAAAGCTTGGTGTGTGATGAAGACAAGTGAGCTTATTCTTAAACATCTTCCCATCATCAGTAACAGAGGTGTAAAAAAATATAAGTAAAAAGCTGCCTGTAATATATTTTTACTTTTGAGTTGTTTAAAAAAAGAAGAAACAAAGAAAAACCTATGTTGCCACGAGAGATTGCTCAGGTGAGGGTTGGTGTGCGTATGCCTATAAATCCAACTCTTCACTGGCTAGAGGAATGCAGTTTTGGATGGAAACCTGATAAATTTTACATTAAGAATGCAAAGATGCTGAAGTCAAAAATAAGTCATGGTGATTTCCCAGACAATTGAGGGATTTGCCTCTTCCCCCCCTCCAGAACAAATGCCAATATCCTGTTTTGATCTCTTTTCTTGGAAACATTATAAGTTATGCACTGCATGTAGTGCATCCTTTTATATTGAAGTGAAGTCTGTATGAATAATGTATGCTAACTTGAAAACTGCGTTGATATTGATATAATCACTTTAATGCTCTATGGCGTTTTAAGGAATGACACAGCAAATGTTTCTCAAATATTCACATACTGCAGAAAACATGGAAAATATTTTATTAATCACAGAGCCTCAGGTAGGTAGTCTTGAACTGGTTTCTTTATCTAGCTTGAGTCTTTTTAGCGACAGTGTTGCATGTCATGACTTCAGGTGAGAAGTCCTTTCATGAAATTGGTTAAATTCAACCTGAGTTTAAGCAGAACAAACTCCAAAGATTACAGGCGGTGTTATGCCCCACTTATTCCAGGGCTTGATGTCTATTTGCTGACTTTGTCACAGCAGTAGTTTGAGTCATTTACAGTAGACAGCTGTGCAGATGAGGATCAGAAGTCTGCTAAAATAAACATTTGCATTTTTACCCTAAATCTGTGCCAGGGTGTTAAAATAATGTACACTAGAAAATACTGATTTATGAATTATTAGTGTCTGTTAAGCTGATATTTCCACAAAGTCTTACATGTTCAATCTCTGGAAAAAAATACATTCTCATCATTTGAAAATGTGGTGGATTGGCACTGGCCAGCAGCTAAACCACCACCCAGTCCCTTGCTCACTTTTCCACAGCAGGATGAGCAAAATCAAGGAAAACTTGTTGGTCGAGATAAAGACAGTTTAATAAATGAAGGAAAAAAACCCAAGAAACCAAGTGGTGCTAAGGCAGTCGCTCATCACCGCTGGGTGGCAGACTGATGCCCAGCCAGTCTCCGAGAACAACAACCTTGGAGAAACTGGCCTCCGCCAGTCTCATAGCTGAGCATGACATTAAATGGAATGGAAAACCTCTTTGGTCAATTTGAGTCAGCTGTCATGGCTGTATCCGCTCACAACCTCTTGCCCAACCCTAACCTACTCCCTCGAGGTGGCAGAATAGGAAACTGAGGCTGCCTTGGATATCCTGGAAGTTTTTGCTGTAACTTGTGAAGAATTGGATTTGGCCTCAGAAGGCAAGTACTCAAGTCTTTTTGTCAGGCAACATCTGTGAATTCTTATTTCCTATTTCCAGTATAGCATTTCCTCCTTTAAGAAAAAAAATAAACTCATGTGAAAACAAACTCTTTTAATTTAAAAATATGCAATAAATAGGAAAGAGGCATAGTTTAACAGAAATGTAAGCAGTAATATTACTGAAATTCTTTAACTTGTTCAGATGCAACTTCCATATGAAGTTACAAATATGGACTAACATATACTTCTGAAAAACACTTACTTTGTATGTTAATCTTGATTTTCCAGTATCTTTTAAAAAGTCATAACCTTGTTCTAGATTGGTAAAATTAAGTCCAAGTACTCTGTCACACAATAAAGCACAGTATAGTTTGAATGGCAAACCCATTTCATTGTGGTTTATAATAACAAATATTGGTCTTTTTATATTACAAATTCATGAAACAGTTGAAGGAAAATTCTCACTTCTCTTCTGTAGGTTGAAAAGTCTTTACTTTTCTAAAATGAGGTAAAATCTGCGTAATTTCGTTTAAACTTGTCTCTTTTTGTCCAGTGAGTTCAAGGAGGTTTTGCATAGTTTATGTAGGCCTTGTACTTTCAAATATCTTCAGTTTGCTCTGATGCTTTTTCTATTGGATCCTTGAAAACCTCCTCTATAGGGGTTATAAAACTCTGAAGATTTATTTAATGCAGCCATATTAATTTTTCTCAGTTTCTTTTATGGTTACTTCTCCTTCGTCCTTCTTTTTAAAAGTAGTCGCTGAAATGTCTCTCTTCCTAGAAGAACCAGCATTTTTGGTATATTGTAACAGGAAAGAAAAAGTTTTATGGCAACATTTGAGAGAAAACTGTTGGACATTCTAATAGGTCTTCTCTCCACTGGCTGCGTTGAATGAGATATTTAGACAGTTCTTTGATAAAGAATCAGTTTCCATTGTCCCTGAGAATTTGTTTTCCAAACCACCCTTGTGTTTCTTATTTCTAAATTTCTGTATGACTTACTGTTTGTTTTTTGTTTTTTGTTTTTTTTTTTTTGTTTTTTTTTTGTTTGTTTTTTTGTTTTTGTTTTNTTTTTAACTTATGAGTCTTTGTTTTTGAAGACTGCAAATTTAAATAGTTCGAATGATAAATTGTGGACTAGAGAAGACTATTTTTTGGTCGGTGGTTTTTCATGTGGGGAAATTGTTGCATTGAGGTTTAATAGCAAGTCCTCAGTGGGGGTTAACTAGACCAAAGAAATACAGTCCACAGAACCTTAGAGCAAATAGTGAAATGCAGTTCTCTTAATACAGCAATCATTACATATGTAGCAGTATGGTATAGAGTGATCAGTTCTACTTACTTGATTCCAAAAGGTGATACGACTGCAGTGGGCTGTTTCTGCTGTAGACTTACATATTCTTTAAAGGAAGCTCCACCAATGCTATCAGTTACAGGCAGTTTCATTAAGTAGTGATTCTGGTGTCATCCTATTCGAATACTTTCAAAGTGACTGCAGTCTTACACTCTTGGGGAAGGTCCTGCTGCAGCCTTGCGTCTGCTCACTTTTACATACAGAGTCTTATTACAAAGTGATATATAGTTCACACGACACAACAGTGGTGTTCAAAAGCATATATAGTTGTATGAATATAGACAGATACATGTGAACAAACAAGTATGGGTATAATAGTTTCTAAACTGCTTTTTATTAATAGCTGTCTAATTGTGGCGATGTTACTGGTATGAACATAGAATAAGATTCTTTCCAAAGAAAGAGAAAAGAAGGGAAAGTTGTAAGAATGCAATAGACTAAAGAGTTGTTGAGTGTATTAACTACGTTTTGTGAGTTCTGCTGGTGTTTGTAGAAGTGTTTTGAAAAATTTTTTTTTTTAATTTTCTTTTATTTAGAGAAAAGCTGATAATATTGCTTGAGATGGAAATTCCTGGGAAAGTGGTTAAGGCTCTGGCAACAGTCAAAACCTATTATTGGACTTGTGTTTAATTCTAGATTTGTTTACCTATGGTTTTGTTTCAGAAGAAGAGTTTTGTTTCCACAAATAGTAGTTGTTAATTTTTCTGAGTAAAGGCTGCAGTATTCAACATGTGTTACAGTTTTCCTGTATTGATAAGCTCACATTATTTTCCATTCTTCTTGTTGCCTGGCAATGATGTATTCTTCAGTGTTCTTAGTAAAGGTGGCAATGCAATAGTGGTTTGCAGCATTGCTGTCTGTTAGAAGTTTTTATTAAGCTGTGGGCTCTTTTTGCCTTCCTTTGCTAGTCATTTTGCTAGCTGCTATGTTTTATTAGGCCTCAAGAAGGGTAAGCAATGGGTTGTTTCTTTGCAGTTGCCAGAGAAACCCCTCAAGGCTGTACAATGAAACACCTGTATTACTGCCACCCATTGCACTATTTCACCAATACCAGAACATACAGAGTAATTGAACTTTAGAGTTGCATTTCTTTGGTTCTTTGTCTAGGCTGGGCATGATTTTTTGCAACCAGTGCTTAACAACAGGAGCGGCCTCCTTATCCATGCCGTCTTTCCATCTGATTGTTGGAAGGTCTGGGTCTTAACCAAGCTAATAATAATTTTGAGGCCTTTGTTATTTTTATTTTGTGAGCTCAGATTTTTTATGCAGGCTGAGATGATGGTTTGACTCCCTTTCCCCTTTTATTTTTTTTCAGATGCATCAAAACCTTGAGAAATTTTTGGCATTGCAGTTGCAAGGTGGTTTTGCTCAATGTCATCAACACTTCTACCACATTGATGATTCCCTGGTAACCAATTCAATCTTCAAGTAATTCTATCCTTTGTTCCCCACATCACCTGTAGTCTGTTCACCATCCGAGATCAGTGTTTTGCTTTATTGCCTTACCGCCTTACCCCGCACCCTTTTTTTTTTTTTTTTGGTTTTCAGGGGTGCTTGGGGTCAAGAGTGGTAAGATTTTGGACCTGAGTGGTGGATGATGAAATAGTCTTTCAGTGGACATCCTCTTCGACTCTTTTCTCAGTGTTTTTGTTTTTTTTTTTTTTTCCTCCTCTTGTGCAATTGTCTGTGAGAATTATTAATGTCTGTCTTGGCCCATCTTATGTGTGTAGGCTAAAACAGTAAAGCTGTTTTAGCATGTGTTCTCCAGATTAAAAGTGACTGTATTGCTGTCTGTCTTAAGAAATCTCTGCCCATCAAAAAGATATTACTGCACAAATGTGCAAACTGGAGCATGTCAGTTACAGCATGTCACTCAAGTAGTAGTAGTCCCTTAAGAAGGCTTTGAATGATTGCTTTTGATGATAGGAAGATAATAGGAGCTCTGTGTTTTTAAGGAGAGAATTCATTCAGGATGTAACATTTGCGTCCTATCTCAATATCTGTTTGTGTTGGGGCCTTGGCCATACTAAATGAATATCAGGAACTGTGAGCCAAGGTCATGAGTTAAGCTGAAGAGATAGTTGTGGTTTTAGGTTGGCAAAGGAACAAGAAAATGCGGGAGTGAAATGCTGATAACAAGAACTTGGCGAAAATAGCAGCCTGTTGGGCCAACCAATCACTAAAGGACTATGGGCGCGTGGACAATGCGTGCTGTCCAATCAAGCTTACTCTATGCTGTATGCACGGAGCGTGATCGCGTGTACGGTAGAACTAATAGTATATAACAACGCATCTTTCTGATTAAAGTTGGATTTGAACCTGCATCATATTGATGTGTTGTTCTCTCCCGCTCGCTGGAATGGCCCGCAGCATGTTTGTAAATTAGAGGTGTCAATGTTTAACTGGAATGTATAAAAACATTATAAAAACATTAACATGTCTGTGTTTTGTTGGAACTGCTCTGCTTTTCTGAAGATAAGTAGGAATAATAAATAGGCCATGTACCGGAACATTTCATCCACTCATACTGCATTTTGTACACTTTGCCCCTCGTTGTGATATGAACAGATAATCCTAAACATGATCTCTTTACCGTTCATTTTATTCTTCCTATAGAGTGTTTTGCTTCAGTGTGAGATCTCCTCTATCTCATTTCCATCAGATTATATCTTGTCACTTAAATCAAAAGTGACTTATCTTTAGTGAGATTTTAATAACATGGTCTGGTTCTAAACAGAACATATTGGAAGAAAATATTGTAAGCTGTGTTTTCCATGAGACTTGCACACATCTCCACATCCATTTTCTCACACAACAGTTATAGCATCAGCTTAGTAGGCGATTAGCAGTAACTTGTATTTTGTTGTATATTTTTCCACTGGGAGTGTTGGTGGCTGAAAATGATTATATTCCTGTTGGTAAGAAATCTGATGCATGGGTAGTTTTGTCCTATATTTTCTTTCCTTGATAAAGCTTAATTCCAAGCAGATGTTCTATGCCTTCAGAGTGATACTGTATAATTTTATTCATGTGGTAGATGCTGTGTGGGTTTTTTTGGGTATGATCAACACAGGTGTTGTAGAACGTGTTGCTCTCAGTATCTGTTGGCAGTGTTTTCCTGTTGGTGATATTTAGCTTGTCCATGTGTAGTGAAACGGCAGGCTTTACGGGGTAAGAGGAGAGCTATTACCACTGCTGTTGCTGCCTCCGGCAGTTTTGTTAATCCAAACTCTGGGTTCCTTTGACTTTTAGTACAAGTTCCTGAAAATGAAAGTTTTCAGCTTTGTTAGAATGTGCTGGTTTTTCACCTCCCAAAATGTATAGTGTGTTTTGGCCTTAGTTTTGTCTGAGTCAAAAGGGAATGCAAACTTCTTTGAGAAACAAAGGGAAACAATTTTCAAGACCTATTTTTTGGTTTAGGAGGTGAACCAAAATCCAAATTTATTTTTTTGCTCTCGGTTATATATGTGGAAAGACAGTAAGAAAAATATAGTTTATTTCTTCTCTTCCTCTCTACAGCCTATAATTTGAGATTTTTATACTTCTTTACTTAAGACCAGCAGATTTTCATCACAAAAGTGATAGCTTCGAAAGGAGGTACACTGTAAGAGTGGGAATTGACTTCCATAAAAGGCCACAGGGCTCTGAATTGATATTTTTGGTAATAATGTAAGAACTATGTCCTGAGGGTTATATTCTCCTCGTGTTCCTTTCTCTATAAGTGTTCACTGGGTTTGACTTGAATATAGGATGAGGGATCGGATAATATTTTTTCCTTCCTGTATGACTCTGACTTCTAAAAACCTCGTGGGAGGAATTCAACCCGCTGACATATCTTTTGAAAAGTTGAAATGTTTTATATAGAAAACGTCAAAAATGAAACATTTGGACTTTTTGGAGTGAAATGCCCTATTTTGAAAATGTTGCTGTAAAATGTGTCAATATTGTCAAATTCATTAAGGCTAAGCTACTTTGCCAAATTTGACTTGCATATGCGATTAGTTTTTTCTTTGAGACAGAGCATCTGATTAAATTACTATTCTCTGATGTGTTCTTTGAGCTTTAAAGAAAAAGTCTGTCAGGTTTTTCTACTTTTTTCCAATTATATGGCATTTATGATTTCATTTGGTCTCTCTTATTTTCACAATTAAGTAGTACTGGCAATTGTAGCCTACATTTCTGCATATGTAATTTTAGCCTTTAACAGTTGTATCACGACTGAAATGAAATTAAAGCATTAACAAATAATGCTAAAAACTATCAGACTAGACACGCCTGAGGGGTTGTTTGAACTCTTGAAACAATTTGTGTTTCTAAAGTCTTTGTGCAATCATTTCACAGCTCCCATGACTTTGTTTTAAAATCAAACTTTTACCTGAAGCAGTTAAAAACTGTTAAATGTTAAACTGCCATTTTGATTTCAAAAATACATGGGAGGTGATGTCAGACAGCATTTTCTAATGAAGCTGGTTTTGGGGAGTTTGTGACATGGTTAGTCAGTGTATTGATGGTGCTACTGCTGTTGAGGTAAAATGATGAGAAATCTAAGGTCTTCCTATAACCGTTGATATAATAAAGTTTACTGTCTTTTTTACATATTCCCATTGTATGCATGTCTGCTATTTACAGTTGCTTTGAACTGATCCTTTAGATGTTTCCCCCCAAGTAATTCAACTTATTGTGTTTTTTCTTCTTTAAAAAAAAAAGAAAAAGAGCTTGCTTTACCAATATTCTTTCATAATCTATCTGTAGCTTCCCTTTTAACATGAAAGAAGAAATCTGTTAAATAGAACAAAGTATATGAATATGGTAATGCCTGTGTTCTTCTATTATGGGAAGCTCAGAGGTGACCTCTGAAGGCCAACGAAATCAAGGGAAGAGAGAAAATTTCCTACTACTAAAGGGATATCTCTGGTCAGAGAAGGTATATCTGTGTAAACAACTGGTACAGTGTGAAGAGGGGAACTTTGGAGTAGTGTAGGTTCAACTCGAACATGTACCAAAAAAGAGAATTTACTGTGCACTTATTCATGTAGATTCACTCAGCGTCCCAGTGATGGACAGGTGTCAAGTGTTAAATGGACAGTAAAAATTTCTTCCTTGGGATGCTGCATCAGGTCTTCCAGTAACTCAACCAGAGATGACAGATCCCCACAGCACGCCAGTCCTTTCTCTGTCACTCAGGAAACATGCTGCAAAGTGGAATGAGTTTTTATTTGCTCTGAGCTTGATGGGTATAAGTTTCTATACATGCCGAGGACAACCTCTGTTCTGTAATGGGGGTGCCTGCCACCTGGCATCCTGTATAGATCATTCACCAATTGCAGACCTTGAGAGACCTATAAAATGACAGCTCCTTTGTCCGTGCAGCTGGATTTCCTCCCAAAGGAAACCAGCTTATGTAAGATGTGCATTTATGCCGTGTCGCACATACGTTTAGGAGGTGCAAAGTGTGTGCTCAGGAATGAGGATGGTGAGTGCATCAGTGCTGTGGTACAGGCACAGTGTCTATTAATATTACGTACATATCTGCCTGCCTTCTTGCTAACTACTTCTCCACTATCAAATAATTCTTTTTCTCCGGTGATTTGAATAATCTCTAATGAATACTTCTCCTGTAGGAAAGGAGAGAGATTAACAGGTGCTTCATGATGCTTATCTCTCTGGAACTGTACTGTACAGATGAATCAGTTCATTTTGCCAAATTTTAGAAATTTTTATATAATCTGAACACTTTCAAAACAACAAGTTTGGCTGCTTTAGCTTCTTTGTAAGTTATATACACGTGTGGATAAGCTGACAAAAACATAACTTTGAAAACGTTTATTTTCAAACCAGGAATAATAAAGTGATTGTAATTATTTGTGTATTATTGGAAAAGTGTGAGAAATGTTCATTGTCTTTCTTTTCTTCATATTGAAATTGTGAAGTTTGTCATTCAGTATTTCTTACTTTAGTAGTAAAATTTGCCATTTAGTACTGCTTTAATTGTAAAAGTATGGAACATTGTAGTATGCTGATTGTAAGAAAAAACACTTCTAAGTTAAGTTGTTAAACCAAAAGACAGGTTGTCAGAATTGGAATGGTGAAACCTATGTCCAAATATTTTGTTGCGTGTACTGTGTTTACTGCAGTTAATACTGTACTAGAATATATGCTTTATGTACTTAACTTGAAACAACCCCCCCCACACTTTAAGGTTACTTGTAAATGCCACAAATTCTAAGCCTTTGGTAAGCTTGAATCAGATCTCCTATGTTTGTGTTTTATTTATGATGTAAACACAAAGTAGTCACAAGTCAATTTTTTATTACAATTAGTGAAGTCATGCTTGTTCCTTCATGCCAAACAGTTGCCTTTGATGGAAATGAGGGTATAAAAATGAAGAGAATTTGACGTGACATGCATCTTTCATTGATTAGCTTGAAAGTGAGATTGTTATTGTGCTATGGCAAAAGTAATCTGACTTGGATTCAGCGTGTCTTTTAAGTATCATTTCTGTGGTTGCTCTTCATGTAGGATGTGACCTCAACCACTCTCTCCGTGCAGTTTAACAGGGTTGCAGGGTATAACTGAATAACTGACTGCAGAATTGTCCACCTAATGCAAAGCAAATGGAAGAGGTTTGGATTACAATAACCTTGAATTTATCTTCAGAGCACACCGACTTGGCATAGGGCAGAAAGCAAGATGGTTTCGTGTTGCTGGTACTGTTCTGCAGTGGTTGGTCAGTGTGTGCAAAATTAACTGCTACAAGGTCAAGAGGCCATCATCATGCAGGCCACCTTCCTTGTGAGGAAATATTTGTTTCTTTTATAGGATGATTTAAGATTTTTTTTTTTTTTCCTCCTTTTTTATGGTAGCACTCCTTTCTAACCTCAGACCTCTGTGCTGATGTAAATATCTTTTCCAGTTAAAAACAACTCTGACCTCTAGGGTAAGGTAAGCAAGCAAGGAGACGTGGTAAGTATTAGGGCTTTTATATGAAATCATCATGGATGCTGCCAATTTTTTTTTTTTGTTATTTTTTTTTCCCCTGTGATAAGAAGGTCAGTGACATTTCTATATCAATTTCCATAGTGGTGAAAAAGGTATGCTATTGAAAAACAGAATTATTCGCTCTTTGACAGAAGTCCCACTTGATGACAGGAAAGCATAAGAAATACCCTCCTAGCTCAGTGGCGTCTGTCAGTGCTTGCACTCCATCTCCAATGGTGACAATGGGAGATGAGGGTTAGGGAGGTCTTGTGTGCTTGTATGTGTTCTCTGGTCCTTTCTTCTTGTACTTTTACAGGTTCTACAGCTGTATTAGACATGTTAGAGAGTGCATCATTGCACAGTTCTTTTAGTACCCACCATGCACGGTGCCTGAATTTGTCTAACCTGTCTTTAAACCAGCTGGTATAGTCTCCCTCCGCATCCTCCTGCGGCAGCAAGGTCTACTAGTTCTCTGCTGGCTGTCCAAAGAAGCACTTTTATCTGTTTTGGGCTATCGCCTACTGGTTTCATCAAGTGGCCACTTCATTCTTGTGTTGCAGGATTTGCTGAATGGCAGTTTATCTATTGCTTTTGTGACTTTATAAACTGCAATTCTACCTTCCTTCAGGCTGCTTCTATCCAGATGTAGGGTCCCAGTGGTGTTTTTTGCAGTCCCCAAGCTCTGCATGTGTAACCCGCTCATCTGCCTATGCTCTGTTTGTGAACAGAGTATGTGTAGTTAGAGTCCATCCTTCTGGTGTTGGACAGTCTTGAGGTAATGGGGCTGCTGGTAATGAGTTTCAAGTATGATTTCTGCGGTGTTACTATAGTCTACCACTTCTCAGATCATCAAATGTTATTTTCCACCTCTGTAGAAGTTTCCATATGAAAATCTGGAAATGTTTATATAAATATTAATGAGTTCTACTTTAAAGGAGCCTTAGGAGGGTTGCAGTAAGAAAGAGAGAAGCATAATATGTTTCTAAGTGGAAAATCCTAAAATATACCATACTTTAAGTGATATTCTGCACCGCCTAATTCTTTTTACATAAACTATTAAATCTGATTTTATTACATTATCGGTTAAAATTGCTTCAATCAAGACATTGCTTTGGGATTTGAGTTTTTTTAACTATGATCTTTTGATTAGACCCATTAAATCTGCAGAGTAAAAGTGATTAAAATGTTATGTTCTGCGTATGTCCCCCAAGTATACGGAGTTTTTACCGCTTGTTAAAATAGAAAAGTGATGACATTATTATGAGGTAGCCTATATATAACCTATTTAATATAAAATGATACTGAGAACACATAGATTCCTCTATTCTAAGTATTTTTAGGATTTCTTAGAAATTCATATTGTTTAAATTATGAATATAATATTACCCATATTGTGGTTATTAAGATACAATAACTAAAATTTCTACCTGATAATCCAAATATTTTGAGAATTTCTTCTTGAAGCTTGATTAAATGCTTGCCTGAAATTCAGGTTTTGTCCACACTTAAGCGTAATTCTCAAATTTATCTGAAGTCACTCTAAGAATACTTTTACTCTAGAATAATAATTCTGAATCTGGAGTATTTATCCTAGAATTATTCTTATTATCCAGTGTCATGACAGTCTAAAATAGGTTATGGGAAGGAGGAACATACTCTGAATATACTGCTACTGGAAACAAACTTCTGAGTTCAGATTTTAGGAGACAGTTTTCTCTCTAATTCCAGGAATGTTCACAATTGATGATGAGGAATATATTGTAATTTTTTTCTCTTTGCACACCATAGCCAACAGGAATGGGGTGATAAGGGAGGGACACAAATGTACTACTGCAGTACTGCAATTCTAAATAAACCTGACAAAAAAATTATTTGCTGCTATTGAAAGACACTACCTATGCAAAGCGGGCACCTGTTTTGTCCAAAAGGCTTAGTAATAACGTCGCGGTACATTTCAGTATTGAGATACTTTTTCTTACGTATTGTTTTGAAAGCTTTCAAGTGGCATCTTCCCTTTCAAGTATGCACTTAAATTTCTGGTGACTAGGCCATTTTAACATGGCCCCGTGCACATGTGGAATAGCACACGCTTCTGCAGTATGAAACTGCTCATGAAGCAGAAAACAAAGGTTGTTTCAAGAAGAAATAGCTGTTTTTTAGGATGCATTGGTTTCCTGGCATTATGTTGCCCACAGATGCTGCAGATTTCTCTTGCTTGCCTTGTTGTTTGATGACTGTTTACACACTGCAATTTTATTCATAGATCTGCTCTGAGTATTTCTTTTTTCTTGGTAGCTTACTTCTTTACCCATTTCAAGAAGAGCCTTTCTACATGTGATTTCAGACTCTGGACTGCACTAAATACAAATCACTTGCCTGTGCTCTGGGTTATGAGAAAATATTTGTTTGTCACGGGCAATGCTAAAAAGAGAATTTGCAGCTTAAATATAGGTAATGAAGAGCTGACCCTCACCATTTTGCAGGGGAAACCATTTGGGCTTCATGGAGAGGAGGGATGAAGGAGGGCAGAAAGAAGTCAACTCAGTTTTAAGATATGTACTGCTTTTAAATTCCCCTACTGGCTCGGTGCATTAGTTGGCTTGTCACATCACATTTTCTGAGCTTCTTTGTATTATGTCACATAATATGACAGAGATAACCCTTATGACAACTCACACAAGCCAGTGTGTCAGCAGGGAAATAGGAAACTGACAGTTTTCTGAACAGTCCCATAAAAACACTCAATAGAATTCTGTAAAAATTAACCTTTTAGAAATCTAGGCCTATGTTTTTTCTTGCTGAAAACCTTTTCTCAAAAAAAACTTCAGAGCACAACATTTAAAAAAATTAAGAAAAAAGATGAAAATAACTGATATAGTAGGGGCTCTGGCTGATGCGTGGGAAAAGCTTAGACTGGGATGGTGGAGAGGGGATCCAGCCCCAGCTTTCTCTTCTGCTGCCACTGCACAGATGTCTGAGCTGCTCATCCCTTGCTCCTGACCTGCAGTTTTGCAGTCCTAAATCACAGCACTGGAAATTATACTGACTCATGAGTAGCTCACAAGCAGCTTCTGTATGAGGAGAGCCAGGTAATATTTTGCCAGCCATACTAAAATAAGCAGCTATTACTTGCCCTCATACAGAGGTGGACTGAATCAGTAGATCCTCCCTCCCATCCCCAACCCACTTTCTGTCTTTCGCACTAAACGGTAAGGAAACTTTTAGTCACTAGTTTCTGTTGTAAGATTCTAATGTTGTCTGTGTATTCATGCTTATTATTTGTATTCATTCTATTTCAAAGACCCACCTTTTTCCTCCTTAGTTTTCTATTTAGCAAGTGGCTCTATAAATGGGGGGAAAGAGTGGTTTTGACAAAATGCCTTTGGGTCTTGGGTGGCACAACCCTGCAGCTGTTATTAAAAGAGAAAGCTATTAGAGGTGAACTTTCACATTTTGAAAAAATCCTTGTTGCTTTTTAAAAAAAAAAAAAAAAAAAAAGAGCTTGGTGTGTGCTTAAAAAATAACCAAAG
>VXBH01003711.1:414111-426803 GCA_013400035.1 Rynchops niger
ATGTCTGCTCAGTCTGGTCTAATCTAGCTGCAGCATTCTCACTGAAATTACATGGACAGTCACAAATTTAGAAGTTTGGGGGGGACCTTTGTCTTGAAATCAAGAAAAGGACTTCTGGGCAACTGGAAATGGTATTTATGTATGTAATAGGCTCTGTTCCAAGTAACAATAGGAAAAAAACAACTTCACTACAGTCGGTGATAAAGTTAAATTGTATGTACAAATATAGGACCTAGAACAACTGATACACCGTTGCTCTCATTTGTTTCTTGTAGTTTTAACATTTAAAGGAAGTTGACTGATCGATAAAGCCCTCAGGCTGTCTTAAAAATATGATCATGTTTCTGTCTGCTACAATTATTTCTGCCAGTTCATGTTTTCCATGTTCCTGGACAGCTAAAGCAGTAGCATTACTTAGAGAGCTTTATGATCAATTTGACAAACTCATCTGTGGGTGGCATATCCCCATTTATTTTCCATTATTGTTTAAAATAAATAAAAGATACTGTAGTAGCTCCATCTCTCAAGGTCTGTGACTTATGTTCCCTAATATAAAAATATTACAGTAGTTTGGGATGGTACTGCAACTGTGAATGCTACCCTAGTCTTCCCCTAGAAGTTATGATCCCCAAAGTAGTTATCACTTCCATCCTGTTACAAAAAACAATCATCTCTGGCAGAGGGCTATAATGGACAGTTAGAAGGGATATCTTCTTAAACTCTTGCAATTAGATATATATACCAGGGTCTGTACGGAGTTCAGTTTAACTAGGTTTGTATGGATAAACAAAAGGTTTGTTGCTGTTATACTCTCTTGTTGTACTGAGACCCGAGAGGATGAGTAGTGATAGGATGTTTGTTTTTGTAGAACTTCTGTGTGTGAATAATATCTGCATCCTTACTCTGCACTGGGAGGAAGTAGAAGATGAGAGGGAGAGAGAAGTGGTGCGGGGTTCTTTCTGGAAGTCAGTAAGAAAGACCTGACAACAAATGTTTTAATAAGATAGAATTAGAAGAGGTACACAGATGGCAAGTAAATCTTATGTCCGTTCAAATGCTGGGAACCACAGTTTCATGCATCATCAGATGGATCCTGGATGGACTTTCCCACAGCACGCTGCGCAGACCCTGTTCATGGAGAGGTTCCTCCTCCCTCACACATCCTTGTGCCTTTTATTTTGCGTAACAACCAGAATCATCTTCTTCTGAGAGGTTGGATGTTATCTCTTCATAACGTCCACCAGTGTGTGGCACAGGGCATTCCAGCAGATTCCCTTACAGCAGCTACTCATGCTAACACATGGGTTTCTCAAGCTAGTTACTCATTAGCTACTCATGGTCAAGCACATATTTCTCCCAACGTATAAGGACGAGTACAGCAGACATGGCTTATTCAAGACATTGAAGTCTTCTGCAAGGTTCAGAGTACAGTCCTCTACTTGATGTTAGCTACTGGTTTTCAAAACAATGTTTTTAACTAAGGCTAAGTAGAAGTTGCATGGGGAGGAGAGGCTAGAATCCTAGAGAAAAAGGGGGAAATTAAATTTTTCCTGGATCCTTCATGAGTGGTCACTTGTGAACTTGAAAAGCCATAGTTAAGTATTTTGCAATGCCTACTGTAGTGAATGTTGATGACATGGAAAAAAAAATCTCTGATGGAAACAGTTTAGGGATTATTCTTTGGTCAGATAACTGCAAACATTATGAGTTGGAGATGTAGTTCTCTGTTCCCAAATTTATTTTCTGTGATGATAGAATCAATTACATTTACTCATGCTGATTCTGAAATAGGAAAATAATTTGTTACATGACTCTTGCTGTTGCCATCAATATTTAAATGTTCCTAAAAATTTGTAAAATAAACTCCTGTTTTGCACTTGTGGGAAATCTTCCTGCGCTTACAGAATACTATATAGGAGGTCCTGTAGAGCTTGTTACTGACTTTTCTTTAGGAAGATATTGCAATCTGTAATCCAAACCCAATCAAATTCTGCACCAGTACAGACAGGAAATTCAATAAGGTGTATGTGCAACATAGTCAATAAAAGAATTCAATACATTTTTTGGGGAAAAGGATCATTTAGTATAATCTATTCTAGATCATAGGTTGTTAAACTTCAGCTATCTCTGTTTTGAGCCCAGCAGTTTCACTAAAATACATCCATCAGAATAGGATCCACTGTTAACTTCCTTACTTCCATTAGCAATCCCATATACATGTTCCATAAGAGGAAGAAATAGTGCCTGAAATCACAGTTTCCCTGCATTCCTGTGGTTTGGTGTGTCATTTATGTGAAATGGCTTTAGCAGTGTATCATCCTCCCTCCAAAACAGCTTAATCTTCATTTTTGCTTGTTAATATTTATAAATTGCTCTATATAAAAAGATTGCTTACAGTTGATGATGTGTGGTACTTGCATTGGTTAAGATAACTTCATTTTTCTTCGTTTTCATTACCTGATGCTTAAAAGCACCACCAGCCCTGATATACTTATGCAGCTGTTGCAGGAAAGAATGAAAATAGCACCTTTCTTCCTGGTGTTCAGTGAGGATGTTTTGGGAGTCCCTTCTATTAGACAAGCTGCTTCTTGACCTCTGTGTGTTTCCCTTTTGCAGTCCAACTGTGTGCAATTCAGTGGACTTCACCTTCAGCTATATCTTTCATTCTTCCAAGCCAATTCAGTCTGTGACAGCACCTGGCATTTGAAATTTATGACAATTCTGTACTCACTTTCAGCAGTGGTGTTATATTCCTTCACTGTTAACCATTTTGTTGTACATAAACACTCTTCTGTGAAAATACTAGCTAGGCAAGAGTTTTCAAAGTTCAGTGCTGTGCTGTATCAGTCTACGGGTGGAATAGTTATGCAGTACTGTATAGTATTAGATAATTGTGTCACGTGCAGTAGGTCCATACATTTGCATGATACACTATTATAACTAACACTTTCCTGGTCTGATTTTCATGATTTTTCTATGTGGTTTTGTAATATCTGTGGTACAGTTAATTCCTCCCAAAAGTGAGGTTTTGCACATTAATCCCTTTTTGGTTTTAGTACTTGTTGCTTTTCCTACGTCATGACTGTTTTCATTTTTGTAGTTCTTACATGTATAGCCTTACCACAGCTTTTTTTCAGTAGTAACACGGTATACTGAATACTGTGTTGAATTCACCCATTCTTTTTTTCCCTTGGAGAGGGGCATTATTTTCTCTGGTGGCAATGCAGTGACAGAAAAGCATTAATAAATAGCTCCTTCACATAAATGAGACTGTTTAGTGTATCTGCATACTCTGTATGCAAATATTACAAAATCAGCGTGCTTTTTTGTGTTATATAATTCCATGAAAGCTTGGGATCGTGTGAAGGATATTTGGCTGACAAATTCATAGGAAGATAAATTGATGCTTAACTAAAATCTTAATCCATCTTTTGGGGGTTTGAGATAAGGGACAGTTTTGAAAAGCATCTCAGTAAAGGAAGGATATATATTTTCACTATTCAAAGTACTTTTATCAGTTGTTAGCATCAACATAACTGTCAGGAAGTGCAAGTGTGAAAATTTTAGTGTTTACATACTTGGTATTTTGGTTGTGTACCCTGTAGTGCATACTCCCAGTCTTCAAAATGCCCCAAATGAGGTAGGAGATCTCACATCTGTATGTTGATTGTCTTGGATGGGCTAGATTGTTGGGCAGAGAGGAACCTAATGAAGTTCAACAAGTTCAAGTATAGGATACTGCACGTGGGGAGTAATAATCTCATGCACCAGTACAGGTTAGGGGTTGACCTGCTGGAAAGCAGTTCTGCAGAGAGGGACCTGGGNGAATTTCCATCTGACAGAGCACTGGAACAGGCTGCTCAGAGAGTTTGTGGAGTCTCCTTCTCTGGAGATCTTCAGAACCCACCTGGATGCGTTCCTGTCCAACCTGCTCCAGGTGAACCTGCTCTGACAGGGGGGTTGGACTAGTGATCTCCCAAGGTCTTTTCCAATGCCTGCCATTCTGTGAAATAGTAGCGTATTTCAAGTAAGAATGTGCTGTTAAATATAAATTTTATTTAGGAAGTTTCTAGCTATTATTTCTTGCTCCCCCTCCCACTCCCTTGTTTTAATGAAACCCTGGTTGTTGTTTTTTTTTTTTTTTTTTTTCAGGGATACTTTTAGTGGCGTTTACTTCTTTAAGGTTATTAAACCCACAGGGTCTGACTGCGTTAGCAGTTTATTCCCCATTTGGCTTGGTCTTTCTACCTTCTGTTTATAATTCTCTTCTTTCTGACAGATACGTCTGCCTTCCTTGCACTTGGCCAATTTGTGCTTTATTTCCCTTTTCACTTTGACAATTCTATTCATGTTGTGAGCTTGCTAGTTCATTCTCTTTTTAATGATTATGAATAATTGAACACAGCCTTTTTAGTTTATTTTCTGCTATCCCATAACAAAATCTGTGAGAAAAAATATCTTGCTGGATTTATTTAGGTTTAACACCGTTATGTTTAAAGTCAGTATGGAAGAGCCCTTTGTACGTGGTGTTCTCTGTTTGTTCACTTATATACTTGGTGTTCAAGTGCACAGAAGTCTGACTTTTAAATATTGCATGACAGTTGAAGCTGGCTATACCTGATCCCACTTGTTTTTATATAGCTATGATATTAAATGTCATGAAAATTTTGCACATAGGAAATTCTGTACAGATTGTTTTCCATAATTTTTGATTTTTCAAAACCTATATTATTAGTAATTGTAAAGTTTCTGGTAACCATCATTAAATATATTGGAAAAGTTTAGTGTCTGTGGACATGTATGGATCACAAATATCAGAACAAACACACTGATCATGTTTGTTTTTACCAAGTTACATTCTTTTCATTGTCCTTTGTCATGGATTTACTTTCCATGGTTGCAGATACTTTTTATTGCAGGGTTATCAGGAGAAATAACAGGAATGTCACTGTCAGCTGAGCGTTGATTCTGTATGGTTTGGTGAAGTAAGTCACCAGAGGTGGCTGGAAAAAATGGAACTGTTGTGACACGTTTGAAGATTTTGAAACTTTTCAGCCAGCAGTTTAAAAAAAAGAAAAAAACACACAACAATTGTGTGTAGTTTCATGAAAGGGCTTTTTCCTCCAGTTTTTTTTTTTTTTTTTTTTCCCCTCTTATGTACTTTGGGCTTGATAAAAAAAGATATCGCCCTCTACCTATTTTTGGCAAAGTTTGACTGAAGTTTCCAGAACTTATACTGGAGAACAGCTGATTAAGTGTAAGCTTTTATTTGTTTGTGGTAAACTATAATGGATCACTGCAGCTTCAAAAGCTGGACAGATTGATTGTGTTCTTCTATCTCTACAGCCAAGAGGCCAAGGTGGAGTTAGAGTGATATTGTGGTGACGGATAAGTCTACAGACGTGATTCGCAGTTATCAGGCTTCTAGGATGTAGTTTTTTCCTCTACAGCTTTATTTAATACTTTTATTTCTAAGTTTTTTCTAGCACATTGCTTCTTTTCTCTAACTGCTGGGTGATGCTTTTATGCGTGTAATGCTGTTCTTTTCAGGTTTTATTTTGTGGGCGTATGGCTTTACAGGACATTTCTCTCAATTCTTCAAACTGTAGATAGAACGATAAAAGAGCAGGAGAACCATCTGGTATAAAGCTTAAAAATGGTTTCAGTCTTGTAGAATTAAAAAAAAATAAACACCAGGAAAAATAGAAAAAGGTGAGATTATATGCAGGCAATAGAGTTATGTGCCTTGAGGAGCTGTATCTGGGAGTTATGAAATGACATATTTTCAAGCTCTTCAGTTTTTCTTGTTGTCAGATCTTTGTTACACTGCAACTTACTTTCCCCTGGCATTGCGTTTGTGCAGCTTGAGCACCTGAGCTGTGCCCTGGGCAACAAAGTCCAGTTAAGGCAGGCCTTGGCCACTCTCCCCCTGAGTCATGTGGCAGGATGTTCAAGTAAAAACATCTTTGTTGAGTTTCAAGTACAGAATTACTTAAAAAAGTTGATAATGTTTTGAGGTGGAAGAGGGAAATTCTTCTACGTTTATCAATTAGCAAAAAAAACCCAAACCCAACACGAAAACCCAAAAAACCCCTTGCAAAATCAACCAGTTGGATGCTTTGGCTACTTCTTATTGCTTTTTTTTTCTGATGGTTTCTTTATTGTGTACTTCGTTAACTAGAAATGATCCTTTGTTGGAGATAATAATCCAACTGAACACTTGAAAAAATTTTGTGTGAGACAGGAGTGCAGTTGTGCTATTTTTTTATATCAAAAGCAGTTTTAATCCTTTTATTCTCTATCTCAGAAATCTGCCAAATAAGCCTTTTCATATTTGAACCCGCAACAGGAGGAGAGAAGTGCTGTGTAAAGGTGCATGATAGTGACATATTGCAATGTATTTCTCAAATCATAAAGCTGTCAGTGAGAAAGTGAAATTTCAAGACGCTTTAGTGGTAAATTATGTTAGAGCCACTTTCTTATCAAGTTATTATTGCTAAATTATTACAAAGATATGTTGCTGGAAAACTGAGTTAACTGGTGAAATTTCCAAAAAAATTAAGAAAGCTGGGAATAAAAAATTACCTTTCACTTTGCCTTGAGCTCGTTTCTTTTGTAATGATAGCTCATTTGGTACTGCTGTGAAAACTGTTCTGGTTATTCAATATAGTTAATATTTACTGAGTATGCTTAAGCATCAGCCAGTTAAATTGAGTGGTTTAGAGTCAACAACCACTGGCTGTTCACTGTTTCCACATCGCTAAAATGATTCAAAATTAGGTCAAGAGAAACTGAGTAGGGAAAGAAGGAACACAAAGTCTCCAGACACTGGGATTTATTTCTACACAGGAAATCATTACTGCCAAGCCAAAGTGGTAGGCCTTGTTAATCTTCAGGGATCTGCAGTGGGCATGTTGATTTTATCAATGTAATTGGAATTGTGGTGTAATAATATTGTCATGGTAAAACACACTGTAGATTTACTTAAATACTCATGAGTGTGTTAGGTCAGACCCATACAAGAAATCGAGCATGGTTGAATATTTCTATGGGTATTTTCAATAAATACTTACCTTTTGTGTCTTTGTCAGTGAGACAGTCTCTGTGGGATGTTGCTGGTTTTGTCCTTTGTTCAATGTTAAAAAAATAATTAAATTAAATAAATAAATTATGCTAATCTCCTTGTGCACAAGAAGAAGAAGGTTTCAAGTGATACAGACATCATCTGTCCGGACACTTACAGTGTGGAAAGAAACAACATCGCTATAACTGGTTGACTCCAGAACTAGTATTTTGTGGGCAATATGGTTATTTTGTTGCTAAAGTCAGTAGGAGATATGCCTTTGAAATTCCTTGCTCTGCGTGTTTACCACTGTTCATGGAGATGAACTGTGCTGTGGAGTAACCCTTTTTTTACCGTGGGTGTAAATATGGCATATTCCCAGTGCCTTGATTTTAATCGCTTACTGCAGGTTCCTGGGTCAGGTGCAGGGTTTGGGCCCTTTGGAGTCAATGAAGATAGTCTTCTCCAAATGCAAATTGAAGAACGTAAATCAGCTCCTCCATTGAGCTAACAACAGAACTGGGGAAGAGTCTCTAGCTATGATCGGGTGGTGTGGTTTTCCCCAGTGGTAATTTTACAGTGACCGATCTAAGGTCATTACAATGTATGTAATTAAAATTTTATTTTTAATTTGCTGTAGAAAAAGAAGAAGAGAAGCTTGTGTTTTTATTTACGCAGTACAGCCTGGAAAAATACAATATTACTTTGGTAATGGTTGCATTATTTGAAGTTGGTCCTGGCCATGTATTTTCTGTATGCTATTCTAAGAAGTACAGCAGAAAATCCAGATTTTTTTCCTGCCCTTTTTTTTTTGTCTAAGAAGTTATTTATGGTGGGTATTTTTTAATATGTTCTGTGCTTTAAATAGTTGTGTTTATGGAAAAATAAAAAGGAAGTTTCCTCTGGGAAATGCTGCTATTATAAAAGGCCTGGTTTAGAAGCTGTTTTTTTCTCTGACACCCCCCTTAGGCAGTATCAGGTGTACTTATTGATATCTGCATCTGACATGCCTAAATCAGAAGCTGGATCAGAGCTGAGGCAGGTTATTTTAAAATATTTCAGATCCTGATGAGCAAACAGGTTTTATTGTCAATTTTCTCACCTATGTCAACATTATTTTAGTGGTGGAGATCACTCTATTTATTTTTGTACAAAATCTATTTCTGCCCTCTACACCTCTAAAAGTATTATTTGGACAAACAACAAAAAGAGATTTAAAAAAAAAAAAAAAAAACAAAAACTTCTGTTGGTTTTGACAAGATAAAATTTCTGTATTTGTGTTAGGGGAACCTGAGGGTCTTATGCCATTGCTTTCGCTTGAACCCTCTTTGTACCATGCAAAATCAACACACTCTGTGCCAAGAGGCTTGTTCTCAACACTTACCTGAATGGGAAGCAGATAAAATGCTTAAAGACAAGTAAAGGGCAAGCCTGGTTATCTGAATCTGCAGCTTTACTTCTAGGACTGTGTCTAGTAGCTTTGAATAAAGCTGGCTGTCTTGGAGGTAGACCTGTGCAGAGGGTACATGGCGAGCTGTTTCTGAGCACACAGTAAAAACTGCTGGGAAGCTTTTTGCTTTCCTTGATGGCTATTTTGTTGTCTATCACTCCTTGGGAAACTTCTTTGTTGAAGTTAAATGCTCTGCATGTTGCTCTGTTTGGTGATACTGCTTCACGTTCTTCTCTCCAAATAGTCTGGACTCTGGTCTTAAGTATCCAAACTGGTGTCAGGCATAAAAGGGACTGATTTTTGTAATGTTTACTCTTGCCTTACCACTGGGTGGGGATGGGGGGTGTGTGCCGGTGTGTGGGTGTCTCTGTGTGTGTGTAGAGTACATACCTGTGCTCTGAATATACCATTTCAGTGGCCCAGTTCTAGTCCGATTGCCACAGGATAACTAAAGGTTTGTGAGGATCTGGGCTACTAAGTCAATTGGAGTTTGGATATGGGTACTTAAACGTGTGTTCTGTGAGCAACGTGGACATATTGTGAAAATGTCACGGGATAGTTCATTAAATATGAAGCTCCAGTCCTGGAGAGAAGGCACTAGTGAAGCAGGACAGCCAGGAGGGGTGGAATAGAGGAATAGGTAAGAGTAAGACTGGTTGGAAAACACAAAGGAAGAGAAAAAGAAGTAACTCAGAGGACAGATGGTGCAGAATTACCACTAAATTCTTGTTTATGGTAGAGAGATTTTGATAACTTCTGTGAAGTGCAGCACTAGATTCTGAGGGTTTGTGTTAACCTGCAGCTCATTAACTAAAGATAATGCATAAGACCTAGAAAGAACTCTAGCTTGAGAAACAAACAACATACACGTTGGCTTGCCCTTTGCTCCATCTGATGTTATGCTGTCGGCTAGTGTATTGCCAATAGATTTTTACCTCTTTATTCTTCAGTACAAGCTCTTGTTTTTGTACATAAGCAGATGATCTAAAAAGAGCTATAAATATAGATTGGGCTGTGTAAGAAGTAAATCCTGAATTATGTGGTCAGGCAAGGAAAAGTTGTTTTAGAGCATTGCTTTATTTTATTGCAAATACTGGAAGAGGGTAAAAAAAGAAAGGAAAGAGAAGGTGTGAAAAATGGAAGGTTTACTTGTCCATATTAGTTTAAGAAGGGGTTTTGCTTGTGTTCTCCTATCAGGCTTTGTCTATAGCTATGTAAGCACAAAAGTTTCCAGTCAAAATACGGATTTCAAGCTGGTTACAGTGCTTTAAATCAAATCACTCAAATTCAAATTAAATTGAAAAGTCTTGCTATTTTTTGTTCAAGGACAATCCCGTCTTAGCAAGTGTCTGCAGGTGCTCCAGGAGGTATCTGAGCCATCTTCTGCCAACCATCTTCCTATTTACCCACTCAATGAGGGGGGAGCATGGAAAATAATCAGTGTTTTGCATGGAACTTTGTTTGATGGATGTTTTCCCCAGCTATTTCTCTGTGTAAGGAAAAGGCAAGTAGGGCTCAGTTCAGAAAGGATACAAAATGCTGCTTTGCCAGTTTACCTGGGGGATATTTTGAGGTTCCAACTTTTATAATGAAAGGGAACCACTCATGATCCTACCTAAGAGATGGCTTATCACCATTGTGCTGAGCCAGCATGGTTCCTGCTCTGTGAGACCAGATAAGAATGTTCCACATTCCCAGGTAACAGGGCAAGCTTGTTAAAGTTAATGGCAATTTACCCTTCTAGGCAATAAACGTGCTAGAACAGCGGTCAGTTGAGAGCCAACTTCTATTGCAGGAGGATAGGTTCATTGCATGAATAGTGAGAAGCTTTCCCACATGTCTTCAAAACTTCTGAACTCTCAGTATGAGAGAGGTCAGAAGCTGCCGAACTCTTGTCGTCGGCATTTAAACAAAAACAGACAAGATTGCCAGCTAGTTTCAGTAGACTTGTGGTATGTATAGGAAATGGAGATGTCTCTCTTGTAGTAGAACTTTCTCTATCTGTTGTCTATTCTCGATTATAGAAGAAGCACGGGGGTCTGCCTGTGAGCAAATAATCACAAATGGGGAATTGGTATCAACAGCCCATTAGAAGGTTTTTTTCTTAATTTTTCAGTATGTTCTTTGTGAAATAAGGACAAACTTGCACACAAACCTAAAAAAAATAAATCTCTCACCAAGGAAAACCAGAAGAGAAGATCCTTCCCTCTACCCTTACAAAGCTGCTGTATATTATACTAGACAGTGTTTATGTTCACAGACAGTACAGACTAAGCACTAGAGAAATGTCAGTAAATAACTAAAACAATAATCAGTGAACTGCCTGAGAGAGTCCTTTCTCTTTTACTCTGGATGTTTGAAGTAATTTTCATATGGGATAACTCTGGTTTAGTGGTGAAACATTTATGCAGTGCCTCACAATAGCTGTAACTAAAAAAACCTGTAGGCTGGTGGCAAGGATTCTGCTGTCTGTGTAGAAGAATAAAGGACATACTTCAGTAAAATATTCAAGACGTGGCAGATATATTTTGTTACTATGTTTTGCAAATGCACAAAATAAATCCCTACAGAGGTGGAGAATGAGATGAAGGGAAATCCACAAAACTGATTATGCTGAAACCAGTGCTGTAAATCCATGCTTGAAAGGACAAAGGGTAGGTACTCGAGAAAGTCTGTGTGCATCCACATTTGTATGCTAAAACAGCGGAGGCCAAATCTCAAGAGCTTTGGGTGACTGAAACGATATCTCATTTTGATTCTATCGTGGTGTCCCTAATCACGTGTGAGAGAGGCATTTTGCAAGGATGAAGCTGTTCTCAAGTGTTCTGAGGTCCAGGCCTGGGTTTCTTTGCTGCTGTTTGCCATGGTGCATACCTTTCCGCACAAACGAGCATGACAGCCCGGTATTTGAGAGGTGGAAATACATCTTCCTCCTTGGTATTAAGTGCTGTGCTTAGCTTGCTGCACCTGGCTGCACCTGGCTTGGGTTTGTTCCTGAAGCTTCTCTGGATTCCGTGGATTTAAAATTTGGAATAAATTAAATCCCTTATATTAAACAGATGGTTTTAACAAGCCCAAAATATTAAAGGCACTCATTCCTCCAGCATTTTGGTGGTTTGTTTTTTTTTTTTTTTTTTTTTTTTTTTAAAGACTTGAAGCATTTCTTATATGCTGTGCTTATTTATAATCAGCTTCATAATCCATATGCTTGAACCTTCCAACCAAAAGCCAGAGCAGAGTCCTTCCCCCATTCCTTTAAGGACACATTAATAATAATTTTTAAACTTTTTTCTTAATCTGCCAAGAATAAAGTTTTGCTATTGCAGGATTACACGTAATAATGCATCAGTATTCCATACTTCCCTGTCTTGACATTCTTAGCATTACAAAAATAAAGGGACAGAGCCTGTGCATTGTATGCATGCATAAGTGTGACAATAATTCATCTGGCTCTGAAAATATATATGTTTTCCTTGGAATGTGCACTTCTAAAACCTGCATTTCACTCTAGATATTTGTCTACCACTGCATACAGACCTGTCCTTTCCAGTTCATCTTTTGCATAGCTCACAGCTGTTATTCTCTTGTTCTTCATGCCCTTGATGAAAATGTAGCACTTACAGTTTAAAAAGGGAACTCTTTCTTGTTTCATTAGGATCTCTTTAGTTTGCCCTGTTAACTGGTTGAAGGGGACTTTTGTCCTTCAGCTGACTCCCTCTTTCTTTCACAAAGGGCTTGTGTTTTTAAAGGCTTTTTTCTGTCACAGCTGGCTTCTGCAGCCATTAGCTTCAGAACTGGAGTGAGGCACTTTGGCACCCAGAGTGCCATGCTGCTCTCTGCCTCGTGAGACAGCTCTTTCCTGCCACTGCAGTGGACCAGCAGCCCATCTCCCAGAACACTAGCAGTTAAGTTTGCCCTCTTTTGGCCTTCTCTTGCCTTGCTCTCTGCTCAGTTTGGTGTTTTGTCATTTGATTAAATGCAGTTCTTTATTGTCATGAGTTACATGTTAAGTGAGATAAATTTTATGTTTTGAAGAAATTGCAAAGAAAAAGAGATGTCAAGCCTTGAACGCATGAAATCTGTCAGACTCGTACATGATGGTCTTGAAAAAATTGTTTAGGGAGGAGCAAGTACATGTTGACCTAACTGTCAGAAATGATCTTTTGTGTTTGTTTGTTT
>VXBH01003711.1:426857-519335 GCA_013400035.1 Rynchops niger
TTTTTTTTCTTTTTCCTCTTTGTGACTATTTCCAGTGCTAGCTGAGGTCAGCCGTGACTTTATGTAGGCACAGCAAGTCTTGAAATGCTCCAAGGATGGGGATTCCCCAGCCTCTGTGGAAGACCTAAGCATGTGTGCATGTATCTCTGAAGGAAGCAGCAGAGAACAAATCACTTTGAATAGTAGGGCTGAAACACTTTAATAGACTTGAGGTTTATTGCTGCTACAGTTAACTGGTGCTAGCAACTGTCATCTTTGCAATGGCACAGCACAGCTTTGATTCACGAGCTTTTTCCTGGCAGGAGCAAACTAGGTACTTCTGCAATGTTTCACCTCCGTTGGCTTTTAGGACTCGCGTAATGGCTTTCCTTTTTTTAACATGCAGCCTTTCTGCACTTAGTAGGTTGCTGATTATAGTCCTTTTGTTTGCTTTTATCAGTGTTGTTCAGTCACTTGTCCTTCAAACAGTGTAATAGTCCTTATGGGTTTGTGCTTTAACCAGTACATCAGCGTCTGTCTCACTAAACACATGATTCCATAGCCACCCGGTGAGCTCTGGGTAATCCTTGTAGTCAACATTTTTGCAGAAAAAAAGCAGCACAGTATCTTGTTCAAATGAAACACAGGTGCAAGAATCCAGTACCATACCTGACTTCTGCATCTTATTGAAATTGTAAAGTCTAAGCATTTCTGCTGCTGAAAACAAATGAACAAACAAAACAACAGCTGAGGCAGGCAGACAGCAGGAACTGAAAGTAGAAAATTCTAGCGTGAAATTGGTAGCAAAAAGAACCAAATGTAGTCAATCATCATAAATCCATTTGTATTACTGACATAAATAACATAAAGATGATTTTTTTAATTAATATTATTTTTATGTCTAGAAGACCTAGTTGTGAACAAGGACTCCTTGCACTATTGTAACAATATGCTACAGAATAAGGAATCGCCGCCTGATAGTGGCAGAGTTACGAATGTACAGACAGATGCAAACCCTGAAATTGCAGCCACCAGTGAGTATCTGAAGACTTGTGCAGCACAGCAAATACACTGGGCACAGTAAGGAGTGTCCAACCCGAAACTCATAGAATAACAAATCTCAGCTTGACTCCAAAAGATTTTGGTGTTTGGGGGAGTTTTTTTGAGCTGGCTGGTGGAAGTCAAATGAAGTCGCTTCATGAGTAGCAGAACTAACATCCCTAGGTTTTCTATGGATTTGTCCCCCATCCCCTAGTTTTTCATCCTTGTCTGCACTGTGCTCCCGTACCCAGTATGTTTGGCTGAGGAGAAATTGCATCCCATATGTCAAGTTACAAACTAACTGCAGCGCACTGATTTAGAGGCTGGGCGCTGCCTCTTGATTACATAAGGACTGAAGTTACAAATTGTTATTTAATGATCTACTCAGCCACTTATTTTTTTAATGAAACTTGTAAGAATTTAATTAATATGTTTAAGGCAGCTTCCTTCTGTCAAACTCAATCAAATGTTGCTAATATATATTCAAAAGTTAGAGGAGAGTGAAGTGCTGCACCGTAAGGTCAATCTGAATGAGAGAACATTTTACAAAGCATCATATGAGCGTCATGGTGAAGTGTGCTCTTGTACGCTAAAAGTGTACAAGTGCAAGGTCTCTGGGAAATGAGAGGTAATTAGCTGTGCTGTATTGCACAAGGGGTTGGTAGCCTCACAAAAGTGTACCTGCAGGCACCAAAAGCAAAAGTCGAAGTAAAGGAAAAGCAGCAGCTGATCTCTGAAATGGAACAGAATTATCTTTTCAAATAATAAAAGACTGTAAACAGAGGCAACTGAGGGCAAATCCACCATATACCAAACTGTTTTTTTCATACGTGCAGGGTTGGATTAATGTTCTGTCAGACTGAACAGAATAGTTTGGATTTTGAATAATATTTGTATTTTCTGTAGTAATTCTTTGTGTGTATTTGCTGGCAATAACAGACAGAAGAAGCTTGGAGCTAGATAAACCCAACATTGCACATATTTACTGTCATCATCAGAAAAAGAAAGAGTTAAAGTTTTTTTCAGTCATAATTTTCACTTAAAAATAAGCTACTGACATGCTTAGCCATGGTCTGTGGTCTGATGCAACATTTTAGAAGTGTGGTGTGTTCCTCTAGCCTTTTGTACTTTGAGCAGCCAAAATACAAAATAGTAGTACAAAATACTTGTAATTCCCACACATTTAAAAAGTAACAATATAGTGAGACAGGTGATCAGACTTTAATGTAAAATGAACAGCAAACAGTGATCATTATGTAAACTCCACCTTCACTTTGAGCCTGGGTCAAGTGAACTGTCTTGGGCTTCGTGATTAAAATATATATTTTTGTAGTAGGAGAAAGCCAGAGTAACTTGCAGTAAGTAATGCTTTGTGCGTTCTTCGAAATTGCACAACTTGGTTTCAAGCAAACAAAAAACTCCAATGCTCCCCTCAACCCTCCCCAGCTGAAGTGCTTTTCTTTAAGAAGTGAGGGTTTGTTTTCACAATAACTTTGAATCACATTGTTACGTTTATATAATGTATAGCTTATTCAAATCATCCCTCATCTGAATAATGCTCTGTAGTTGATTGTGGATGTGAGTCAAGCTGCCTACAAAAATTTCAAACTCTAGCTTGCTTTTGGTGTCACTTTTTTGGCTTTGTTCTATTCTTTTATTTTTCTAAATGTATCTTATTCTGATTTCCTTGGCTTAGTTTTTGTTTCTCTGTTTTCTATTGTTATAATTCAAGCATTTTCTACTGTCTTTTTGAAAGCAGTGTAATCAATTCAGTATAGCGTTAAAATAATTCACTGTATAATTAACTTCAGGTCTTTCAATACTTGCTTTTGATATGATGTACAAAGTTATTTCCCTTATGAATTTCAATAAGTTTAAACTCTACGGAGCTTATTGAAACTTTAATGAAATGATGTTTTATCACACCAGTAGTATTTTCTACCATCTTCAGTTTTGAAATGGGTGACAAATCAGTGAATGTAACTCTTGCATTTCCTAAATATCTTTGCAGAATATAAGGGATAAATACAGGCTCAATCCAGCTGCATTAATGCTTACTGGTTGATTGTTCCTTGTCTAAACACGTGTGAGTAATATTTTTTTTTAGTTTTATTCACATTCTTTTAAACTGGAACATGTTTCATGTCCTTTAAAACAAGCCATAATGTTGGAATTAGATTCACCACTTGCTCAGTGTGTTCTTTTCTGTTGATCTTTTTTCTTTTTTTCTTTCTTAACTATCTAATTCCTTGATTAGAAAAACCCAAACAACCCACAAAAAAAGCCACCCAAAACCAAAGCAACAAAAACATCCAGCAGGAAGTCGATTAAGAGATGGCATATGTGAAGCGGCTGTGGGATTTCATTTGGTTTTCTGGTGTGTGATATGTAAGGGACATTTCCTTTCTTTCCATAACCCCATAATAATAGAACTGTGCAGGAGTCCCACAAAGCAGTGGAGGGGAGGAATGAAATAGAGAGCTCAATAATACAAATTGCAAAAAGAAAGGTGATTTATATGAGTTGACTGATTTGCTGGAGAGTTTGAGTGACCTCACTAGCTAGCATTTTTTTTTTTGTTTTTATAAAATGTTATTTCTAGCATCTTGTTTCTTCTTCCTGAAGTGTTTTCTTCAGTGTTTTATCACCATTCAATTCATGCATGTTTTTCACATTAAAAAAAAAAAAAAATTGTAAGTTAAAAAATAAAGATAAAATAAAGAAAAAAAAGTGGTAAGAAACAAGGCAGAAGGAGAATATTCCATTTCAAGGTACTATAAAATCCACAATTTCCAAGGCAGTTTTTGAAGTTGGCTGGAAAAGCTGTTCCCCCCTAGTCCCACCCCTCGCTCTTNCATTGTCTGTAAATCCAAGGTTCTTCTATACAGCTACATTTGATAAGACAATAGGTTCATTCTTTTGGCATAGGAGGAGATTAATTTTTCCGTTGCCAAAGGAGAAATTCTTGCTTTCAGTTTTAATCCTCCGTAATCCCCTCACCACCTCCGTGCAAAAGTACACAGAATAATTTAGATATGTTTCCAGGCTCAGAAGGGCTGAAGGTGGAATTGGGATTTAATTTAATTTTTCATCACAACTTTGTTCTGAAAGCATGAATGATAATTAATTGAGTTGTGTGAGCCCACTCAGTACTCTACCATGAGGAAAGGCAGTCCTTTCTACAGAAGGTACTAGTTAAAAAACTGTGGACTACACAATTTAAATTTAAGGCTCACAATATTTGAACATGATTGGCAATACATGAATTTTGATCTATCAAAACAACAATTGCACCAGGAATTGAATGGATGTGAATCTAGACCAAAAGCATATCCAAGGGACATTAAACTCTTCATGAAAACTTGTTGTTCCTCTGACATAGATATGTTTCTCTAGCCAAAGTTAGAAGGTAAGTAACAGTGTGTCATCTACCCTGTTGGTTTTTTATTTAAAGATTTGATTTTTTGATTACTTACTAGGTAATACTATGTGTATTTTGGATAGTGACTTTTTTGTAGAAAGCAGAATAGCTCATAAGCTATCACGGAAAGACACACCATCAAGAACAAAGAAAGGAAATGGCCAGGTGATGCATAAAGGTGGAGGGAGTTTGCAGAAGAGATAACTAAATATTAAGCAGTGTACATATGGAAAATGGAGAGGAGAAGGTAGTTTGGAGTGCACAGTTCAAAAGAACTATTGTGGGAGCTCATGAGCAAGCCAGGAGAGGGTGCAACTGCAAGATAGCCTTTAGAACCACTGTTCTGAATGAACTGTACAGGAAAAAAATTAAAGCAGATAAGCAGCATGCAAGGAATAAGTAATTTAATAAGGATGGTGTTAGTCTTGAACTGCTTTGTGTCAAGAAATTGCACATGTGGCTTAGTATGGTTTGCCTCGACTCCCTCAGCGTGCAATGCAACTCTATGGAACAATTCATCCTATGTTTTTTAAACACCTCTCTTAAAAAGTAGCCAGTTGTCTCTTGGAGGTGCCTGTTTCTCTTCATGAAGAGGGAAGTCTTAAGTGGTGGCCTCAAATGGGCTTCTTAGCCTGTATGCAGCTGGAGCCAGGCGCTTCTCATCCTAAACAAAGGTAAAGAACTGGAGGACTGCCAAAAAAGCACAGGGACAAGGGAGTGTTGGTGAGATTCCCAACTTTGCCAGAAACCTGAGTTCAGTGGTCCCCAACCCGTGCTTCCCTGCACATGCAAGTATCTGTCCTTCTGGCCACAGAAAGATCAAGTTTAAACTGTAACTCCAAAGACAGAGCCAATTGTGCTATAACCTGCAGCATGCTGCTTTCTCGGGAGGCTTCCCCGGCTTCTGACAGTATTAGGCATCCTTGCTTCAGTTAGCCTGAAGAATCTCTCTCTGTGTTCAAGAATTAGTCTTTATGCATTTTTAAGCAGCTAAGATCTCACTGCTATTCCTGACACTCTTTCCAGTGGAAAGAAAGCACTATTTATTGATTTCTTGCAAATCACCTGACTCTTAAGATTCTCTTTCAAAGCCAATCCCTAGAGGCCATAGAAATTGTAAGTAATACACAGTTTTCGTTCAATTCAGTGGGCTCATTTCTATGAATAATGAAAATGGAAGTGTACCTAAAACTTAGAGAAATATACTGTATGTTTAATTAAGGAAGTTTTCCACATACTGCATTTTCTCTACTGTTATTTAAAATGTTTGTCTCTCAGACAAGATTTAATCCCCTGGGCCTCTTTAAGTCTCTAGAGTTTTCTGTCCTGGAACTTAAAGCATTGCATCCATCATACATTTTTTCTCTTCAAATGGCAATTGTTCTTTTGTAATTTTAGTGGTTTTTTTTAATGTCACTATCATGTTGAATAACAGTATGATGCAGCACATTTGTATTCAATGTGCATAGTTGTATTAATGAGAAAACACATTGAGAAACTTCTCAAAAGCTCAGCATTGGAAGGAGGTAAGTTTTTCTTATGTTCTGGGAGAAAAATTCCTAGTGTAGCAGTTGTTAAAAATCCCACTTCCTTTATTTGCAGAGACAAGAATTGATCTATTTATTCTGAGCATTTTATCCTGGACATTTGGGAAGAAAGACATGGGGGAAGGAACATGTCTTCACTAAGACCATTTTCAGTTGTCACCTGGGATAATGGAATGTTAATGCATAACAGAATGATGTTCATGTTCTTTTCTTCATCTTTTCCCTTTTTTGAAAGGGTTGCCCCAGTCTTTTCGCTTTTAATAAGTTTCCAGCTTGTCACAGGACTTCTGCTGTTTTCCCTCAAAGATGCTGTGCCTTCCTGTGTAAAGAAGGAGACATTTCAAAAATTGTTGTCTATTCTGGACATTAGGAGTCCTGACATACCGTTTTCAAATCCTCTAGGAATTTCGCTCTAAATCCATTACCTTCTGCGTTATTGGAAATTTTTATCCTGTGAGCAACTTCTACATGCAAATATATTATCTCACAAGTAAGTAAATGACAATTTAATTAAGTCTTGTTGAAGTCAATAGGAATTCTCATGCACATGGCTTTGCAGGTGCTAAAGGGTAGGTCATTTTGTATTTGGGAACAGGGACTAGAAATCAAAAGCAAACATTCATAAAACATGCTGGAGAGTTTGTTCTAGTTTTATATTAAATACTCGTCAGTTCATATTCCATACTCTATTGGAATAACAGTATTGTACGAAAAATGGTCGTTCACAGACATTTAAAGTATTTGCTCTTCAATGCAAAACACAGTCAGCAAATGTAAGAATTTAAAAAATACACTATGAATATTCAGGATTGCACTAGCCAGTAAATATAAAAATATATTTTTAAAGAGGCACACTTATTTTCAAGAATCTAGAAGATTCCACACTGAGACATAGTGGGTCTCATAGAATTCTTCTAAAAGATTGATTTAAAACTGTTTCCAATTCAAATATGAGTTGATGTTCTTTGTACCATTTTTTTTAATAAAAGTTTTGCAGCAAACCATTATGCTTATGTTCATCCCTGTATTTTTCTAAATGAATGCAATTTCTTATTTATATCATATCTGTGCTTTTAGTATTATCCTACTAGGTATATCAGCAAGCTAACCTTTGAAGGACACTGAGTTTTAAAGCATTCCAAGACTGTTAGATTATTTTAACATCAGATAAAAGTTAATGAGATGCAAATCAGTCCTTCTGTATTCTTGAATCAAAGTTCTGTTAAAAGTAAATGTTTTCTTCACAATATTACAAAGAAGAAAAGCAGACTCACAGACTCTAAAGGAAATAATTGTGCAGTACATTGGATTTTTTAAACAATAAGTACAAAAGGTTTTGCTCCAGGGAAAGATGGGTCCATTTTGCTGTGATAAGAATTAGAAATTAAGTATTTTTTTTGGCATAAAGCCCTGAGGCTCCGCAGATCTTCCTTGTTTCCTTTATCCACCTGAGTATGTGGAGTTGGGCTTTTTGTTTTAGTTAACTGTTTGTACCTTTGTTTCTGATTTTTGATGCTATCTGGTAAGGTAAATCCTGATTTTTTGTTGTTGCTGTTTTAAGACAATGCTGAACTTCACAAGTTTTAAGTTTGAAGGTTCTCGACAGGTCTTAAGACTCGTGTGCTTTTCTGAACTTGTATTTAAACTTAACTCTTTAAGCAGAGCTTTTCACCTCATTGGAAATGTACCTGGACATCCAAATAAAAACAAAGCAAAATCAAAGCCAATAACATTATGCATTTCAAAAATGCCAACCCTAGTACTGTAGAAACAGTATCCCGGATCTCTTATTTAGCCAGGATAATTATCAGTGCTCTGTTAGATCAAAATTTCCTGCATACAATTCCAAAGGACAATTTGTTCAGAGCTGCCTCTGTTTCACAGGTAGGAATAGCTCACCCTCTGCGGTACTTGGGCTGGCATGTTGAGATTCTGTATTGAGCCAGAGTGTGTTAGTACACGTGTTCATAGGAGCTGGCTGGAGTATTTATGCTAGGAAAGAGATCTCGTGTCAGCTCACCTAGAACATGGGCTGCTTATTAAGCAAGAAAGTCTTCAGCCAATCAGTCCAGTTAATTAAGTGATGAACTATTTTATTAATAGCTAAGAGCAAAACTCAAGTGAGAAAAAAGTAATAAAACAGCAGCTGGAGGAATTACTTGCTCTTTGGGGCACTTTTTAAAGTTCAGCTAATTGGAATATTTAATCAGAAATTGGAGGTGGCAGTTGCAGATTTGATTAAGGGATGGAATGAATAGGAGATAGAAACTCATAAAAAGAAACTTCAGGTCATGGATTGCAGGTTTTTGCTGCAGTGCATGGGCACTTTTTGCATTTTTCCGTAATATTCCAAAAAGAAGCAGTAGTAGAAAATTAGTGAGCAAGTAATAAAGAACAAGACGGACCAGCATAAGAATTATGAATACCAGTGTTTATTAAGTATCAATATTGCATAAGTATATGCATTTGTGTACACAGACACATATTTGCACTACATGTGTATAAAATAATCTTAAAACCCATAGAAGTGTAAATGTCTGCCAACGACTATCTCATAAAACTATCGACTCCGGCACTTTTAAGAGCTTTGGGTGTGTATGAAGTTGTGTAGAGTGTGTGTTTGTATGATCAATGAAATTCTGAGCAAAATCAGATATTTGCTTTGACAGCAGACGTACACATTGTTGAGGTGCTACGGAACCTGCCACCACCTGGTGAAACACTGCAGATTACAAAAAGCAGATCAGATGTGGCAAAAAAAAAAACCCTGCTATTTCAGTGTTTCTCAGCCTCTCATCCTTTTTAGTATTAGATTAGAGTTTAAATGTACATACATTTATGTTGTTAAATAATGCAAATGAAAATGAATATGCTTTGAATCTCATTGGAAATCTGCTTGTGACGATGAAAGGAAGGCTGGTAACAGTGACTTGGGTCATGCTTTGCATTAAGAAACACTGCAAATGGAGCCTAAGTCAGCTCATATTTATTGAACTAATTCCTAATGCTGTTACTGGTTCATTGAGAAATACAGTCTCGCTCAAAATATTTCCCAGGAAACTTTCAGTCTTCAATTTAGTTACATTTTAAGTTTTTATCATATACGTATGCATGCATGTGTATGGTAATGTAAATGCCTATTTTGTATATCTTGGGAAGCTTGAGGCTTTAATGGCATTGGTGTGAATTGATGCTTAAACACATAGTAAATTATGTATCTGATGAACACTATTTAGTGAAACATAATTGACATAAAGTTTTTGGTGATTTAGACTTGAAAAATGTCCATCTTAATCTTCAATAGCAAAAGCCTGAGTAAGGTCCAAAAAGGTCCATGTGTAAATGATCAATGGTCATAACAATTTTGTAAGTACATAATAAGCTTCAAGCTATTTCTCTATCTAATTCCTAAAAAACAGTGTAAGTGGTGGTGGAAATGGAATGTCACTGCCGTTCTCCCATTTGTGCACATTGTACACTTCTTTTGTGGTCCTTCTTTCATGGTTTTGTATTGACTGTGTTAAAGCCAAGATGCTTATTTATGGGGACTCCTGATCCGATTTGATATTTATTTTCTATGTTTCTAAAGATATTTTTAATTTTCAGTGGTTTTTCAAAATAATGTGTTAACTGTACGAAGCTGTCAAGAGTTTTGGAGAGAGGACTCTGTGCAGAGGTGCATGCAGATATGACAATTGGGACTGCCTAGGGGCAAGTTTTAAAGACACACCTACAGATAATCTGTTTAGTGTGGCTCAGCCCTAGACAGGTAGAAGCTGTTTCCATACCACCAATGGCACAAATTCTTTTCAGCTGGCTGGGTGTTTCGACAAAAAAATTTCTGGTAGACTTGAGCTTGTGCATGTAAGACCTCGAGGGTTGCCTTGGCTACTAGGCTAGTTCACTGGGCAGGGTTTTGTGAGCCACCAAGAGGACCTAGTTGGTACCAGCCCTTATTCATATGGGCCAGATTTAGTCATCCTTGCAGTACTTGAGAGTATTTTGTATCGAAGGTAAATAAAATCCCCAGCAGAGCTGAACTGCAACTGTGGAATTTAAAAATTAGTGATCAAAGTTGAATTTACTGAAATTTATTTATGAATTTGTCTGTGGAAGACAAGCCCTTGGCACATTGTAAGGTTCATTTTTTAAATCTATATAACACAGATCTGATTTCAGAATATTGGGCAGCCTTGTCATTGTTGCCCATCAGCTATCATGTGCACTATATTGATATCCGTGACTCTCTTTATTCTGTGCTTAACCATTACTTTATTTGAAAGATGAATCTGTGGTGAAGCATCATCTCATCTGCAGCCTAATATACATCTAGTTCTGAATACTGTTGAAGTGCTCACGTTGAGATCATGGTGAATTTCTACCCTATGGAAATCTGACTTGATTAAATTAGCATTTTCTTGACAGCTTTATAACTTTCAGAATCTGTGACTGCTGCCTCTGATAAATGCTTTCCTCTTGAGAGAGTGAGAAGTACTTTTAGCAAGCTGTAGCTGTATTGTGGATTCATTTTGGTGTCCAGCATGCAGTGATGGCTTGTACAAGCATGCTCTGATGACAGTGAGCAAAAGCAGTAACGAACAGTGAGCAGCCCTGAACAAATGTTACATTTTAAAGTGGAAGTCAAGGATGTGATGGCTGGTAGCTGCTTGGTTATTTTTGGCCTTTTGTTCTACAACTAATAACATTACAAATAACATTTTCTGTTGATGTGTTCAGAACATGAATTTGGTTAGCAAGCTTACTCTAGACAAGATAAAAAATTGTGAATGACAATTAAACATGTTGTTTCGGGGCATTGTTTTAAATCACAGGGCATAAAAGAGAGGTGCGTACACCCAGGTAATGACACTCAGTCATGTCATTCTTACTGTTGGCGGGCTACAGCCATCAGGCATCCAGTTGTCCTGACCAGCCTGTAACCATCAAGTCTACCCAAGACACACTGATTGGTCATCAGCAACTGCCTGGCTCTTGGAGATGGTGCAGGAGGACGTGATTGCAGAGAAGGAGGGCTAAAGCTGGCCAGGGCAATTGGGACCTGCTGGCACATGTGGGCGCAAATGATGAGATGGAGCCTTTGGAGTTAATCCAGATAATATACAATCCAGGGCAAAGGTTTCCCAGTTGACTTCAATGGATTTTGAGGCAGTTACACCTAGCTGTACTTGCTCACTTAGCCCTCTTAACAAATACATCATCCCTGTCACTACCCATCCCTTCGTTAGCTTCAATGGCCAGCATATTTCAATAGGAGACGGAGGCAAACAGATGTGTGTATTGCCACTTTTGACATTTAACTCGTACCTAAAGTTCATTTCATTGCTTCATAGAATTTTATTTGTGTTTCTTTACACTTTTATGAAGTCCTGTGTCAGGCTGTTAAAAGATTATCAATCCCTTACCTCTTTTTAAGGGAGGCGGCAGACTCCTCTAAAAGATTGCTTGCAATACTAGTAATTCGATCTGCAAATTAATTAAGTGCTGCAGTTCTGGTTTTGTTTTCAGTTTTGCCTGTTTTCTTGTATGTAGCTGTCTCATATTCTGAATTTGTAAAAATGGTAGAGAAGCATATTACAATCTTCTGGCTATTTTTACGGTGTCTGAAGGACATTCTAAAAGGAGGTTTATTTATGTTTTCAAAAAATAATGGGAAAAATTAACTGATGGAAATTTCTTATTGAGTTAATGACCCAAAAAACAATTTGTCATCAGATTTCCTCCATTGCTAAAAATGGGATAAAAAGTTCTTAAAGGGAGTTTACAGGGACTATAAGAAATTTCGGTCTGTATTTTTAATATCATACGGTCACCTTATTAGCCTTCCTTGTAAAATGTCTACATTTGAAGAATTAAATAAAACCATGGTAAGTCTGCTGTTTATGTCCAATATAAATTCCTTCTGAAACTGTATTAATTTCAGTAATTGTTAAGATCTTGTAAGAGTTCAAGATTGTTCTTGTGTTAACTGTCACACATTTCTTTTTATCTTTCGAAGTTTGTGTTTACTAACTGTATATTTAGCATAGAAGAAATACCGTCTAACCTTTCATAACACACAGTGTGATCTCGACCATTGTCATCTGCAGTTTGAATAAGGAAAGGATAAAACAATACCTGACGGTACCAACTTTGGATTGGTTAAATGGGGAATACTGAAATGCAGCTTCATATGCTAAAATGTTTTCAGCCACGTGCAATCCTTATGATTGTTGCTGCATTAAGGTTAAAAGAAGTCACAGGATTTCAGAGTGGGTTTAGTTTTTTTTTTTTTTTTTTTCTCTAGGAGAGCAATCTAAATGCAAATTCTATACCTGAATAAAATCCAAGAAGCAAGTATAAATGAGGCTTGAGGGTAAAAAATTCAGCCGTGATGACAATTGGTAAGTTAGTCTGCCATGCACTTTGAATATGAAAAGCATATTATTTTTTTCTTGATTCGCATTGCATTTATAAAGCAATAGAACAAAATCAGCTTTTTATGCATTGGTCATCTAAAATTATACAGATGCATACTGGGTGAACTAGTCTGAACTAAAATGACAAAGAAGTCTACTGTGATGCCAATAGGTTAAGAGTTCTGAATCTGTGAATTGAGTGTTCTCTTGATTTCATTCAAAGTAAGACTGTAGAACACAGTTTCAACGGCAAAGTCATAATAAGAAGCGTAAAAATGAGGAAAGGGAATTCTCTGAGCTCTAGAAATTTGGAGAAGATTACTCTAATTGAATAATGTATCCTTGGCCCCTGGATCTCTCTGACAAAATAGTTCAGTGTTTTCTGAAAGGTACGTTTACAGGCTTGTTAGTATTTTTGACACATTTCAGACATGAGAAGAACTTATGCAGTTATTGCTGGAAACCAGTATTTTTTCTTATGATCCATATTAGTGAAGCTCTCAAACCCAACCAATTAAGTTTTAAGCAAAGACCTGTTTTGCTACCTTCTGCATCAATACCTTCCACACCAATTTACCGGGGAGTGTGTAGGACGTGTTAAGGATTACCATGTGCGAAGGTCTGGAATATAATGAGGTTGAAGTTACCAGGAGAGCATTCTTAAGATTAGTCAATTTAAAATAAATTGCCAATTTAAAATAGTTGCTTACAAGATTTGATATAGCATATTTCATTGGCTATGAAATATACAGATGAAGAAATGAAAGAATATTAATCAACTTTATTGGGATCAAACTTAAATGAATCACAGAATCACAGAATGATAGGGGTTGGAAGGTATGTGGTTCCTCCCTTCACTCTATTCAGTTGTGTTGCTGCAGGTATCGGGGAACCACCGTGTTTTAACACTGTTTACTACTTAAATCACATTCATTAGACAGAACAAGTTACTGGTGAATCATGTAGTTTTTACAGCTCATGTTCCTTGGAGTCTCTGGGAGTTCTGTTTACATCTGTTTTGGTTTTTTTTTCCTTAAAGCTTTTTTGCTTCTGACCTTCTCAGGAAGCAGTCTTGCTGTTTCTCCCTGAATTTGTGAACTGCCCTTCTTCATTAGAAATACCAATGTTGTTTTATCAGATCTGTTGTAATCCCTGAGTCAAGACTGGCTGATTGATGCCTTCACTTGCGGAAGTAAAAATTTCTTTATAGCAATGCAATGTGTGAATATATCCAGCATATTTATTTAATGTCTCAACCTGCTGAACTTGGTGTTTCATTTTGACGTATGGACTGTGAAATATTTTATGTAATCATATAAATTGCACTTTAATCACTGGTTTTTTGCTTGAGATCCGGTATGATAGTAATTGACCACTGTGAGCCGTAACAGTTTTGGGTGTTACTGAATGCAAGCTGAAAATGCAGTCTATTTAAAAAAAAAAACCCAAACAAAACCCACAAAAAACATTAAAAACCTTTTACAGAAAAACTTGGGTGATTTTAAGTCTTCAGGTCTGTTCCGAAAAGTTACTTTACAAATGGCATACAGAGCCTCTTGTTCCTACAAATCTGTTTGAAGATCAGAAAAATTTATAGCTCTTATTTCATATGTACATTTGGTGAACTGGAGTTAGAAACTTTCACTTCACCTTTCACAGAATCCCTGGGAGACCGGCTGATACTGGGTGTGTATGCTAATATCCAATGATTAGGATAAGAATCAGCTACTCAAGCTCCTCCATTTGCAAAGTGCTCATTAGGTGATTGGAAAATAATGGAGGAAAGAGCGTGTGCATGTCCCACTTCCTAGGAATGTCTGTGCCCTTTTGTTCCTAGATATCCACAAACATATTTTTTAATCTAAGAAATTCGTTTGGTGGTATGGCTTTTGAATAAGATATGGCAATCTGCCAGAAATATATTTTTAGAGGAACGGATATAGAAACAAGCAATGCTTTCCACCCGGTTCCTTCCCACACACAAAGGAAGAAAAACCCCTATCCAAACCAAAACTCTTACCATGCAAACGTTATCAGTCCCAGCATTGAACACTGAAGATTGTTTTTGTTCCAGCTGTAAAGCTCTTTTCCTGCATATAAGGAAATTGTTGATCACTGAGCATACATAAAAAAGAGCGAGGGCAGGGAAGATGTATCATAGATTGAGATTCTTTTTTGGGATGTTTGACACATTTAAGTTAATTAGTCTTTTGTAAAGAGAGAGTATATTAAGGAGCAAAGTTAATGTGTCTTTTTGTTTCCTGCTAAAGTTAGGCTGGCTGAATGTAAGTTTTGGGGTTTTGATACTGATCTCAAGTTCCTCCCTCTTTGCTTGTCTTGTCATTTATGAATCTTCCAGACCTATGCTTTGCCAATGTGTTAATATACACATTTGGTATTGGGAGAAAAAGAGACTTGGTTTTAGTTAAATTGTTGATGGATCTCATTAAATAATGAAAAGGTTTATTTTACTCTGAAATGCAAAACCCCCCGTATAGTAACATATAATGTAAAAACATAGTAAATTATCATACTAGTATTCATATTTCCTCAAATTGTATAATGTGGTTAAAACTTCTATGCATATTTCCATTTTAATTTTGCATTTACCTACTAATCTGTTCTGTCTTCGTTAGGATTAGAGTTTCCACCATATCTTTACTTTTGTTTTAAAACTTTTCAAAATGGTTGTCTGTCATAGTGGTATTAAACCTCTTTGTGCCGTGTATACCAAAAGAACTGGTGAAAACAGATTGGTCAAGCTGTAGTCCTGAAAATTAAGTGGCTGGTAGCTGGCTTTGTCATTGTTACCTGTCAAAGTATCCATATTTGACATGACATGATGTGAAATTTTGGCTAGTGTATATGAATAATCAAATGTCAAATGCTCTTCCAAAGTTTTTGCCTATGGATCCAATGATGTGAATATATCTCAAAGATGAAAGTCCATCCTGTATCACACCAACCCGTACCTAACCTCACTTAAGGTTTAAAGTGGATTTATGAGGGATCCTGAAGGATTCTTCCAGACATAGAGCTAGGATTTGACCAAAGATGGCTCATCCCTGGCTCTATAAGAATGGTCTTATGTCATTTTGTCTCCTTTTCTTGATTGGTTTGTGTCCTTTCCGAATAGACTTCCAGTTTATCAGCTCACAGTAAGGATGATACCAAGTCAAGAAGCAGCCTAGTTTCTTGCTAATGGCTTAGTTAACCCAGTGTGCTGGCATAGAAACAATTAAAATTATATCTTCTGCCTTTTTTTTGTTCTGACAGTCTTATAGAGAAATGAGAAAAGTAATTTTACATCTGAATAAACTGAAATGTAAACATTAATAATAAAAGTTCTCATAGTGCACTTAAATCAAGAAAAAAAAACATTCTGCCTCTGAACCAGTTGGTTATAGTCCTGTCTCACCAGGTTCAGAATCTGGTGCCTGGCTTCAGCTGAAAATGAGCTTCGCTGGTATCTGTTACTTGTTTTTATTTTTAAGGCACTGTGTCCATACTCTTTCCTGTCACTTTGAGCCTCAGCTCTTCCCACAGTGACTTATGGTGCCAAAAGGTCAAAAATGACCTGCTAGTCACTTTGACACAGTCTAATGCTTAGTGTGAGATCTTTGTTGTTCTGGCCACAGGACAGGAAAATGTAAAGGAAATGGGCTTTTCACTATATGGCTGCAAGCAGTGTGGAATGTAGGTCTGATTAGCTTCAAGGGACATGTCAAGACAATTTTATCTTGAAATGAATTAAAGGAAATTAGTTTTAAGGACCTTGGAGGGGTCTGAAGTGCGAATACGGGCTGTGAGCCTATCTAATACTGTACAAAGTATTAGATAGGTCAAAGCTTAAAGTCATCTGAGCTGCAGAGTGGCTGCCCAGGAACAGAGCAAGAGGGTGGGTACAGAACTTGACTGGAGCAGAAGATATAACTGAAGGAAAACCAATAGGAGTTCAGGATCAGACTGAATGGAAATGGTGAGAGTAAAATTCACTGCTCCTGGTGAAACTTTCCAGTAGTAAACAGAACAAAGCTTTTAAGCAAAAGTGTCCTTAGCACCTGCCCTGCTTTTTCCTTGTTTTTAAGGGATATAATTGAAATATCCAGGTACGTGAAAATTACAGGCTGTAGCTGATCATTTCCTTTCTTTCAGGAAACAAAGGTGGAGTTAAAGTCACAATACATCTGGGACTGTTGTAGAGCTTGGGTCCTGCAAGGTTCTGAAATTCCTGTCATCACTGTCACAAATTGGTGCTTCCCTTTTGCTTCTTTATCTTGAAGGTACAAAATAGTGACATTATGTGTTTCAAACCAACTTTCTTTTGTATAAGGTGTTTGCTGAGAGTGAGTGTACAGCTAACACTCCTTTACCCCTAGCATTTTGTAGCGTGTGTGGATTATTAATGGACTTGAGAACTCATGCCACTTTAGTTATATATTTTTTGTTCTAGAAATGGTTGGCTGTTTCCAGTGTGTTTGCCAAGACAGTGAACCCTACAGTCAGTATGTTTGTCAACAGCTGCAAGTTTACTGACAAAGATGTAATTAGATTTATGCCTAAGTGTACCTCCTAGGGAAAAGTACAAATGTTACCTGTCAACAGAGATGTTGTTTTCTGCAGAGACTATTGTAAAGGGACAGGTTTCCCATAGAACTGTTGTGCTTTCCTTTGACAATCTGGGTAGAAAAAGGCTTTTATCAAAGAAAGTATCATGTGCATGCCTAGTAATTCTCTCTCTCTTGTCAGTGTGAGCAGCATTCTTAACCTGTAATTGGAAAATAGTGGGGGCATTGAGAGACTGAGATGCAGATCCCTAAAGTTATTTAAATCCTGGTACCACTGAAGTAATTTGATATTAAAAGCTTAGATAGGAGCTGGATGGTTAAAATCCTTTGCAGGTTACCTGTGTAATTTAACCAAGATTTTACATAAAGACCTAAAACCTAGTTTTGTATGATGTTGAGCAAAAGCACAAACAAATGTGATGATAAAAGACTGCTCTGGTGCTATAAGAACATATATAGCATGAATATTAAAATTTAAAACAATTTTGTGCTTGCTCTGATATTACTTTAATATATTTTAAGACATACTAGGTTAGGGGAGGGAGATCCTTACCTGCTTATGTCATCCAGGAAGTACAGTTATTGCTGTCCTGATTAGCTATTTCTGAGTCTTACCCTCTCTCTCAGAGATTTCCCTTTTGACCCACACTCACTTGAATAGCTGGAATTGAGACTCTTAGGGCTGAACAACTGAATGAAAACGCTGGGGTGCCCTTGGCACTTTTTGCACTGCCAAGACATGGAAAATAGCCATGCTTTAATGTATTTTCAGTCTAGATCAGAGTTAAGCAGACTGACAGTCTGAAAAAGACAGAATTTTAAACCAGTGTTTTTCTTACTTCAAAAGTATGGATTCCTACTTGGTCCAGAAATTTTATTATTTCAGTCAGTATAGCATGTTGTGTTATAATCTTTTAGGCCTTTCCTGGAACAAGTACGTCTAAACTTATCAATACTATAATGTTTCTTCAAATGTAACATTGGCGATCATATAAGGCACTTGGAATTGCCTGGCTTGTATTTTCTAAATCTTAAAAGTGGTGTCAGTGAAAAAAATTTTTAAAAGTAACGTTCTACCTAAGTGATAAATATACAAGATGTATTATTCATATCATGACTTTAGGGCATGTTTGGTAGTTGGTAGACTTAATAAAAAAAAAACAAAAACAAAACAGTTGCTGGACATAATATATAGCATTGTTTTCTGTTACTAGCAAAGACAAATAATTACTAGTAGCTTATCATATGGCACATCAACAACTTTTACATTGAGTTGTATTGCTTAGAGGCAAAATCGTATTCCTGTGTAAGCCAAGGATAGGTGGATGAATAGGTAGATGTATAGTCTGATGAAATGCTAGATTACTTCATTTGATGACTGACACACTTGGAATAATCAAAAGAAGGAAAGAAATGCACAGAAAAGGATGGCAACTGTATCACTCACAATTTATGATGCTACAAATTTCTGATTTTTATTTTAAAAAAATTGAAAGGAAAATTGCTGCAATATTCTGTATGTATGCATGGTAGGAAACCAATTTTAATAGAAATAATGGAAAATGTTTCTGCAGGACTTTGAAAGAGAAGAAGAAAATCCCTTGGAATTTTCATGCCTTGCTTCCTTTTATGTGTTGACAATATTATTGGAATCTGGAGTTGGAAACCAATGAACTGTGAATGTTACATTATGTTTTGGTAAATAATTAAAAGAGGACGTGTTTTGTCAGCTTTGAAGATGTTTTGGACATCTTGAGGGGAAAAAGCAAAATTTTGGATTTACTTGAACCCAAGGGGTTTCTTGAAGATCAAGAATAGTTAAGAGCAGTTAAAATATAATTTAAGTTTTAGAAGAAAAAATAAAGAAATTTTCTAAGAATTAAAACTTAACCCTGGTGGAGAGCTTGTACAAGGGGGGAAACAAGTAATTTCTGAGAGCCAAAGGAAAGTTATGTCAAATCTTGTTCCTCACATTTGGGTCTCTGACTCAGTGAAGGATTCTGTCTTGATGTGCCAAAGGTCCTAAATTTGTGACAATTAACATCGTTGTTAAATGGCAGAAGTTTCAGACAAGTGTTTGAAGCAAAAGAGAAAGGAGGTAGGAAGTAAGTAGCAGTAAAGTCAAAAAGACAGTGGAAAGGTCCACGCTAGAGGACATTGTAGTGTTTGGTAGGAACAATGAAAATGAAGTGGAAGTGGAAAAGGACCATAAAAGATGGAACAGTTACTTTTTTTTCTTGAGTTTCACATAGGAAGAGAAAATTACTAGGTATGGAATTGTATATGTGAACAGAGTATCTCTGTACAGTAGACTTTCCAGTAGATTTACATATGTAAAAATCTACTAAATCCCACAAATTATAACAAAATGTAATACATGGAGAATGTTCAGCATTTTTTACTGTTGATATAAGGTGTAAAGGAATTTGGAGATAAATACTGGAGATAGATCTTCTCTTTCTTATCCTGCAGGTAGGAGACCAACTGTGGCAAAGGGGAGAAACTTCAATTTGGCCTCAACTGAATTGGTTGTATTGTCTGGTCTTACTTGTGATCAGAAGCACATTGTTTGCCTGCAAAATAAGTGAGATATTGATGAGCAGACCAGCATTATCTCAGCACAACCTGTCACAAAATGAATAAAATTGAATGGGATTTGAATGGCAGTTAAATGATCCTTACATGCAGATGAGGTTGTTGGGGTTATTTTAAATTACATTTGTTCTCTTTTTCTCTTCTATTACTGATACTTCTAGATACCTAGTTTTATACTGGTACAGATTTAGAATGATAGTCACCCATTTTGGCAAAATTTGATATCAAGCCATGGGAAAGAAGAGCAAACTGTTTCTCTTTACCAGAAAATAATTTGTAAGAAACAAGAAATGAGATGTAATTTGCAATTTTAACTGCTTGTGAATTGGAACATTGTATGGGTAGAGCAGTTTTAGGAAAGCACCATGAATTACCTAGAAAAAGAGAAGAAAAAACTTACTTAAGAAGAAAATTTATAACCTGAAACAAAAAGTTGAAATGTTGAAAGACTGACTGAAATGGCACTATGAAGAAATAGATAAGAAAAGAAAAAGATGATACAACTGGGTCAATAAATAGAAAAAAAAAAACAGAAAAGGTGGAAGCTGGAAAATATACATTGGGTATAAGTGTGCAAAAGTGACTAGAAATTCTGAAGGCAATTCTAGTCTGGTAGAAGATAGAACTGGAGAATGGAGGAAGACAGAAAAGATTAATTTGAGTGTTTTTCAAAAGCCATTTCCTGGTGTAGCTGCAGGTGGTTCTCTGAATTCCATAACTGGCACAGTAATCAAATTTTATTACAATACCTGGATGAAACAAATTATGGTATTAAGTAAATATGCAAATGAATAACACTAATAACACATCAGGAGTTCGTGCCATATCGGTAGGGTTCCTGAAAGTTCCTCTGTTCCTCTGTTGTGAAATTCTTTAATCCTTGGGTAAAAGAAATGTAGAAGAAATTAAGGTCTGGAATTTGAGTGACTTGTTACACTAGTTTAATTCTCAACTCCACTGGAGATTAAGTTTTAGATGGTAAAATTTTGACGGTATCTCCTACACCACATCTTAACAATAAATGATCTCTCAAAATTTATTTTCTTTTGAGAATAAATTTTGAGAGACCTTTTATTTTATGCAGGTATTTAGAATCCGGACACTCAGATTACATTTTGTATACTTTCCTTAACAACTACAAGACATGTCTGTGTGACTCGTTCAAATATTGAAAATAAAACAATTTTGAGAGCAGTTTTATACAATTACCGTAATACTTTGCTACAGAGTGCTAAGTATTCAGAACAGAAATTAAACTTTGTGTATGTTTAATAGGAGAAGTAAGGAAAAGAAATAGTCAAGGAAGACTTAAAGCACACAATGAAAGTCAGGAAATGGGCATGTCAGATGAACAGCTTCTTGAGCAGAGCAAGAAATCCTAGAAGAAAAATGTTGAGGTATCTTTAGTGTGCAGAGGCCTCAGTTTCAGTCTTAATCATACTAAAAGCCTTGTGAATACACTGTGTTTCCCAGATGTTTTGGAGTAGGTTTGAAAGTTGGTGTTTGTAATTTCGTTGCTAATACGAAGTGAAGAAGTGAAGAGGATTCCAGAGGGCAGCCTCTCAGGCTTTCAAGATACATCTATGGAAACTGTCTTGCAATTGCTTAAGACCATGCGCTGTGTAGGTTCAATGATACAGCTGTCATAAAACCATTATGTTTGGCTGTTTATTTCTCCTTGGTTATGTATTTAGCTTTCTTAGACAGAAACTTTTGAAGAGGTTTTTTTTTTTTTTTAATGAGTTATCACCAGTACAGGCTAAACTATTTTGTAGTTCTTTATTCTACAATTTGCATTATTGCTAATATATTTCTGCTGGAGTACTTAATTTTGATGGCATGGTTTTGTTTGATAATATTTTCTTTTTTTTATGCAGCATGTAAAGAGGTCCAAATCTGTTCTGACACCATTTTTGCAGGGATATCAGCTTTAAAAGGTGTTTCAGTAAATACAGAACATGAAAATCCTCACGCTATAAGCCTAGACATTATTTAGTATGTGCTACACAGTCATCTAACCTGCAACACACTCATAGCTATTAGAGTGGTGCTGTGCGTTACCTCTTGTAAAGAAAACAGAATTTTTGAGACACTCTGACCTGTGTAAAATAACAAAGTTCAGAGAGAATATGGGTGCATTTTTAAGCAGATGATAGTTGGCTGGAAAGACAAACATCAGTGCTTTTATGCATCGGTAATGATTCCTAAGATTTCATTGTAAATCAGCCCAGGAAACAAACAGTAGGTGCAATGCCTGATGCGCATCAGGGGTTTGATTAGTCACAACTTCTTCATTCTCTGAGCAAGCAGATTCAGCTGGTGGTGCTGTATAAGCACTACTAAATCTGCCTAGAAACATATTAACGTAAATACAGAGAGGTAATTAACTCTTATCAGACAAGTTACCTGAAGTAAATCATCACATGCTTGTGATCAAAAATGAAAGACAGAATTTATCTTCTGGCTTACAGGGAAGCTTCTGTGTTATATTTCTCTCACTGACACTAAATAAGACACTTTTTTGTTCCATTCAGGTTTGTTGCTTTCTGCTGCTTTGAGGAATGGAAAGGGTGGTACAACAAACTTGCATTCTATTATGTAGTCTCAAATGTCTTCCACAGTTGTTCTTTTTGTTACTGATCAAGTTCTTTACTTCTTTTACTATGGCTTTGATTCCAGTTAGAAGCCTTTTCCAAAAGGAGTTTGCTAGTTTCGTTTTTCTCTAGTCATAAGGCTCTTCTCTCCTATTAGCTTCTCTGGCTACAGGGCTAACAAAATTAAGCATAAAAGAATGCATGAAATCATCATGTTTAAACAATGAGACATAATATAGAAGAAAGATACAAATAATTATGCATAAGGAAATTGTTAGGTTTTTTCAGCTGCTTACTGCTACAATATTTGAGGACAGAAAAAGGACTGCTTCAGTTTGAATATGGTGACTGAATATAAACTCCCCCACATATATGTGTGTGTGAAAGGGCATCTTTTGAATCACTGAATGTTAAGAGTTAACTAGAAACTAGAAAAATGGATCTTTTTTGTATTCAGTCTCATCAGTTTTAAGAGAATAAATTAAGATTGACTTTTATGTCATTCTTAGGAAATGATCCACAAAAAGGAATTAAAAAAACCCCAAACTACTGCCTATGAAAAAATAGGTTGATACTTCTTCAAAAACTAATAACAAAAAGAAGAGCTTAAAATTATCGTGTTCTTTTGCAGATGATGATGATGCATTTTTGCCTATCTACTGTTTCTTATTCCTATTTAATGTAGATAAGTGTATTTTTAAACAGGTTAAGCTATACATAGTTCAAATCTTAATTCCTGTAGGTCCACTAACATTGCTTTTTTTTAATATGTTATAACTTTGAAAATGTTGCCACGTGTAGAAGGAAGGCTAAAATTGTTCTGTGTTGCTTCGAATAGTCTGGTGCATGCAATGATTCTGTTCTCAATTAAGAAAGTTGATAAAAATTGTCATTGGCACATAACAGATGCTGGATAATTTTGGGTAAACAGTTCACTTCAATCTACCATACACTGGGGAGTAATCAGCATTCTTAGTGGCTCAACATAGTAAGTGCTTCATAGAACATATTTTTCTTATTGGTCTCGGTGTGGCTGTAGTTCATCCACTTCATTATTCCACCAGGTTTAACTTGCATATGTTTGCTCAGTTTGTCTAGAGTTCAGATACTTTTCTGCTATTGAAGAAAATGCTTTAGTCCTCACACAACTTCAAGATGTACAAATCGGTCCTGGATGACATTCAAACTGCTGTTAGTTGTTTTTGGAGCATTGTTTCTCGTGCAGCGACTGCCGAATATAAAATGCTTGTTTGTGAACAATATTCTCTTTCTTTTGAACTTGCAATTTTTATTGGTTGTCAAAATGCTCTTTTCATGCAGTTGCAAGAGTAAGGAGAAGTGTATTCATGGTATGATCTTAAATTCAATTTTCACTCTTTCATGAGCTGGCTTTATCCTTTAATACTTAACTTTGAAGGCCTTTAGGCCTTAGGTTCTATCATAATTGAACATATACTGTATTTAGACTATATTAATTAAATTTCCTATCGTGATGAAAACGTCAAATGTGCTCCTTTCTGATTTCAGTGAAACTCTTACTGGTTTTATTGCCCAGTTGGAAAAATATTTATTTAGTAAACTGTGTAAGGAATGTTTTGCAAATTCTTTATTGAGATTGTCTGGCATTTTGGATGCCAGTGATTTGAAGCCTCAGTTCATTATTGCCATCACCTAATTACAAGTGCACAGTTCACGTACCAAAGTTAACAGGGCTAAACCTCAGAATTGATTTCCTGGGAAATTTTCTGTAAGGCACTATAAAACTTCAACCTTATAATTGTTCTGCTGATGTTCAGCATTACACATTCAAGTTCATGTATTTTTAATATGTTTGCTAGTATCTTTTTTATATGCTGTCTCAGTAACTACTAGCTGCTGCTTATTTTGATTGTGTATAAATTTCATGAAGTAATTGTGATCTTGAGCTCCGGTCTGTCTTTGGCTGTAAATGTTTTTTTCAAGCAGAATAGTGATCAGCATGAAGTCAGTGAGCTGGCTTTCATGTGATAATTATATTCCACAGGTTTTTTTCTTCTTCATTATTGATAGGTGGCTGAAATTTACCTTTGCTTTCTATTAGCTATCTTTAAAATGGTACGGGTAGGGTGTCATTATGGTCTGCCTATGGTCTGGGCACCTTCAGCTTCATCTCACCAGTACAGCTACTTATTTTAGGATGACAGAAGGCATTCTCCAGAGACTTGTGTCTCTCTACATTGCAGGACATTCTTCCTTAAACCATAGTCAGAAAACAAAATTATGAAAAGACTCTTATGTTTCTCATCTTGCGCTATTTATGAAACTGTTATCTATGCATCAAAGCCATTAACCTGCTTATTGGCAGCCCAAGAAAATTATGTTATGAACCCCCGATCTTTACATTCAGAATTAAATAAGTTTATTTGGGATTCATCTTAGATCAAGTCTGATTGTTGTTGTTAGTGGTGGGGGTCCGTTTATTGTTAGATAAGCCAAACCGTTTTCCAGGTATCAATGTTGATTCTGAGATTCCACTATAATATGAGGAATGCAACATGTCTTGTTAGAGAGATAAATGTTCCAGAAAATAGAAATTCTGTGTGACTGACTGTGAGTTCATAAGTATATCTAGGTGAGAGAGTCACCTGTCATTAAGCTGTGGAGGATTGCATTGTAACTTTTGAAAGGCTTCGAGCATCCTTTACAGATTTTGGACTAGAAATGATCCTGCATTACAACCTTCACTTATACTGTAAATTTTTTCCAGACTAAAAGTTCTAGAGACATCATAATTCATAAATATTGCTGTGTATGTTGCTGCATATTTGAATTTTGACTAGAATTACTTTTTTCCATCATACGTTAAAGAATAAAATCCAGGCTTTTTGAGTCTACTTTAGGTGGTTTTTAGACTTGCAACTGAAAGATGTAAATCATATTGACTTTATCTGCTAGATCTTTACATGGAAATGTTTAAAACCCTCCCCCAAATAAAATCCACCTTCCATAAAGGCAGATTTGAATAGTTTTGTTTAAATGGATTCCCCTTACTATCACAGTGTTATTACTTTGATTTAAAAGTACACTAGAGTGTTAATTTTGGGCAATTTATGAAAATGGAATAAATGTCATGATGTTTGTGGGTGTAACTTTATATATTTAGTTAGCTTAATGAATTTACCATCACTGATGAGCTCTCAGTAAGAGGTAACTCAAGACTTTTGTTCATTAAAGAACTTGTTGACTTCACTTATTTACGTGTTCACAATATCTTCTTGTTGCAGTGGCATCTATAATGTTGACACTTCCATGTTGACATCTATGATGTCTTCCACAGGTAAGGAATAGGAGGACAAAGAAACATGAAAAAATGATGAATGATGGAGACTTGCTTGTTATCACACTACTTTTCCAAAGCTTGTCTCCTGGTGAAGAAGAGAGCAATCTCCTTATCTTCTGTTGAAAAAAAAAAAAAGTGAAGGAGAAACACACCACATAGGTCATTAAACCAGAGATGGATATTGGTGTTGAATTGGGTAGCAGAGAAATGGAAGAATATCTGCTGATAAGAACCAAATCATAATGAAGACTTCTGTGGAGCTGAGATCATAATGAGAGACTCAACTGATCTTTCACTTCAGAAAGGTAAGACAGAACAGAAAGGAGAAAGAATGGGTCGTCCCAGATGTAAATTATACAGATCTGGTTCTTTAAGGGATTTGCATGACTCCATTTTAGTTGGAAGGGGTTTTAGTTTAATATAGCATTTTATTATTTTTAGGTACAAAACAAAAGAATGTCTTCTGATTAAGTTTTAGTTGTCACAGGACAGAGCTTTGTGATATGTGACACAGACATTTATATATGTCTCATAATTTTTGTTGTTTGTTTATTTTGGTAAGCATTTTGTTGCTAGGATTTGAAAATCAAATGTAAAGAAATATGTGATTTAAAGGGGCAAATGTGAGATTTTCTGCTCGGTAAGGGCTAAGGTAATAATGTTAGAAGGCATCTTTTCTCTGTGGCTTTCAGAATTTTTGTGTATGTATGTGGTGTAGAATGTAATAGAAGTATAATAAGCCAGGATGCCAGAGAACAGTAGAAGTTTTATCTGCTTGTGTAATACAGTGTCCATATATTACATAAGTAGACCTATGAGAATGTAAAATATTCTTTGTCAATTAAAGGTCTTATTAAAAAAAACAAAAACCAAACCACAAACCAACAACAAAAAACAATCTTGGACTTTATTTCATCTAATATAGTTTTGAAATGTACTTATTGAATGTGTAGAGCAAAATCGAGCTCCAGTACTCCTGAAGAAAAATAATGCAGCAGTGTAAACTTGATGTCTCAGGGAAAATTAGAAAACCTTTCACTCCTAGGTCTTTTTTTGAAGTGTGACTGAAGGGATTTTGTGTTAGGTTGGGTGGCAGTCTCTGTCGAGTCTCTAGAAACAATTACTGGCATGCAGAGAACAGCAGTGTAATTGACAGCAGATGTGAATTTGTAGATTCGCTTCTGAAGCGAATTCGTAAAACATTTTTGTAAGAATATTTTTACATCTAAAATTGTTCTATATATACTTCTCATATAAAATGTTAGAAGCTGTCAGACACCAGAACTGAAAGTAATGACTTATGTAAGTACTGTCTTTCCTTTTAACAGTAATTAAAACACAGCTGTGCACATGAAATCAAGATATCCACCCAATTAAAGTGAATATTATCATATGTTTTCCTAGAACATAATTCATGATGTATATTTCTTAAAGTTGTATTAATTTGATATAATTGCAACCGGTGGCTAATTATACTTAGATTAGAGAGAACTGGAAGATTGGTTTACAAGGAGGATTGGATGAATTATATATACATTGGCCACACCTATATTAGATGTCCACACCTATATTAGATTAAACCCCAAGCAAAGTAGACAGTTATTTAAGCATAGAGAAGATGTCTGGCTGGTTAAAATAATTCAAGTTAAAATAATTCAAGTTAAACAGGTCTAAGTAACAAATCTTTCGTCTGGGCTGAGGAATTAACCATGGGAAGCAGCAGCATGCAAATATCTTGTGAATTTAAAACTAGGACTGCTTGTAGAAGCACAATCACCTGGGATGAAGGTGACCAATGTGATGCTGTAGGTGACCAAAGTGAGGCTTTATGAATTCTGTATTTCTGTTACATTGGTTTTGGAAAAAGATCCTGAACTTTTTGACATGGGAAAAGTAAAGATAAAAGTAAAAAACCTGTTAATCTTGGGCTCCAACTTAGTGTATTTACCCACATGGCACATACTATATGTGCAATGTATCACAGAATCACAGAATGGTAGGGTTGGAAGGGACCTCTGGAGATCATCTAGTCCAACCCCCCTGCTAGAGCAGGGCCACCCAGAGCAGGTTGCACAGGAACGCGTCCAGGTGGGTTTTGAATGTCTCCAGAGTTGGAGACTCCACCACCTCTCTGGGCAGCCTGTGCCAGTGCTCTGCCACCCTCAAAGGAAAGACGTTCCTCCTCATGTTTAGGTGGAACTTCCTATGCTCAAGTTTGTGCCCATTACCTCTTGTCCTGTCCCCGGGCACCCGGTCCTTATAGAGATGATTAACATCCCAGCACCTCCCAGGACTACTGAATGTGGAATGTGGAAGAGTTGGATTTGCCTCTCTCCGGAGGTCAAAGAAGTGGCTTGTGTATTTATCCCTGAAAACGACAAANTAAGAGTTCTCTCTGCCCAGCTCTCCAGCCAGTCCAGGTTTCACTGTATTGTGGTACAGCCTTCTGGTCAATACAGTAGGATACGGTATAGGGAGGAGATGTATAGAAGCCAACTCTACAGTCAGCTATTAAGTAATAGAGACTTTCTAGGAATGTGAACAGTTTTGTTCTTCCTGCTTATATTTGCTGTGTTAGTAGCTGGGATCCAAAGAAGTCTTTAGCTCCTCATTCATGGTTCTGATACAAAAATATTAGTAATGAAATCATCCTACTTCCCCAAATGATAGTTGAAATAGAAAAGCTAGATAAAAGAGTGCAAGGTTCAACATAGAAAAAGAGAAGTAATAAGCTCAGTGAACAGCAAATCTTTGTTATTTCATTGCTCTTAAAGAATCATTGTTATAGCTATGTTCCATCTATAACGATAGAGTAGATCATGAGTTTTCTGAACTCTAGTAGTCTGGGATGAAAGGCGTGGTCTGCAAAAGTTTAATTTAATGCCTTCTAGTTAGTCTCAATAACACCAAGCATGCTCTGGACAAGACTCCAGGACTCTGATTCTTACAAAAAGGACTTGTTTTCTATTATCTAAATAAGTAGAAAAGCATGAAGAAAAACTGTGAAAAGTAACTGTGCTTTGGAAAAGAAACTAAATTGGAGCCACATGTGCACAAACAAGAAACCCACCCACATAAAATATATCAAATGAATTTATTGTCATACTGTATAACTGATAATGTATATTTTTTCAAGCTGTATTAATTTTATGTGGTTGTAACTAGTAACTCATTAGATTAGAGAGTACTCCTTTATAAAGAGATTTTTTGTATTTAATGTGTGCTGATTAATCATAGAATCACAGAACGGTTTGGGTTGGAAGGGCCCTTAAAGATCATCTTATTCCAAGCCACTGCCATGGGCAGGGACACCTTCCACTAGACCAGGCTGCTCAAAGCCCCATCATGTTGCTGTACCTATTTTTAGAATTAGATGTCTCACAAATAAGTTAATTATCTGGCATAAAAATAGAATACCAACCTGTGATTTGCTATAGGAGAGAAGGTTTTTTTATAGTAAACTAGATTTCTTCTGAAGAATCTTCTTTACAAAGATTACAGATTATGCTAGTCATGACTGGTTTTTGCTGAATCATGAATGATGGTAACTACTTTACATCAGATTTGACATGAAGTATCTGTTAGAATTACTGCATATTAATTTGTATTCTGCATTTGTTCTATAGGTTGTGAGCAGCTCACCAAGAGGAGAAATTCAGGTACTTGCATGCAATTATTTGTTTCATTTGTCCAACTGGAGGATCACAACAGAAAGCAGAACTAGGCAGAGCATGTATCATGTTAGTGCTGTAGCTACCACTATGAAAGGGGAAAGCAGACTTCCTGAAAACTTGTACTGATTCACCCCTGGGTTACAGTGCTTTGATTACATACAAACAATGAAGGATGTGGGGTTGTTTTGCCCCCTCCTGCATTGAATATTTTTTACCAATTGAATGTATAATTAAGCTGTCACTGTCTTCCTTCTGAAATCTTGAATGCTTGTTCCTGTCACATAGGCAGTTGTACTGTTCCTTATAAATCCTCACTCTAGACCACCTCCTCTTCTTGTAAATATCCTTCTCCCCATATTTTATCATATATGAATTGTAATACAGTCTTAAAAATATCTGCAGGTCAGTTCTAATCATTCCTGTTACTGCTGTTTGGCTGTTTTTATGGGCAATAACGAAACCAGGATGGAAAAAAGACTGAAGACCCTCTCTTGGGAAAAGGGGTGTTTCTGAAAAAATGAAGTTTAGTGAGAGATATAGTAGCATCTTCTCCAGAAAGTAGTAATATTGTCTACACACAAGTATCTAATACTTTAATTTCATAATTGTACCTTATCACTAAGTGATCATAATAACAATGTAACACTTGGCAATTACAGTTCAATTACACTTTTGTTGTGCTTTATACCAGTGATTGCTGTATATTAATCTATCCAGAGAGTTAATTATATGAGCCGGAATATTTCAAAGTAAATTTGGTGTGTTAAATGATCCTCAAGTTTGAAAAAGTGAATAGGAAAATATGAACCCAGACAATGAAAATAAGTTAGTTTCCAGCTCATGTAACTGACCTGAGATTTGACTAATAAATGGTAATGACTTACTATAAATTCTATGGCAGGGTTTTTGCACTGGTATGATGGTGTATTTAGAATGCCACTGCAAACACTCTGTTGTCATGTAAGCAGTGATTAGAACATGTAGGTTGCTAGGTCTAAGCACGTAACTTTTTTTTAAAGATATAGGATAATTAAATGTGTACATCAGCATATATTTCTTGCAGGTTTTTGTTATGGAAAACAGCTAATGCTAGGTTTCAAAACATAAGAGCAAACTTTTTGGTTTCAGTCTGCAATGTTCTATCATTTTCAAGGAAGGTGGGACCTCTTCTAGAGTTGTCACCTGCCCACATTAGTAACTAGTATAAATTAACCAGCTTTGTCTTCTTTCATGGATTAATCAGAATTTATTCATAGAGCACCCCCCAGATTCTGCAAACCACCAACTGAAAAATAGTAGTAGACCACAGGACTGGAAATCAGTAGTATTAACTCACAGTCCTAATCCAACATCTGCACTATCATTCAATCTGTTTGCCTGATAATTCTTGATGTTTTCTAAGTATCCATAATGCTGCTTCTTTTCTTCCATGCAGGGGACTTTATTAGATCGGATTTGTAAAGCATTTGAATGTCAAATATGTTCTTTAAACCCTTAGGATTGTACCATGGCTGCTACTTGCACTAATCCCTGCTCTCTGTTGTGTGACAAGTGCTGTCAAAAAAACCCAAATAAACATGACTACTTTTCCTTCTTGAGGATGTTAAATTTACTGTTATCTGTGATACCAAGCAACTTAAATATATTAAACGATGGCAGTGTTTTGAAGGTGCTCATCTACTGAGGACTGTAGGTACTGATTTTGCTAAAGTCTCTCTGAGGCACATGGTAGACTAACATCTGGCATCTGGGAACGTTTGCAGCTGTGGAATATACGGTCTGTTTGATGTCACAGTGAGGAAGAAATTATTTGCAGGGATGGTTGTCTTCCAACATTGCTTACAGGTTAGCATGTGTACACTGAGCGATGCTGTGGTCTCTGAGGACACAGAGAAACGAGTCCTGTATTATTATTAAAATTAGGCTCTATTTTATAAAAAATATTTTTTGTTCCTTATACAAATGGTTTTCAAAGTTTGTACTAATTTAAAACACTGCTATTAAAAGCTAGCAGGTAGCTTTAATAATGTGCATCGAACCATGTAAATATGAATGGATACCCTAGAGTATGAGCTCTAAATCAATTCATCAGAGATTCCTAATAATCACAGAATCACAGAATCACAGAATCTTCAGAGTTGGAAGGGACCTCTAGAGATCATCTAGTCCAACTCCCCTGCTAAAGCAGGATTGCCTAGAGCACATCACTCAGGTCTGCATCCAGGCGGGTCTTGAAAATCTCCAGAGAAGGGGCCTCCACAACTTCCCTGGGCAGCCTGTTCCAGTGCTCTGTCACCCTCACCGTAAAGAAGTTTTTCCGTATATTTGAACGGAACTTCCTGTGTTCCAACTTGTGCCCTTTGCCCCTCATCCTGTCACTAGGAACCATTGAAAAGAGGCTGGCATTGTCCTCCTTCAACCCACCCTTTAGATACTTGAACGCCATGTTAAAGTCTCCCCTCAGCCTTCTCTTCTCCAGGCTAAAGAGTCCCAGCTCCTTCAGCCTTTCCTCATAAGGGAGATGCTCCAGTCCCTCAATCATCCTAGTTGCCCTTCGCTGGACTCGCTCCAGCAGTTCCCTGTCCCTCTTGAACTGGGGAGCCTAAGACTGGACACAGTATTCCAGTTGTGGCCTCACCAGGGCAGAGTAGAGAGGGAGAATGACCTCCTTTGACCTGCTGGCCACACTCTTCCCTATGCAGTCCAGGATTCCAATGGTCTTTTTGGCAACAAGGGCACATTGTTGGCTCATGGATAATTTACTGTCTACCAAGACCCCCAGATCCTTCTCCTCAGAACTACTTCCCAGCAGGTCCACCCCTAACCTATACTAGTGCTTAGCATTTTTCCTCCCCAGGTGCAGGACCTTGCACTTGCTTTTGTTGAACCTCATTAGATTCTTCTCCGCCCAGCTCTCCAGCCTGTCCAGGTCATGCTGGATGGCAGCATGAATGAAGCAATTAATTTGAGATGGGAAAAGGTATCACTTGCCTTCCAGAGCTGACAAGTTGCATTTCAGTTCACTCCCCCCTGACTTCTTCCTTCTCTCCACTTGGCAAAGCTGAGTTTTTAGTCACAGCCACATGTGTCAGATTTACCATCTGTCAGAGTCCTAGCGCTGCCTGAAGAGACATTACTGAAACACACATATCTAAGCAGTTTAACTAGAACAGTTTGAATGCCATGCACTGTTAAAATTGTATTCAAACTTGTTTGTGTTTCATGTTGTGCTTTTCCAAAGCACTGGTAGCTTCGGGAAGGGAAAAAAAAAAAAAAACAAAAAAAAAACCAAACCAAACCAAAAAACCCACAACAAACCCAGCCCCCAGTAAGTAGTGTAAGTAGTGGAATTGCAACATACATCACAGATCTCAGTAAAGGCAACCAAGGTTATGGAGGAGAATTGGGAATCCTGGTGGACAACTGGATGACCAGGAGCTAGCAATGTGCCCTTCTGGCCAAAAAGGCCAACAGAATTCTGGGCTGCATAGGGAAGAGTGTGGCCAGCACGTCGAGGGAGGTCATCCTCCCCCTCTACTCTGCCTTGGTGAGGCCACAACCTGGAGTACTGTGTCCGGTTCAAGAAGGACGGGGAACTGCTGGAGAGGGTAGAGCAAAGGGCTACCAAGATGATTAGGGGACCCGAACACCTCTCTTATGAAGAAAGACTGAGGGATTTGGGTCTCTTCAGTCTGGAAAAAAGACGACTGAGGGGGGATTTTATCAACACTTATAAATACTTAAAGGGTGGATGTCAGGAGGATGGGGCCAGGCTCTTTTCAGTGGTGCCCGGGAACAGGACAAGAGGTAACGGGCACAATCCTGAGCATAGGAAGTTCCACCTAAACATGAGGAGGAACTTCTTTCCTTTGAGGGTGGCAGAGCACTGGCACAGGCTGCCCAGAGAGGTGGTGGAGTCTCCAACTCTGGAGACATTCAAAACCCGCCTGGACGCGTTCCTGTGCAACCTGCTCTGGGTGGCCCTGCTCTAGCAGAGGGGTTGGACTAGATGATCTCCAGAGGTCCCTTCCAACCCTACCATTCTGTGATTCTGTGATATAATTTAGGTAGTAATGAGATCACTGTTATTTGAAAGCTTACAGCATGATAACATATAGATCCAGAGACTAAATCCTACAAATAAGATGTGATAATTGAGAACAAAATGAAGGTGTGAGGAATTAATGCTAATCTTCTGGGGAAATATAACTGCCACGTGGAGCTGTGCATTATGTAGTTAAAGCTGCTATGCTGAAACCACTTGTTGTATCTGTGCTATAGAAATAAGTTCACGTATTCCCCAGCTGGGCTGGAATGAGGCATGCACATGACCCGAGCCAACATTTTCTATATCAGAACCGAGAGTGACTTTGGCAGGCAAGCTGACTGTAATTGGTTACACTCAGCACCTTAGCAGATGTGCTCAGCATGCATTAGGATCAGAATATTTTGTCTCTATGCGGCAAAACACCACTGAAAGACACTGGAGGCTTTGCTTGACTAAGGTTTCCAAATTGGCCACTGGGTCTGTTTTGTCTCTGAAGAAATATATAATTCTCCCATGTATCTTTTTTCTTTTTTTTTTTTTTTTTTTAGGAATCGTCTTAGCCTAGCTTGTATTTTGTGTGCTCAATTGGAAATATCCTGAGAGTGAAATGTGATATGTGTTGGATTAGATAAATTCACCTCTGCATTTGTACGTGTTTAAGAATGTTGTAGAATGATTAAAATGATGCTAGGTGATGCGGCAGTGAGGATTTATTTTTCAGGTAAGGGGCAGATGAAAATATGCTCCCTAAAGAATTTTTTTTCTAGGGAAGTCCGTTTTAATTCTATCACCTCACAGGCCTGGTTCAGCCTTCAGAGTAGTGGTTATGGAAAGCTAGAGATTGTGTCTAGGAAATATTCTGGTAATTTCAGTTCATGTAGTCTTAACAAGCATGTTTCTGTGTACTACCAGAAACTTAAAGTTATTTGCAGGATTATTATGTTGTTTAAAACTAATTGATATGAAGGACATAGCTCCAAATAGTATGTTTCCACAGGCTATATATTTTAAGTGAGTAATGTATAAGGTGATAAGATTTGAAGCCTGAATCCCTGTTCTCATTTGAGAATCCATTATTACTTCCCCACCAAACAGTGTACTGGAGTGTTTTTCTTTTTGTTTGACTGAACTAAAGCTATGAATAAAAGGTAATTGAAAGTGCACTGCCAGATAGATAGCATTTGAATGTTCCCAGATCAAGAGATACATACAGCCTGTGTCTAGCTACAAGTAGAATGAAAAAGAACATTTTCAGTGGTTTGGTAAAACTAGGAAAAAAAAAGTCCAACAATTTACTCTATTAGTAATAACAGTGAGTGAGAATCAGACTGTAATCTGTATTTATACAAATCCACAAAGTGTGAGTATAGCACAAGACATTTCCTGGATACCTTTGCCAAATGCCAGCATGAATAACAGGGACTTCACCCTTAATGCCAATATGATGATCAGATTTCATGTTACAGGTAAGAAAGAGGTGAGGCTTTCGCTCTTGTCCTTTCCTGCTGGCTCAGTTCCAGGGCAGCAGGCTCTGTACCAGTGCTAATCTCGTCTGGATTACCGGATGCAGAAAAATCAATTTCCAGAAGCATCAGACCTACTGTAGTGGCCTGTATCTGTGAAGCTGGTTTTACTCCCAGCCCTCTGTCAGAGACCATTTTCTCTACCTGCTGTCTTTTGAGTGCAGAATCAGTTTCTAGCCTTTAAACTAGCTTTTTAATTCAGAAGTCGATTAAATGCTAGATCATAGATGATAACTAACTAAATGATGAAATTATATCATACTAAGTAAATTGTTGGATGTTGTGAGAATTCACTCTTGCCTCTTCTAGGTACCTTGACCTTCAACACAGAGTTTAGTACTTGAAAGAGTTCTTTATCAGAATATCTAAAAATTTAAATTCAGATTTTCTTCTAGGTAGCATTGTCTGCCTGCATTTATTCCTTGACAAACTTGCATTGAGGACCTTACTTTCCCTTCCATGATTTTTTCCCAATAAGTTTACAATTATTTGTTTTGAGAGGGTTTGTTTTAGCCTAATACTCAAGAAAGGGATCTTATCACACAACTGTAAAGAGCAGTAAGTGCCTTTGCTCCCATTATTTTGCTCTTGAAGATAACTTTAAAAATTGATCTGAACTGTGTAATTTCTTTTCCATTGGCTTAAATGTTGTTTTAAATATTTTTATTGTAAGTTATTTTATTTTGCTTAGCTATTAGCTTAACTAGAGGTGTTCTTTCCACCTTCTGCCCTGTGCCTAGTTTCTCAGTTCCTCTCTCATGTGGAGTTAACACTTTGCTATTACCCTCAGAGGCTGTAAGAGATGCACTAGTGCATTAGCTAGGTAATGTTAGGTAAGTGTTAGATAAATCATAGTATGTCTTCACAAAGTCCTCTTATGGCTGATTTGAATCCTGAAAGTTCCATGGAGGGGGAGAAAGAAGGCAGTTGTCAGAAGATAAAACTTTTCTGACCAGATTGTCTAGAGATTAAGGTGAAACCGATGAAGCAGAAGGTTGTCAGTACTTCCAAAAGCCTTAATATGGCAGTTTTCAGAACTAAAACATGACAAAGGCTTCTTTAGACCCAGGAAGAAACTTTATTTCTTTGGAAACATTGTATCAGTTCCAGCTATGGTTGATGGCTCTCTTTATCTACAAAGTTGACTTTTTGATATTTTAAACATAAGGTGCTAGTACAATTTTTCTTCAACAATTTGATCTTCAGTAGAGACACATTTCTGTGGAAGCATACCTCCTTGCCTGAAAACTAATAAACAAGCCTTAAAAAAACTCACAGCCCTCAAACCTCTCAGATCTTTTGATGACTTTCAGATTGGTTGTGGTCAATATAATCTAATCATAGTTGGTTGCTATTATTTTTACAGTATATCAGTTCCCAACCTGAAATGTGTAGGAGAGACTTCCCCTTTTCACAGTGTCCTGATCTTTATCAAATTCAAGGTTAAAAAAATTTAAAAATTAATTTCAACTTTGAGGGGGGGAGGGAAGAAAGATCACTTGAACACATTCCACAGCTGTGTTCAAACATCAAAACTTCACTCTGTGCAAATTAAGTGTAGAGCAGAAGTCTCATATATTTCCTAGACTAAGTTTCAGACCCCCTAGGCTACGCAGCACTCCAAAGCCTTGCAGTCACTGCCAGACCTTGAGAAATGGTTGAGGAGATACTAATGACAACTGTAGCCCGGCAGGCAGAAGCAGTGAGAGTGCCCAATGTTGGATGGGTAAAAAGGGATCTAAACTGAGTAGGCTGGTTATGTCTCTCACCAAAGTGAAAGCAAAAGCAACAATATGCAATGTGGATTCCCTTGAGATAAGTATGAGAATATTGATGTTCAATATCTATATTAAAGGTTTGGAGAAAGAATCAGATAACAAATGTAACAACATTTCTTGACAATGTACGGTCATCCCTAGGACATGGAAAAATGGGCAAAGTATGGAAGAGAAATATTAACTGAATCTATGTGTAAACTGCAAAAAAATATTATGTTTGCTTCCTTCTGCCTGCTTTCTTAGTTCTTTTATTTAACTCAATGCACTTCAAAATCACCTTAAATCCGAACTTTCTGACTGAGAGTCCTGATGTATTGACTTCATTAGGACTCACAGCACAGAAAATAAAAAATAAAAAAAAATGAAGCTATCTGCAGACAGAGCTGGGAGTTTTACCTCCATGTGGCATGACACCTGTGAATGACTATAGATTCAACCTGAAGCTGGGAAATGCTGTAAACTCTCTTGTGACTGGGAAACTAAAAAGTAAAGACTGCATTGGTGATATAAAACAAGGCAGTATAACAACTTTTACCGATGGCAGAAAACTCATTCTCACACTCGGGAGGTGTCTGGGACCTGACAGCATCTGTGTCAAGTCAGGTATCTCATAGTTCTGTATGGTTCCTTTTTCTTTATTGTCGTGTTGCTCAGTGCTTTGAAAAATTCCAGCTATCTATTTCTTGAAGAAAAAGAACCTGTATAGTAAAGGTTAATAAAACCATAAAGGTCATAGAAAGGTGAAATAGCTTCCCACAGAAAGGGTAGGGAGCATCAGATGATACTGGTGTAATGTTCATAAGAAACCAATGGTAGTGGTTCTTTAACTTACACATAGCTTGTAAGTAGCCTCTACAACCCTTTCCTTATTATGGATATTTAGGATTTATGAAAAACAAATAGGTAATTTCCTAAAAGAAAGAGTCTACATTGGCATAGGAATTCTTCCTTTGACAAAAATCACAGTGCTTCTGGCTCAAGATTTCACTGAGCTGCAAATTGGAAAGTATTCATATGAAATAGCAATGCCTGCTTTCCTAGACGTCTTCTACAGACCATACTTCTACAGAGTACTAGTGGATCTTTGGCTGGGTTTTGTATGGCTACTCTTTGACAGCCATATTGCGCCTACTAGGCTGGGACTCATTGGGCTGTTGGCCAGAGGGTTTGGCTAGGTCTACATCAGCATGTAATGCTGTGCAGGACAGGATCAGTAGATTAAAGCTGAGGCCCCTACATCTATGATGTTCACTACTTAGGGTTTTTCTTTGGACTAGCTTTAATCTCATCCTCTGCGCTGAATATACCCATTGTGTATGTGATCATGATGTATTTGATTCAGTATTAGGGAATAGGTAGTGGTTTGTGTACTCCTGAAGTAGAACTTCCGGTTTGATTTTCTGTAGAGGTAATCTAAATTGTCCTCATCCAATCCATCCAGCGTGCTGAACCAATGCACAGTAAGTGGGGACAGCAAGGAATTTCTTTCAAATTTACACTGATACTCTGAACCAAAAATATTACTATAGCTTAGTTCATCTTTGTCTTGGTTTCTTGCAGCCAGATTTTTCTTCCCATTTGTATAGCACTGATGTTGGTAATGGAATGGCTGCTATTTCTGAGTGACTCTTTTCTGGTATGCCCTAGCCAAACAAGTCCGTAATTAGTTAATTAGTATTATTAATGTGCGTGCTCAATTGGCATGTCTGCAGAAATAAGGGAATTAGCTATGTTGGATATTGTTACAGAGCAGGTTTGTATCAAATGTGATGAAGTCCATCCTTTTGGATGACTTGGTGACACAGAAGAAAAAATTTCAGTATGACAAAACTTCTAACTGAAGAGTGAAGAACAAATTCAACAGCATGATGATGTGAACGTTTTGTGTTTGTATTTGTGAATTACATCTCTGTCACATAACAAAGACAGCAGTCTGATAACAGTGATACAGGTGCTGCGGAGCAGATCTGGGGAAGCTCATTTACATTTAGATGGAACAGTGCTGGCTCTCCTGAGGCAGATGGTGTGACAGAGGCAGGATCATCATGGAGGCACTGGAGGGTAGGAAAAAAGTGTGAGGCCATGAACGCTGGGGAGACAAGGACCAGAGCAAATTTCCTTTGCCTTTCCTTTGGATTCCACTGTGCAGGTGGAGGAGGTTAGGTTTTCCTTCTGGCATTGTAGAGTGGACTGGTTTGGGAATTGAACTGATGATCAGTGGTTTTGGCACTGGGAGGAAGAATGTGGATGCTGCTGTTTTGAGGGGAAGAGCTGGTCAGTTGTGTCTTCTCTTTGCCAGCAGCTCCTGGTGAGTTTTTGCAGGCATTGAGACTGCAGTACAAAACTAGTCTATGGAATTTCATCACGCTGCAAGTATTGGTGTCATGCTTATGTGGCTGGAAGGATTGAAGGGACTTTTTCTTGGTTGTGAAGGAAGATTTTTCTTGGTTGTGACTTCTGTCCTTTGGTCTTTCTCAGTTATCTTTTGAAGTAAGGTTCCAAGGAGATTTAATTATGGAAATAATTGGGTGCAGACATACTGTTTTTTAAAACCTGGAGAGCAAGGCCTAGTATAATCAACTGGACATAATAGGAATATTCTGGGAGTAACATATTTTGTATTCTTTCTACACAAAATAGCATAGCTAAAGCAGATGGCTAATAATTTTTGCCTTAATAAAAAAAAAAAAAAATGGCATTTGTTGGCCCTCCATCAGTGAGACATTAGATACCATTGGATTCAAGCCAGAAATAAGTATTTTCAGTTGGAAAAACCAAGTGTAATATATGTGATTAAGCGTCAGTCATTCAGATAGAGAGGAAAAATTCCATATTCAGAAGGGTTTTTCCTTTTCTTTATGATGAAGTTGTGTTTCATTCTGAATTTTGAGAGAATCACAGCTGTTTTAAGAGGGGCGTATTTAAGGCCTTCTGCGCGACACATCATTACTGCTTGAAATCTTTGTCAGTATCATCTATTATATGTCATCTTAGATTGTTTGGGTAAAAAATATGAATTCTGACTTTTGGTGTTGTTTTCAGGGTTTTTTTTTTGATCATATAAGTGTCCTAGATTTAACAGGGCTAACCATGTGAGGTGAAGGATCTCACAAAACACTTCAAAACACTTCACTGCCAAGTTGAACAAAAACCTCCAACACCCAATGAAGTCAGTGAAATCTGAGAGTTTCCTCTGAAGGTATGTATAGTAAATTTTAGGTTAAATCTTTCTCTGAAAAACTCATCTTACTCTGACCCTGTGCTACAGCCTTTCTTACTGGTTAGTCAAAGATCTAGATTGACTTTAGATATAATTAAGCTAGGTATGTAAATCTTAATCCATGATTTACAGCAGGTTTATGTTCAGTTTAAGGGGGATAAAATGTTCTCAAGTTGTTGGGCCTTCACCTGGATGACGTGAGAGTCCTTAGGTACAAAACTTATTTGTGTGTAGTAAATCGTCCTATCATTCATTCAATTGCACAGACAGAATTTACAGCAACATCCAGGATGTAGTCCTAGAATAACTTTGTGGGATTTCTTTAAATGCAGAAATGACACATATCGCTGGCTTAGTCTAAATAATACCTTGTTCATAAAAGCGTTTCCACATTAGGCCATTACACTCTAATGATTATAGCTGTACTTTACATACAAATATTGTCATAATTTAGTAGTGAAAGAATAAGTCATGCATACATAAGTTTGAGCTAATTCTAGCTTTTGAAAAACAACCATTTACAAGCTTATTACCTTATTTGATGCAAGAACGAGTCATCTTTTGCAGTAATGCTCCTTTGAATGAGGTAAGATAACACCCGTACAGGGTATATTGGACAAACACATATGTAAATACTGGGGGTTTCTTGTGCCTTTCTGTATGGATTGTGACCATATGGTAGTCTCTTCCTTTTACAATAAGTGATAATCAGCTGAACATTTCATGCATAATAACATGGTGCGCCTGTGTAATGGAGCAGAATGAAATACTTTTGTTTAAATGGGTAATTTTGTCTTGTTACTGAAATTCACCTTGCTGTTAATACAGTCACACATTTTTGGAAAGCATTCCTGGATGTTTGAGCATGATGGAAACTTTATAACTTTTAGGGTAGGTGTTCTGCTAGGAATGAAATTCCTTCCCATCAGCACTTAAATTAGAAAAGAAAGGAAAACATAATGGAAACACAGTGGTCCTTTTTAAAGCTGCAACTGCCCTTTCATGAAAGAATGGATTTTAAATATTTAATGCTAGTAAATTTTGTTTCTTTGTTAAAAATGGCATATTGAATCTGAGTGTGAGGAAAATTATGAGCTAAATACCAATGAAAACTTGAGAAATTATTGCTGTAACAGGGCTATTAGGAAAAGGGGAGCCAAATGCTTTTAAAAAGTTATTAGAAATGTCTTTTTACACCACTCTTGTTCTTTGTCAAAATAGTGATTGGATTGGACATGCTGCTATTCGTTTTACTAAAGAGATGAAGTTAAGAAATATGGGAATCCATTTGTCTGAACTAGAGATGTTGAAATGGCTCCAGTTTATTAAAACTTTCACACATTCACATTTCCAAACCAATAGTGGACATCACCTGTCCCATCCCAATAGACCCTGTCAAAAGGCATGTCAGCTGGCGTAAAATGGCAGTTCATTTTAAGAAAGTGGGGAGAAAGTGCTGCTGCTCTTACCTTGATTGTAGAACATGGGACACAATGAGCTGCATGAAGTGGAAGTAAGGGCTTTGTCTGAAGAGATATATAATAAAGGAGGCAGGAGTGAAGCCGCTGCAGATGTTTCACTTTTAGTCATCTAGGAAAGAAGGAGTAAGATGATAATGAGAGGGAAAAGGCAGGAAAGAATGAAAAGAGGAGAAAGAAATGGAGTATGTAAAAGATGCAAAGGAAGAGTAGTAAAGATACACAAATATAAAAACGAGATGTCTCCTCTGGCTTATGAGAACTGTGTTGCTGAAAGCTGAGAGAGTTTGTGCAAGAGTATGTATCCCTTGCCTTTCTATGCTTTTCTTGCAGTTTTTGGTCCTAGCTGTTGCTGAGATAGGGCATGGGACTAGATGGCTTTGTGCAATGACCCAGGAAGGGCATTCCTGTATTCTTGATACATTTTGCAAGGGTAGCGAGGAGACGGAAACCTGAAGACAAAAAAAAGAGGCAGCCTTATGATGAGCAAAATGCATCCTTATAGTTCAATTTCACATTCGCTGCCTAAGGATTTGTTTTGGAAACTGGCGGAAGAAATAAAAATGCCAGTTTAACTCTGGTCTAGCCTCAGGCAAATTATATAATCTTGCTACATGAATGATAAATACAGAATAAAAAATACAGACCAAACTCACCCAACATACTCAGGGGATGTTTATGTCAGTGGTCATGCAAAGTGTATGTTGCATGCTGTATAAAAAACCCATTAATGTGATTACATTATTCTCAGTTGAACTCCTGATAAAACTGTGATGTGCGGGTGGGAGGGCTTCTGGGAGTCCGCTGTTGGGGTCTGCCTGCCACCAAAGTGAAAGCAAGGTACCATTGCGCCAAGTGGAGTTCAGCTGCCTCTATTTGTACTGTCAATCATGCTTTCACAAAATTGAGTTTTCTCTTGGCCTTCGTTAAAAATATTTCTGGAGTTCACATCTCTTTGCTGTCAGAGATGATCAAATATCATTAAACGTAAGGAATTAAAAATAAATTTCCTTGGGAGGAGATGCATCTGTTCTTCCACTGTCTTTTACACATATCTTTATGCGCAGCCATAAGTTCCTGCATCTGTAAGATATATAAGTTATTTAATGTACACAACATTTATATGTACACATTACATATATTTTAAATAAATAAAATTAATAATAAATGTTACATACATATAAACAGACACATGCAAATAATTTTTTATTTTTTTTTTTTTTGTAGAAGACAGTAACTGTTTCCAACCTGTNTATCACTTTGTAGTATCCTGCAGGATTACTGCTCTGGATAAGTGCTGCGCTTGGGGAGGAACAACCCAGGCACCAGTATATACTGGGGCTGACTGACTGGAAAGCAGCTTTACAGAAAAGGACCTAAGTGTTCTGGTGTACACCGACTTGGACATGAGCCAGCAACGTGCCCTTGCAGCAAAGAAGGTGAATGGTGTGCTGGGCTGCAGGAGGAGGGGTGTTGCCAGCAGGTCGAGGGAAGTCCCCTCTCTGCTCAGCGCTGGTGAGGCCACACATAGAGTGCTGGGTCCAGTTCTGGGCTCCCCAGTACAGAGAGACATGGACATACTGGAGAGAGGGCAGTGGAAGGCCATGAAAATGATCAGGGGACATACCACATATGAGGAAAGGCTGAGGGGGCTGGGGCTGTTCAGCCTGGAGAAGAGAAGGCTCAGGGGGAATTTTATTAATATATACCTGAAGGCAGGGTGCGAGGAGGATCACGGAATCACGGAATNCCCCTCTCTGCTCAGCGCTGGTGAGGCCACACATAGAGTGCTGGGTCCAGTTCTGGGCTCCCCAGTACAGAGAGACATGGACATACTGGAGAGAGGGCAGTGGAAGGCCATGAAAATGATCAGGGGACATACCACATATGAGGAAAGGCTGAGGGGGCTGGGGCTGTTCAGCCTGGAGAAGAGAAGGCTCAGGGGGAATTTTATTAATATATACCTGAAGGCAGGGTGCGAGGAGGATCACGGAATCACGGAATCTTTAGAGTTGGAAGGGACCTCTAGAGATCATCTAGTCCAACTCCCCTCCTAAAGCAGGAATGCTTAGAGCACATCACTCAGGACTGCATCCAGGCGGGTCTTGAAAATCTCCAGAGAAGGGGACTCCGGATGGAGCCAGGCTCTTTTCAGTGGGTGCCCAGTGACAGTACTAGAGGTGACAGGCACAAACTCAAGCACGGGAGCTTCTGTCTGAACAAGAAACACTTTCTTCACTCTGAGGGTGACCTAATACTTACACTTGTTGCCCAGGGAGGTTGTGGAGTCTTCATTGTTGGAGGCATTCTAAAGCTGTCTGGATATGGTCCTGGGCAGCCGGCTCATTGTCAGTTTGTACAGACATAGTAGAGCTTGTTTAATCAGTAAAAAAGAAGAGCTTGTGAATGAGAATAAGCTGGCTGTGGTTATTTGGAACAGTGCTCACATTTCTTGTCATCCAAAGGAAGATATGCATACACTCATGCTTTCTTTCATTACTGTGGTACATCAGAATGTAAAGGAAATAACTTACAGTAGTTTACTGCAATAAAGATAAAAAACTGATTTTTATAAGGGTAAAGCGGCAATTTACTACAGTGGAAAAGAAGCAATGGAATTTTCTGTAAGCTTAATTCAAGGCGCTGAAAAGAATGCAGGTCATAAAATCAAATTTATTTTTGAACAGGTATAAAAATTCTGTAGATGATTTTACATTTAAGGAGAATGAACCAGCCTGAAGACTCCTCATTAACTTTCAAGGGCCATTTGGCAGATAATGGAACTCACCCACTGAAACATTTATTTTTCTTGTCTTATAGACACACATGCCTATCTCTGAACAACAACATCCACTGCCGGAAGAAAAAGCTGCTTATTTTGCATAGAGGCCAGGTGGAAAAGTGGCAGAGAAATAAGATGGGGGGAGGGTGATAAGGTTGAGGATAGAGAGGAATATATAGAGTAGATGGAAAAAACAGACAAACAAATTCCCATGCCACACTGAACAAGACACATGAAAAACTACTGGAGGCTTACACTTTTGTCCAGGAAAAAAACCCATGAAGATGTAATTCTGAACTGACGGCTTAGCTTTAAAAAGATGCATCATTTGTTTTATTTGAAATCCTGTGGTCACATTTAGCTAGTCATTTTTGGTTTTGTAGAACCATGGAGAACTTGAGACTGGTTTATATCCCTTGTATGTCCTACTCGCCCTCCAAGGCTTCAGCATCCTTTCGCTGTGCGGGGGCAAGCCTGTGACTCTGTGGTTTACTAAAGCTGACATTGCAACGATTGGGAGACTTCTCAGTGGAAAGCAATGGATGCAGTCCTTTTGCATTTTGAAAACATAAATGAAACCAAGTTGGGAATCTAACATAAACAATTTTGGTTTGTTATTGCATAGGTTTCATTTTTTTATATTTCGGCCATTAATACAAACTTACAGGGTTTTTTTGGGGCAAAGAATCAAAGTGCTTTATTTGTCACCAAAAAGTTGAGCAGACAAAAGGTTGCAGAAAAGCGTTTTTTAAAAACTTTTGAATATGCAACACCTTTCATTACTTGGAAAAAAATGATCTGCAGGTTTTTAGTCAATGAAAAGTTATACAGTGTGTTAGTCTCTCCTGTATTTTTCCTGATGCCCTTAATATCACCAGTTCCTTGTGCCAGAGAGTACACTTTAGTTTCAGCAACACGTTGAGAAACTGGAAGAAAATGTAAGGCAGTGTAGCATTAACTCTCTAAGATGTTATGAAAATATACTGTGTATTCACAGAGGATAGGTATATACCATATGTCTTCTCCGATTTTGTGTCAGGACCTTTTCAAGAATTATTGTTTCTATTTATTTTCCTTATTTTCCATCCTCATCCATGCATGCCAGTCTACAGCTTGAGAATAGAATCTGTAGAACAAGAGAAATGGAAACTGGTCATCTTGTGAATTTATTCCTGTTGCAATTTATTTACATTGTAGGCATGGAAAGTGGAAACCAGTCAGTCAGTCTCCAAGCCACAGTGAGTGCTTTCAAGTACCTACACTTGACTTCAAGTTTTCCTCCATAGGTTTTGTTTTCTTAGGTGCGTTCATCTAGGGTGCCCCACCCTTTCTTAATGAAGGAATTAAAAAACACATGCAGACTTCCACACTACTTGAATTCCAGCTTCCTTTCCTATGGCTGCTGAAGGTTGCTGCTATGGCAGTGGCAGCTGTAAGGCCTTACAGAGAACAGCAGGGAAACAAGTTTGGTCATGTAGGCATTTTATTTTTCATTTTGTGTGTCATTCCATGTTGCATGATTTCCTAATCTTCTATAAGATTTCACAATTTTCTGTCAGGAGAGAAGAAGGTATGCAGGCAGCAAAAAAAGGTTTTCTAATTGCTGTGGTCTCTGATTTAAGATAGGATGGAAAGAAATAGACTTGCATGTATTCTGTGACTACACATATATTTTATTAGAAACAAATACAGTTCAGCCTATACCAGGATGCATTTGGCTTCAGCTGGAAGCTAGCTTGTAACTTCTATTGCTGCTCAGCAGTGGGTCAATGCTGGTGGTAGAGAAAGGCCTTCCTGAGTTGGTCTGTTCTGGCACCAGCTTATCCCTCCCTAAGCCTCTGTGGCCCTGTTTTTTTTCCTGTATACTATCTCCTTTTCCCACTATTGCTGCTCTTCCATTTCTAGTCTCTTGCATATGTGTCTCGGTTTGCAGCCCTGCCCCCCTGCCCTCCTCTCTGTTGAGGCAGGTTGTTTCCTCATGTTCCAGAGATCAGCAGAGAAGGGGCATCAGCAGCACTGATTAGTCATTTCCCTGACCCTTTGCCTGTCTCTAAAACAGCTCCAGGTCTCAAGTTGTAGGGCAAAATTGCTGGCCCTAGCCATAGGGTGAGCTACTTAATTGATATGTGTTCTTTGTAGAAGACGGCTTCCAAATGTTAAAATGCAAGTCTTCACCAAAGAAGTCTGCACTCAGTATATGCAAAATACAGTTTTTTCTGTGGCTTAATATATGGAGACAGGCAGCCATTGTCAGATGGCACATGTTTGGCATAAGGTGGATGTTGTCTTTCACAAACTTCTAATCTTTGTCCCACAGATAGGGACTTAGAGTTTCCCTGTGAAATGACTGCTGGAAATTTTGTATTTAAGTAATTGGGTTTTTATAAGTAGGTGGGTTTTTTTCCCAATGGTTCTCCGAAACATTCAACCTACAGCAAATACTGCCCATGGAGTTGCACTGAAGTGAAAATAGGATCTTGGAATGAGACAGGTTTGATAAGTTTAAGTAAATACAGATGTTGTCTCTGATATTTTCTGGTATGAGTACCCTGTCCTTCCTCTCCAGGAACAAGAAGAAACAGATTATTTCGCCTTGTAACTCATCCCATAATAAGGATGTCATTTGGATGGGGAAAATGAAGGAGAGGAGATTTAACCCTTGTCTATAACCCAGTGTGCTGGGTGGAGGAGTCCTAGGGCAGTAATCTACAAAGTAGAAACTAAAGACCTATTGTGTAAAGGCTTAGCAAGAAGGTACAATTCCGTGTAACTTTCTCTCTTTAGGCTGTCTTCTGGAGTCATGCACCTGCCTGTTAACCATTGGAAATCTCTTAAAAATTAAATGACTTGCAATACGCCACTAATTGGGTACAGTTATGTCCTAGCTCTGGAAGGAAATTCAAAAATTTTTCTCTTCCATCCTCATGCTTTCACACAGAAATAAAGAGGGGAGATTTTTCTTGGTAGTTCTAAAGAAACTGTTTGAAGACAAAGGGAAACTCAACACTTAATAATTACTGCAGTTGTATCAAGTACTCAGAGTAGTTACAAAACAAAGTTGTCTAAAAAACATCTGTTGATTGTGTTAGAGATAGAAGTTCTAAATTATTTTGTTAAGACTCACTACATCTTTTTTAGAAGGTGTGACAAGGGATATATGACTGAATGAACATAGTACATGTTCCATTTAAGTAAAAAAAGTAATTCAACTGATAAATTGATAATTTTTTAGGGATTTGGCAGATTTATGCAAAATACTGATATCAAAACTTGTATGATTTAGAATTCTTTGTCTTTAAAAAATCCCTTCAGGTACTTCATGTGCGTTGTACTCTCAGAGAATAAGATTTGCATGATGAATGCAGAGAGTACATTAGAATTGCAGGAACATCCCAATACCTCATTAGTGTTTCAGGAAACCATGGTTAAGTCACATTTTCAAGTGTGTCCAGTCAGTGTTCTAGCAGATACGAATTCAATGGTAATAAACAATTACAGTAACTTACCAATAAACAGCCAGTGGTTTAGCTTTGCTCTTTTATTTTTGCAAATCATTGCTTTTGATTCACTCAGGAGTTTAAAATTTATGAAAAGACTAACATTCTCCTTCTTTTCATGGTTTTCCCCTGACCTTCTTATAAATGTTGTATTTGTACTATTTCAAAAACCTATTTGTTCTAAATGCTTTGGGCTACTCTAATAACAGCTAAACCAGCGCAACCCAGTCTGTATAAGCCTTATAAGCCTAGATGATTCTTTTAACAAGTGCCTTTGTGACTCTGCAGTTATTCAATGCTGTGACCAGCAGTCCCAGAACTCTAAGTCCCAGCCTTAGAGTTCCCGGCCCACTTGTTCTGATATACATTTAAAATGAGATTGATGGCATTTAGAAGAGAAGTAATGCTTTAAACTATATGATGTGCATTTTTATTGCTGTTGGAAATGAATGTGTTGACATTTCCATGAATGAATTCTTTCTAATGGAAGGCTGTTTTTTTTCCCTTATTTTAAGAAAATGGAAATCAAAATGTATGATTTACGTCATTATTTAGTAACTGTTATATAGAATTGTATTCTTGTACGCTTCACTCTCCATGTTTCATACTGTATTACCTTGTATAATAGGTTAAATCCCAACCCTGAACGTATTGAACTTTCTTTCTAAAATGCTGCTTCTTACATGGGTTCTGTACGAGGCCTCTGACATGTACAGGTCCAGATGTGCAAACACATGCATTTGCATAGTCCTGCATAGAGCTATTTAGGACATTACTCATCATATTCTGCACTTTTTAGTAGAGGAACATGGCCTTCTTTCAGTATGACAGGCTGCACAAGGGACAGATGCCAGGAGTAAAGCAGCACATTGTGTGTGTGTGTATTTCTGTCTCTGTACTAGGCCGAATTCTGCCTACATTTGCCTGTGCAATGCAGGTATGTTACTTCTTAGTGTGTATGTTAGGGAGACCAGAGAAATACTTTATATCAACTGCTTTTTTCCCTAGTGACACAGGGGCTGATGGCAGACATTGCAAAGGCATCGTGTGCGTAGAGCAATCAAGTGAGTCAGGGTGGGCTCAGCACGTGTTGCTAGATACTGTCCTCAGCTGTCCTCCTGCCTGCCTCTGCCTCACTGCTTATTCTCCCTCGTGGTTCTCTTATTGGTTTGTTGTCATGGCTTGACAGTTTCTGGTGAGAGTGCATGAAAGATGACCTACATTTTGGACTGTAGGACACCAGGAGAGGAAGAGCAAGGCTTTAAAAAAAATAGGTTGCTAAATTGAAACCTATACACTCTTTATGATTTTAGGTAGAAATTTGTGCATACATGAAAAGATCCATCAGTTCCATATATTGTAAGAGTGAGGAAGATAGTTTACTATAAGGAGGAGAAGAATTATATGTTTGGCATAAACAATTGCTCAATGTGAAAATTCTCTTATGCAAAGATATGTATAGCTTGAATTCTATTCTGGAGTTATATTCTGGATTTTAATTTTTTTTTTTGGTTTTGTGGGTTTTTTTTTGTTTTTTTTTTTTTGACTTAGGAGATCCAATTCATGTGTAGTGTGTGTATGAGCCCATTCATGCTGATTAGATATTTCCAAAATTACAGGGCTATAAAAATACCTAAAGCATTTGCTATGGAGTTTTATCTTAAATTTGTATTGTCTATATTCGAAAGAAGAGCGGTGGCTGAATGGGTGGTTCATTTTTTCATTGGCATACTGAACATTTGGCTGCAAACTGAAAAGCTTTGGGGTTTTGATTTATGGCAGAAAAAAAGATATATTTTCCTTGTAATATTTTTTCCGGTGCTTTCTGCGGAATTCTGTTCTTCAAGTTTTTCAAAACCATGTGTTGGTATCTTTAATTTCAGAAAACACTGATCCTAGAAAATGTTGGCATTTGGTCCCCCTCATATGGAGGTTTTCAGAACCAGATATCTATCTGTAGCTGATTTATGAATTATCAACTCTCTTATGGACAGAGCATCTTCATTGCTTGCCCTCTGCTTTGAGTTCTGATGAGATTGCTTTTTAGTGCTAGTACCACCAATAACTTTATTGTTATGGGCACATGCACACTTGTGCATTATCAATGGGTTGAAACAACTGACTGAATTTGAAAATGCCAATAACCAGCCATCATATACAAATGTTACTAATGTAGATTATTATACTGAACGTGTAAACAAGGTGGATGAGCAACTCTGCTGATTATCAACAGGAGAAGAGCTCCAAAGCTTATTAGTTTTGTATTAGATAAAGAGCAGCTTTAGTCTATTAAGTTCTAATAAATATTCCTATTCAGTTTTCCCTTCCCTCTTGGTATTGTGCTTTTGTGTTCTTGTGCTTTGTGACGGTTCATGCTTTCTTAATTTATGGAGATGTCAGTTAAACTGGACAGACTATTCCTCTGCCTTGTGTTTAAAGAAAAAGATGTTATTTCTTTGCTCCAAAATGTGAAGGGATAGGAAGGGAAGGACACACCTGTGCTCTCTGAAGACAGTAGCATAATTAGACCAAAATGTCTGGACATGTGACACATGTTGCATTTATATAGCAGTAATGTAGAACAGAAGTTGAAAATAAGGTATTGTGTCTTGGTTATATTCTTGTCCCAGCTGTAAATTAGGTAGGATTGTGTTTGCTTTTCAGTGCCTGCATTATCATACTTACCATAAATAAATCTGTTTCTTTACCTACTGCTCCTAGTCACTTGTATTTTCTCCTCTCTCTATTAACCCTAAATTGTCTGTCCTAGGAACAACTTAGAAAAAGACCAGATTACAGTTCCTGTTACACATTTTATAAGGTTATAATTCAGCTGTCATTCTTTGCCCAGTCTCCTAGCGTCTTTAAATTCAAATTCTCTCAGTCATCCATGGATGTGACAGATTGTGAATTATGATGCAACAGAACACTTATTCTTATGAAGTGTAAGGCTAGAAGTCAAGTACCATTAAAGGCACAAATGCGTGAATGGTTGTGCCATAAGTCACATATTAAAATGTCATGTGATTGTAAGTTGGCCCAGTGCAATTCTTTACTTTAAAAAGATAGAGAAAGTTAATGAATAATTTATTTAAAATTATTTTAAAATTACTTTATAATTCTGAGTAATTCATTGTTTTAAATTGAATACAAATTAAATGGGTTAAAATGATGAAATACAGGTTCTCTATTTTAGGTTAACACTAAAAAGTCTATAAATGGTTTCTGATGAAAAAGAGTGTAGGTGTGCATTTTCAAAGCTAATAGAATTACTGTATTCTGCTGGATGAGGGTCCCTAAATTCTTTCTAAATGGCTACATTTTTATCATAGACAGAAACTTACAAAAATGTCTGAGGATTTTGAGCATCCCTTCTGATAAAGAGAATAGGCCCTGCAGTCTTTTGTTATGATTTCTTCTTGCACCAGGTGTTTAGAAGTTGACCAAAGTAACTTTGCAGTAGAATAGTATGTGCTAATTTTCTGTTAGTAAAAGCATTATTGTAATGCCCAATATTTAGAGCTAAGATCTATTTAAGATCTAAAACAAAGAGGGTCTTTTGCAGTCCTCAAATGCTTTATGCTTAGTTTAAATATTAGAACTTGGATGTTCTTGTTGGCTTTCTAAAATCCCATGCCACCCTTATCCTAAGGTCTTGGTGAAGGTGTCCAATAGCAAGGTGCCCAGAGCTAAGTTTTGCAGCCTTGCAGGTGATAAGCAAGGCTTTTCTGTTTTTGTAGAATTTGTAGAATTTTTGTAGAATTTTTATAGAGTTTCTTAGATATTTCCCAGAGCATTAAATTCTTATCGTGTACTTCTCCGTTACCTTTCCACCCCAGGTGAATCTTGACCATTGGCAATTTAAGCTGTGTGTTTAAAAAGCTGAATTGGATCAGTTTTTCACATTCAGTTTCAAATTCCAAGAGTGAAGATGGTGGTAGAGCTCACTGAAAAATGAAATTTCTGTTCCCTGCAGACTTCCAAGAGTTCATAAGCTTGTTCTGTGGCTACATGACATTGAGTTGAGATCTTGGAATTTAATTTTGATAAATCTGAAATACCATCCTCATTTTGCCATGTTACACCATACAGCATTCTATTATGTATAAATAACGGCTTTAAGTAGAAAAGGTATAAATCCTTCCTAAAAGCGTGAGTTAAGTAACACGCTATCATAAAACTTTGATTTTTTTTTTTATTTTTTTTTTTTTTTTATTTTCTGATGGTTATGGGTTCTGTAAGATGAAAATATTTGACAGTTGTCATTGAGAGCAATGATTAAATGGGCAATGGTTACCAAAGCCTCCTTTTTTGATTGTGCATGGCGAGTGAGACAGGTATGAAAAATTAAGCCTCTTTTAAGTTCTGTTTTTTTAATACTGTACAGAAAGAAAAGTGTGTTACCTCACATAAAATGAAACTCAGAGTATTCTGAATTCCTGAGTCTGAAATACAGTGAATTCAATGTGTAGCAGTTTCACCGTCTGTCACCAACTTTGCAATTCTATGCAACCTTAATTTAATGAGGAAAACACTCTAATGATGTAGGATAGCATTATTGGCTCCATTTGACATATATGAAAATTGCAACGTAGAAAAATGAAGGAAGAAACAGGTCCTTGAAGACTCATGTTTTAAAATGACCTCTAAATCAAACTTCAGTAATAGTGACTTAGGTTTGGGAGCAAGCACATGCCTTTAAAAGTATTTAAAAGTGCTTTAAAAGTAATATCTGAAGTGTCTGGTTTGAAAATGCACAATAAACTGTTTTGGGAGCAGTAACTCTCCCAGACCCGTCTTACTGCATGGGCATCCAAACTCCCCTTGGTTTTTCTGCTGCAGTAGCACCTCACATACATCTTGGCTTGAATCAGAGTCCCTCTCTTGCTTAGCATCTGACAGTCTGTAAATACCCCAACAGGCAGAAGATGAATCATGGGCTTCATCACTGCTGGCCTTCCCAGTTCAGACAACTGGTGACTTCTGCTGCCTCCAAACAAATATCCCTCTGTAAGGCAAATTGTCACTGGAACCTTCTTCATTCCTTTCTAATGAGCACTAAGCAGGTAGTTATGATTTATTAATATCTCTGGTCACAAGCACTACAATGTAATTAATGTAGTGCAGATTTTAATCTCATTTTACAGCATAATAAGTGGCTATTAAAGTGCTTCAGGGAGCTATAGAGGCCAACTGTGTGGGTGGTTCTTAGGAGTAGAAAAATATAGGAATGGAAGGAAGTAGAATTAAAACAAGTACTAAATATAGTAGGATTTTTTTAATCAGCAATTTTGTGTGACCTTTTCTATGTGTGATCCCTTATGAGTATTAAAAAAAAGGCCAAAAGGTGTTGACTTATGCTGTTCTTAGAATGGGAGCACTCAGACTCACAGTGAATGTCTTCCAGCTACTGACATTCAGTAGGCGGTAGAAGCATGATTAACGGTCAAAGAACAGCTTCTCTGTCTGAAATAGGGAAATCTTTATTTTCATCTTTTTTTCTTTATCTTAGGAAAAAAAGTAATCAAAGCTTATTAAACTCCCTTTAGGAGGGTGATACCTAAGACTCATTTTCATGAAGGTGCTTCCTGAATTTTAAATGTTTAAGTTCCATTTAAGTAGTATCATTCCACTTCTGCCATTTGGATTTGGATTAAGATGGTTCCAAAGCTTGTCCTACAGCTGCTTGTCAAGTGCTCAGACTGTAGAAGTAAGGGGATCTTGTCACATTACATCTAATTGCTCTGGTTTTGCCTGCAAGCCTGCGACATGGTCAAAGCAGAGCACAAAGCTCTGAGTTACAGTTAAAACCAAGATATAATAGATTTCTCAATACAGGTGCCCGAATTTGAAACAAATGGAGAAAGGGGACTGTTTTTTCACAGTTGTGGCAATGTAGGCAATGGTATTGCATTGTCCCTGGCTGGAGCCAAATTCTGAGAGACGCCAAGCACTTAGTATTCCAAGATAATTTCATGTGCCTTGGAAATTTTCATTCAGATGTTTTTCACATCTGAGGACTTTGACTAATAATTCTCCCTTGGATGTATTTGACAGTCAATAGATTTTAGCTAATTACTAAGTGGTGAAGATATAATTTCTTGTGGTGGGATTTAAACTATGCCTTCAGTGTTGCAGATAAAATGCATACAGGAGGCTGTTTCTTCTTTCTTTCTTTACCTTTGCTTTTTTTTTTTTTTTCTCTGAGCTTCTGAACACGCATCTTTAAGTCAAAGGTATTGCACTGGTACATGCAAATGAATTTTCACTGACAGCTCCTTATATGTGTATAAATGCAATTGCATTGCCAGCTCAGAAAAAGAGCCTCAGAACAAAGTGCAAAGCTGGAGGTTGGCAGAAGTAGTCAGAGGCCTAGAGTTGGAAGTGAGTTTTTAATGGAATTTCTAAGAGGGGCTGAATTAGTTCATACCTCAGTTTTGAGAGGTTTAAAGGGAGTAAGGCAACTAGTCCTTTAGGAGATCAGTTATTTATAATACTTTCAAATTACATTTTCCCATGTGTGACTGAGTGTGACTGACTATTGTTCCCTTTATCAGAACATGGACAACATGATGGAAAATGTTCTTTTTTAATACAACTTTGACATGAAGCAGAATTCTGCAATGGAACTTGCAGCATTCATATTAAGTACAAAATAAATAGGGAAACTGCTTCAATCAGGTGTAAGTATGGAAAATAGAGAAGTTACATCCTCTAATTTAAAAAAAAAAAACCAACTTTAATCTTTATACTTTCTCATGCAGATAACAAAATGATCTCTTGGTAGGTGGACACATATTCTGTATTATTTAGGTGATAAATCATCCTTTGTGTGTTGGAACTACTAGTAGATATGAACAAATAATGTAAACTGTTTCTCTGTGGTGTTTAGCTTAAATTAAATGGTCCCTCCCACCAAAACTCAATAATCCCCTCTTCCTGCCTCTGCAGATACCAAATTTTTGTGAGTGGCAGAGTAATTGAAATAGAATTTCCCGTGGCATTCAATCCACCAGATAGATTCTCTAACGTCTGATGTGCTATACATGCAAGTTGAAGATTGTATTCAAGTGATTTTTCTGCTGTCTTATTATAAGAGTTCACTTCACAATATGATCTTTTTTTTACTGTAGCACTAATACTGTTTTGTTTTTTTCTTTCAGCAGCTAATCTTTCTGGATTCATTAACTTATTCTGAAGTTCCTGCAGGAACTTAATATCAGAATATCTGTTTGGTTGCGTATTAGAAAATAATTGACAGTAAACAAGAGGATGAATGTGTGCACGTAGATGTAGTAGGTTTGTGTAAGATTTATCGGCTTAGACACGAGGTTAGAGAAGAAACGTGTGATCAGCGTTTGCAATTCTATAATGGTTGTTCTTACCTCTTAGGGAAATAACCAGCTGGCTGATGGTACAGGTGGTCACAACTGCACATTCCACTCTGGTCTGTGCATGTGCAAATTTGAGTGATGGGATGTGTATTAGCCTGACTGTGTCAAGGGGTAAATCAGCAAAGTTGTTGATTCCTACCTGTTGGAAAAAGAATACCCTGGTCCCATAAAAAGAATAGCCCTGGTCCTCTAAGTCAGTTGTATGCATGTGGGAAGGTCGTTCACTTTTGTAGGGATATCCATTAGAGATATTTGTCTCCCTCTCTCCCTCTCCTTAGAGGGCTCAATAGGGGATGGTTTGGCATTGAAAACAGGCCTGTTTATGAACTAGAAACTTGAATCGTTATCCTGAAGTTATTATTTTTTTATGTAAATATTTTTTGTATGATGAGGGTGAATATACAAGTTAATGAAGCCAGTTATAGGAATAAACATTAGTCAATCCATCAAAAGCTGTAAACTGTATTTTTAATGCTTCAAAGGAACAGCAGGTAATCCTATCCTTGCTTTCTCTGTCTTCCTACTTTCTCACCCATCTGTGAACTGTTTAGAGAACAATTTGGCTCTTAAAGTCCAGTTGAGGCATTTTAGAATAAAACAAGACAGTGGGAATTTAAGAGTGACTTACAGCCTGTATAAACCCACTAAAATTGTAATCGTAATAAATTGGTGCATCAGTCAGTTCCAGATCTAATCTTGTAGCTTTTACAGAAGTAGCTTGTGGTAAGACTTACTGTCTATGGGTTGAGACAAATTGGAGGGATGCATTAATCTGTTTCTTCAATACAGATTCCTCAGTATAAGGCTTCTGTTCCTTGCAGGTAATAAAGGTTTCAGTTGAAAACCATGTAAAATTTATCTACCAGGAAAGTTAGTGAGAATATTGTTATTAACATCTAAGAGAATAATGCTGAGAACGTCTGAAATTCCTTCTGGTTTATAGACTTCAGATTGTTCTAGTTTTTTCTTCTTTAAAGTTAAAGAGTTTGTATATCAAAAGAACCTCAGAAGATCAAAACAAAAGTCTTCCTGTACTTACTGCACTGTTAAATTTTCAGTGATTTCTTTTGGAAGCTGCTGTTTATTGGAGCCCCTTGGAAAGGTAAAATCACTTGAGAGATACATATGAAGACGGAGACGGTGTGCTTTACTTCTTGAGCATCTGTTGTTACAGCTATGTGCTGGTCTGCTTGCCTGTCATCTAATCCAGTTTCTCTTGGCTGCCCAGAAAGGATTATGATGTTTACACAATACCATTTGCTGGAATTACCAAATCAATATTCCAAATACATTGGCCTTGGATATTTCCAGTGGAACTGGCAGTGTATATGACACATGTACAATTAAATATGTTAAAACGTTTAGGTCACTAGAATTAGTTACAAGGGTTGAATGATGTAGTTTAGCAATTAGTTGATTTTTTTAATGAAGCAAACCCTTTGTGGTGAACTAATTAACTGTATAACATACCATTCATATACTCTTTATACTATGTTTCCATTCATATTCTAATAAGCTCTTTTGCTGGAACAGATTTCATCTAGGTCTCTCTTTCCTATATAACGAAAGCATGAATTATTTCAAATGTTAAAATATTATTATTACATTGTTAGTGTACCCCACTTGAGCTGTTTGGAATAGGAGATAATGGTGGCAGACACTCATGATGTTTTAGCAAATATTGGTGCTTTCAGTCCAACTTCAGAGTGAGTTTCTGTTTCAAAAACTGATTCTAAAATATCCCTGTGTTTCTTAACAGATCAGGTATGCTTGCATGGGCTTTTATCCTTTGTGTTAAGAACTATATCTGTTTCTTCGGTATTACTTTTTTCTTCAGCTGTCGGTAAGGGACTTTTTTAAATATACTACCCTGAGTTTGAAAAATGGGTAGATATTTTAATTGAAAATATTATTAAACATACTTATTTCAGTGTTCCTTAACTTAGTGCCTATTTTCGTATCTGAATGGATGTGACGAAAGATGTATCACAGAACAAAAATTAACGGTTTTTAGTTGAGTGGGTTCATAACTGTCTCTGCTACAGTGGCTCTGTAGAGGTCAAATTGTAGCACACCGACACATTACACATTTCATTACTCAAAAATCTTGTTGGGAGGCTTATTATTGATGTCAGCTAGCAGAGGTTGCTTGAATGATTTTCCCTAGCTGGACCACTATGATGCGATAAAACCACTTCGTCTTTGTTTCTAAGTATAGGACACATGTATTTCCAGTAGAGAGCAGGAATACTGTGTAAAAACCTGACCAGTCACGTTTGAGGATGGTGGGTTTAAATTGGCATAGGTGCTAAACTGAGCAGGAAAACAGAAAGACTGTGTTGCTATGGAAGGAGATGTGAAAAGGCTGGCTTGCATCTAGTGAAACAAAGATGGAGAAGGTGTATGTTGAATTCCCTGAACTGGTCAGTGCACCAAATACTGAGGAAGAAAAATTCCTTAAGCAAAATGACAAACTTAGGAGGTAAATGGACATAAAATGAACATTAATAGATTTTAAACTGAAATTAGGAGTTTTCTAATAAGGAAAGTAATATGGTGGTGAAACAAGAATAATAATTATGGAAAAATGATTTAAGCTTGACTATGTGACGTGATTTCTACAATTTCATTGCAGTGGGCTCTGGTATTTCTTTTTCATTTTGAGTGTCTGTGATTATAAGCTTTGCTGAGCAGCTCTTCTCTGTCTCTCCTGAACTTGTACAGAACATAGCACAGTAGGGCACCAGTCCCTCTGGAGTCTTAGAGATCCTGAAAATATTAATGTGGGCAGAAACCCAATGTTGTGTGAAATTCCAGTAGTGAGTCAAATGCATCTTTTATTTTGTTTAGTAGCAATTTATGTATAACATCTAGAAACATATTTAGCAATAAATAAGAAAGAGCCTGAAAAAAAAAAATCACTACAGAAGAGCAAAATGTCATGGAAATAATATTCAGCTGAATGAACAGATGAACAAAATATTTTGCTGGTGGGTGTGAGATTTAGATTATGAAGTCACAAATAAAGTTTTCAAGGAGACCGGTTTCACTGCTTAGGCGGTGGTTAATTGCTTTTTCTCAAAGCAACAAAATTACAGCCTGGATTTATCTGAGTATTGATGTGGCTTCCTAAAAAGGAAGTTTGTCTTAGGTGAGATAAAAGGCACAGACTAAAAATGGGCTCTTCTTAAATGTAGTATTCCAGTCATTTAAAATGATTGTGTATTTTGTTGTGTAGGAACAGGCAGAAGCATGGACTGCAGTGAGGCTTATTGATTGCTGCAGGAGTGAGTACTTCCTAAAAAACTGTATCATCAAAATCAAAGATTTATCAAAATTTATGAGAATTTTCAAATAAAATAGAATTTCTTAGTCAAAATATTATCAAGTTCTGTACATTTGAAAAATGGCACATGCATACACAGGTATTGCTGTTCATGATGAACATTTGGAGTATTATGGCTCGCTGTAGTCATAGTGCTACATAGCAGGGATGCTGACATCATGTATTACTGAATAGTTAAGTATTCGTAATCACTTTCTTTCACAAGTCCTTTCATTTAACTAAGAGCATAAGAAAAGACAAAAGTGAAAAAGAAGTCCTTCCCTATGTCTACAGTGTCCTTCACTTCTTACACTTTTCCTTTGAAATACATAGGTTTGGTACAGTCTACCAATTGCAAGCATTTACTTTAAACTGTAGCAGATTAGATGACCTGAAACCCTGTATTGGCTACGAACATGATTTTGTGTCAAATCAAACTGATTCCCTTTTGTGTTTCATTCTCTTCTTTTACCTTAGAGTCTTCCTCTTCCTTTTGGCTTTCAGGTTCTTCTTTTAATTTTTTCCTACTAACTCTGGACTGGTGTTTTTTTGGTGCATTGGTCCCCCCCCCGCCCCCCCCCCTTATGTATTGTGCTTTGCTTCCTGGCTATATAATTTAGCATTTTTAATCCTCATTTCTGTTCCTTTTGACGTCACTCTGCTCTGCTCTTTATTTCATCTTTTATAAGCTTCTTGATAGCTTCTCTTTTGCTCCTGATATCTCCTGATAGCATGTCTTTTGCAGAATTTCCCTTTTTTGGCTGATTCGTGGTATCTTAAGAATAGCGAGTATTGTTTTCCAAATGAATAGTTTCATTCAGTGAAAACTGCAGTTTTAGTCAACCTAAAATCTTTGTGACTAGTAAAATTCAGTGTATACTTTTGGACCTTTAGTTTAAAAAGAAGTTCCATGATAACATTTGCTGAAATATATCCAAAGTATTTCTCAGTCTGTATTCATTGGGGATGTAGCAGCATTTACAAAAGCAGTTTGGAGGAGGCAGTTGATCCTTTTCAGAAGCTTTTTGCAGTCACAAAATTTACTAAGTAGTCTTTCATATCTAAGAAGATAGATAAACAATGAACAAAGACTTTTGAATAGATTTTTCCTGTTCTTTCCTGCTGAAGCTGTTCTGTATTAATAATTATATTCTTATACTTCAGGGTATAACGTGAGAATGATCGTCTGTGCAGCCAGGAAGATCTCGGATCCAGTCCCTATTCCAATGATTATTCAGGTAAATGACATAATGTGAAACTCTTTAAAAGGAAATGAAGACAAGTCTGCACCAGACTAGCTTACATTTTAAATTTGGGGAAATGTTCTGACGGTGCACAGAGGGGATTTGAAGCCCGCTCTCCAGAGGAATCATCTAACCAAATGTTCATAAAATAGAAAGAACAATATAACTCTCTTTGGAAGTTTTACGTACAGTTCTAAAGCGTGCAGGTATATATCTCTTTGTTCATCTAGCCTCCACTTCAACCAAAAAAGTTAAAAATGTAATGAAATAATTTTCTTTAAACTTATCAAAATGTATGATTTCAAATGCAAAGTATTATGTCCAATCTTAATCTTGCTTTTGCCTGAAACACATTTTCACTACTTTGGCCATTGAATTGAAAAAATCAGTTGTCCATTGAGCCATAGTCTAGACCAAAAAGATCAGACCAGTCATCTTTGTCAAATTCTTCAAGCAATATGTCAGCAGCAGCTCTGTTGCCTTCGTTAGAGCTTTAGCCTTGTATTATATCAAACTTGGGTGCCTGGAAAGAAAAATTAATCTCTTTTAACAACAGCAGTTGGCTAGCAACTGACTTATAAATCTCTACTTGAGTCTAATATCTCGGATGAGAGATCCCAGTGTACATCCAGTAAATCTAACCAGATAATTTATTTAGTGGTTAATTTTTATTTTTCAGAGAGAACAACTCTGGAAAGCTTGACACTGTTATTAAAATATGCTACAATATTCTCCTGTCTCCTCTTGTGAATATGCAAGACCACTTTCTATAAAATACAAATGCTTTTTAAGTATTTTTTTCTCCATTGAAAAAAGGAGAAAAAAAAAAAAAAAGATTTATTCACAGAACTTGGAGGAAACTGGATTTTTTTAGCTAGGTTGTTGATGGCATAAGCCATAAACTATCAAGCTATGTTCATGGGTCAGTGAGCACTTCATGACTGGAGATGTATTAAAGTCTGCTGAGAGAGCACATCACACCCTACTCTCATTCTAACATCATTCAGTTGTTTTTGAGAGGTGAGAGATTTCTATTTCCCATACCATACCTTTTTATTATTTTTAACACCAGCTTTCTGAACATCCTTTTTTCCCTCCACCCTTTGTCCTTGGGTTTTTTGTTTTTTTTTTATTTGCAAGAATAGGTGACTGTGTACCAAAAATATGACAGTGACAGGATGTTGATACAGGCAGTAGTTTAGATAGTGAGCTGCTCTCATTGTCCTATGCTGCTGTCTTCAAATTCAAGCAACATTTTAAATTTTTTATACCTTTTGTATTTTAAAATAAGAAAGGGAAGGATCGGCATGTGCACAAGCTGAGACACTATAAATTAGCAGAAATTGTATTTATAGATTAGCCAGAGATTTTGTACTGAAAACCACCTCTTTGTCACAAAATCTTGAAAATATTCTCAGAGATCTTGTTTTTTTGTTGTGTGCTTTGATAGTGGTGTGTTGTGCAAATAACTGTATCCAATTTCCCTGGGACATGGCATTGTACGAGCAGCCCTCTTCCTCAGCAAAGCTCACTGAATTTCTCACTGCCAGTACTACGACAGGGAGACTTTTGTTTATGCAGTCATGTAGATTGAAATAACTGACTGTATATATTTATATATTTAATTGGTAACCAGAATTTCAGATCATATTTGGATTAATTTATGTCTCATAACATCCTCCTAATTTACACTCTAGACGCTTTACTTTTCTGGCCACAGAACAATACTAATTGAGGTTGGTTTTGATTCCACTTGTGCTGTTTGAACAACTACAGAAAATGGGTTTTTCTTTTCCTGTTGTGCTTTAATACATTCCTGAACCACACAAGATTATGTTAATTATCTCTCTAAAAGTTAAAGTTACCAGTGTTCTCAAAAGTAAAATACAGAATAGTTAGCATTGTTAGTATAATGATGGACTTTTATTTAGACATACCTCAATCACAAAACCAATGTGTAATCCACGTTTAATACTTAGTCTCAGATGAGCAAAATGTTAAACAGTCACCATTTTCTGTGGTAATTGTGAAAAACTGAAGGTCTTATCAATTCTTACAGTGAAGAAACAAAACGGGGAAGGCAGACTTTGTAGTGGGTGGATGACGCTAAGTCTGAGTCAGATTGACTCAGTTGTATGTAGCTGTTTCAATACCATTAAAAACTTGTAGACTGTGGATTTTCAAACCAGCGTGAGCCTCATTTTCCACATTGGAATCCTGTTATATTTTATGTATTTGCTCAGGTATCATTGTTAGTTTAGTTAGACTGACTCTGCTTTACATGAGAAGAATCATGAGAGGAGGTCCTGTTTAGAAATCCTTGTAAAGTGAAATACAACTAATCGGTGAAAGTTATACATTAGTAAATATTCTCAAACTGATTATTCATCATTATACACATACACAATTATCTGATAGAATAGCCTGTGCCCACTGTCAGCTAGCTCCATACATGCATGGAATGGTACAGAATTTTTAACCTTAGCGTTTATTTTAAATTCTGAATAGCTAAGCCTCTAAAAATTACTCTGAATTTAACCTGAAATATTAAATCTGAATATTTCATACATTTTTTTTAAATTATTATGAATGGCAGTATCATCTTCTAATCAATACCTCTTGTAACAGCTGATTCTACACAAACTAAGCTAACTTAAAAATTCCTCTAACAGCTGCCTTGTCATCATATAACTGACAGAGTTTCTGATGAAACATCTGTTGCCATGTTGCTAAGATTCCCTTTTTAATTATTTATGTTCAATTTTCATTCACAGGCAGAGACTGTTAAATTACAGAAGCCCAGGAATACTATTCTAAATAATTAGAAAGAGAATACGTTTTTATATTTTAATTTGGTTATGAATGCTTTTATCCTGTATATTCATTCTTCTTTCTTCTTGCAAGTTCCACGTTCAACTCATTCCCATCCTTCCCTAATTTCCTCTCTTCAGTAGGGGTCCCATTTCAGAAACTGGAATTTCACTCAATTCTTCCTGCCTTTAGAGGGTTTTGGATCAAAGTTCCACACAAGACCTGACTGCTATTTCTTAGAAGCGTCACCTGAATTAACACAATAACTTTGAGTGTCCCATTTGAACTATCCCAGGCAAGTAAAGATCAATACCTGAAATGATGCATTTAAGGACTACTGTCCTGCGCTCTCTGTTCTGTATTCTAAATACTTTACTTTCATGTGTACAGATTATAGTGCCACATCTATGTATTCAGCTCTCATTCTGGAGAATATTTTGTGAGCTAATTGGGTTTAAGTCTACTCTAGGCAAGATCCAACTGATAAAAGATCTTAAATGAAAGATTTCTGATGACTTCGGCCTTTTTGTCAAATCCCTGAACTTTTGATGAGTGCAGCCTTGATTCTGTGTATCTGTAGATTTTTAATGTAGCAAAAGCACTTGAAACTCTGTGAAACTTGCTGTGAAGTTAATGCTCACATTTTTTACTTTAATATTTGACATTTTGTTGAAATCTATATATTTAACAAAGTTTTTATGATCATCACAAAGATTTGAATTTAAGTAAGGTATAAAAGACCCTTTTTTAAAAGCTACCTTTTTTTTAGGAAAGAGAAAAAGCAGAAATTTCTCATATATAAGTTGGAAGAAAGTGTCCAGGCCTTTCTGTGATTGGCTAACTACTAATTTTAGTCTTACTCTTACATTCTCAAGTGGGCAATTAAAATCTATTCTTGGAAAAGGCAGGTAGAAGAACCTTAAAATAATATTAATAAAAACCCCCGGAACACACAAAAAAAAAAAAAAAAAATCTCAACCTAATGGACTTAAAAAAGGCAACTTTTAACAAATTCAAGGAAATAATATATTTAGTCCTCTAAGAAACAAACACAAAGGTAAATGGAGTCTGGAGTAGTTGACGCTTCCCTAAAGTATATTAAGGGTGCTAACTCAAAATCTTGCACTCCAGAAGAAAGAAAAGGTAGGACACATCAAGGAAATTAGGGCAAATTATAAACTACATGCATGACGTAAGAACATAAAAACAAATCCTGAAAGTCTGAGGCACAAGTAGAAACCGAACTGTTGTGGTAATGAGTATAATAGAGGTTCATTGCTAAATTGCAGGGGTATGTTGAGTTTGACAGAGGACTTTCCTAGGACTGCTGCTGCTTAATATTTTCATTTACAAGTTGAAAAATAAAGTCTGTTTATTAAATTCACAGATTATGCATCCCAGAAGGAAATATGCTGGAAGGGAGAATTAGAATTCAAGACGACATTGACAGCTTAAGGCAAAGTCCTAAAAATATGGTGAAATTCTTTAAGGTCAGCACAAAGTTTCCTGCTAAATAAGAATTAATCAAATGTGTAAATGCAGGATAGCTAAGTAGCAGCTCTTCCAAAGTGGACATGGAAAATAATGAATCACAAGCTCAACTGTGATAAAGTGTTGCAGAAAGGGAAAGGAAAAAGCAATACTGTATTGGGAAGTGTTAATAAGGCTACCATTTTCAGATGTGTGAATTCATCTGTCCACTGCTTTTGCTGTCCAGAAAGTATGAGGTGCAGAATTGCTTTCAGTTTTAGGCATTGCTATGTGAGAAAACTGTGGTGCTGGCCATATACATGTGTATATTGCATGTATGTCTATTCAGCTTTTGGGTGCCACCTTGCTGCTGGCTGTGTCTGGGGTTACGCAACTGCAGCAGCCTTGCCTCTACTGAGCTACCAGATTTGGCAATTCACAAGTATATTTGGAGAAAGCTCAGAGACCGACAATAAGAATGATGAGAATTGTGAAGAAATAAAAGTTTTCTATGTAAAAAGAGAAGTAAGGAGAAGACAGTGTTCTTCAGTATTTAAGAGGAAATGTATAGGGGAGGGAAATAATCTGTTCAGATTCAAGTACTTGCAGCAAAGGAGATTAAGTTTAAATGTTACAGCAAACTATCCGAGAAATAGGAAAGTCAATGCTGGTGTAGTTTGTGTGGCTGTGCTGTAGAACTTCCATCCATAAGGGATTTTAAACAGTAGGTCCTAGAGCCTTCAGTAAGGAATGCTGCTTTTTGATCCTGCTTTTAGTTTGTACTTTGATCTTATTGCACTTAAAAATTTCTCATTTTATTTTGATTTGGCATTGAAAATCTCATGTTTTATGATGCCAGATATCTATCTGCTGATAGGAAGTTGAGGTATTTGTCCTGTTGGACCTCTAATGTCCTGCAGCAAGTGGGTGAATTCCAAGTCCTCTGTGTGTTGGAGGCTCAGCCTCAGACCCAAGCTTTCAGAAGTTCTTTGGGTCACAGCAGGCTCTGAACAAGCCTTGGATCTGAGAGATATTTGTATGGAAAGCTAACAATCAGGACCTGAAGACAAATTTTAAAGTTGACCAGTCCTCTGTGTTGACATAGCTTTGCAAGGTGCCCTTATTCTGTGTGACTTGGCTTGAAGCAGCAGACAGACACTTCTTGCTCTTTGATGACAGATATTTAGTGGGCTGAGGGCTATCAAGGCAGGATTCTTCCAACATCGTCAGTAGTTATCTGTCTTATCTGAGTAGCTGTGCTAGTGGTTCATGGGGCACTGCTATATGAAGCGGTAATTATTTATTGATTTATTTCACTGCAGAAAGCCTTCCACCTTCATTCTGTGACATGAAAAAGGAAACTTTAAAGCAGAATGGCAGAGAAAATATCTGAATGATAACTCTAGGATAAGCCACAGCATATGTGCCCTACTTCTAGCAGCGGACAAAGGCCGAGGCAACAGGCTACTCTGAAGCAAGCTCCCTCAGTGGACCCCTTTGGAGAGGAGGGGAGAAAAGGTAGTTCTGGTTAGCATGGGAGAGAAGTAGCTGTGGAGCCTTTGCAGGATGATGGCCAAGAAGTGAAGTCAGGGAGATCTGAATAAGGAACAGTGAACAAGGTTGATGTTTGATGATGGTGGCTCTGCTGGGAGAAATGCAGCCCCAGAAGCACAGCTGGTCAGGGCTGCTGGAAGGGGAGTTTAATGCTTCCTGGAGATGGAGTTATTTCTGATTTGGTAATGGGGAAAGGGCACAGAGTGGGCAGTACATGTAAATGAGCACCCTCTGCTGCAGCCCAGAAGACAAGGCTGGTTATAATTGCAAGAAGGAAGAGGAGGCTGGGCTTGAGGGGTGCTGGGCCATACTGACAGGAGCTGTGTGAGACACAAAGCTTGGACAAGGAGAGAGACGGGAGCCTCCTAAACTGTTACAGGCTGCTAAAGAGCAGAAATTAATTCCACATATGCTCTATGATTTTGTTTCCAATCCTTATTGAGCATATCTGGAAGGGGAAAAACATGGTGAAATGTAGCCTAAGGCTGTGACATTGTCTGCAAATTATACAAGAATGGAGGCTTTATATGTACCCACTTTCTTGAGAAAAGTTTCCTTTCTGCCATAATGAAAATAGCGACACCAGACAGCTTGTAGCTTTAATTTACTATTTTGGGAGTATGAAATCTCTGTGCTGCTTTGAGAATAGCAGTATGGCCTTGCTGGAATAGCTGGAAGGTGAGCCAGGAAACACGGAAGATTGAGTTCACATCTAAACCAATTACAGGCAAGATGCTGCATCTTTTGTTGAGAAGATAGTCTGCATACATGTCAGAAAAGAACTAGGGATCTTAGAGTATCAATGTGCCCTTCCAGAGGAGTGGCTTGTCAGTTGCTGCCCTCTCACACCACTTGCTTTTAACAGGTTAAATGACATGCTGTGACACACTGAGGATTCAAAGGTGGTTAGGGAAGTTGATATGGATATCAACCTATCAAAATAGGAAACCCTATTTTGTGGTCTGCTAGGGAGAAAGCTAACACACAGTAGGCCTCTTCCAACAGCATCACTGTACTGAGAAAGCAACAACACTAAAGAAATTCCTGGTGGAAATTTCACTGAGTGCTTTTCTGGAGAGTTTCACATCAGAGTGGAAGGACTGCTACTTGATGTCAGTGAACTCCATAAATCTAAGTACCTGTGCTTTGTTCATCAAGGAAGGGGGAGGCAGGAGTACTTCTGCAGAGGAAGAGGCTTCAGTGTTAGTCTTTGCTCATGAGCAGCCAAGATATCACCGTTAGGTGTTGATATTATTGCAGGTGCTGCAGTAGCAGAGAGTAAAAGATCTCTTTAGCACTGAAATGGGGGGGGGAGGGGGGGAGGTACTTGGCCTACCTTTGAGATAAGACTTTGTATTGCTGCTGCAGTATAGGAGATAAGGAAGGAAGAATGAAAAACACTTTTATTCCTCAGCAATGCGTCATACCTCCATTTCCTTTGTTGTGGCACACTTGGTCACACTAATTTTCAGTGCACCAGGACCAGGATCCCTCTGGATGGAGAGTGGGAAAGTTGGTCTTGGGAGCAAGTGGAGCACTGGAGTACAAAGCACTAAGGAATACAAGACTAAAAACTCAAAGCTGGTTCCTTCTTGTCTTTAGAGAGGAGTCCCAAAAATCCTGGTCTTGGATTCTCTCCTCATGTATGATAGAGCTCCCTTTTTAGCATTACCAAGCCAAATGAAACATTCTGAAATGGTTAAAATTATTCATTTTCATTCTGTCCAAAACTTCTTTGTATTTCCTTTGTGAAGAATGATACTGGCTTTTCCTCCTGTTTGGTTTTTTTTTTTTGGGTTTTTTTTTTTTTTCTTTTTTTTTCTTTTTTCTTTTCAACACTGTAGGTCTTTTTTCCAAATCAGAATGCAAACTAGACTTTGAAATTTTTTGTGAGAGACACATTGCTGTTCTTCATCTATGTCTATAAATAGTGTTTCAATAGCTTACATAGTTTTCCTTTAGGGGCCATTCCTTCTTTCATCTATTGTCTACTCACTTTGTTGTAAATGCTAAGGGTTGAAAAGGTTTTGGTTTTCTTCTTTGAAATATCCACTCTCTTGAAAATATTTAACTTCAAGAGTTACCTTACTGGCACCCCAAGATCTTCAACTTCATAAGCAGAAAAATAGAAAACAAAAGTATAATACAATCTGTCAACTAGTTGTCCTTAATGACTCACTTAAACAGCAGTCATTCTGATTTTGCCCTAATTATTTTGTGTTTGTTAGCCATCTTTGGTCAAAGGAGCCAACTGTGAATTCAGTAAAACATCTTGCCACGCTGTCTGGGAAGAGCATTTGTTCAAGTTCTTGTGAGGACTTAAAATGCTTTGAATGCTTTATTTTCATTCTTCCTTCTGCTTTTTAAAAAGCAGTTTTGAAACCATACAGAGTCTATCAATTGCTTAGTAATTCAGCATTTCTGTTAACACTCACACATTTACTGTACCCTAATTAGAAATAAATTATCACTCTTATAAAGACAGGTCTGCCTTAGATTCACCATTTTGAGAATGTGTGATGAGAACCGTACTTCAGACCAGATCTCACCCATATCATCAGTGCTTTCCTATTTTGATTGCAAATGCACAGCTATTGGAATGCACTGCTATTGCTTTGTTTGACTGTTTTATGGTAGCATCACATTAGCGGGCTGAAGTCATAAAGACTGGTAGATTGATAAATTTAGGTCTTGTTACTTCAGCCATTTCCATGAGTGATCAATTTGAAGTAGACATTCTAAGCCTTATACAGTGTTCCAGTTCCTCTTCTTGCTTACTGTTGATGCCATATGTCTTCTTGTCAGTGGGTATCCCATGCCTATTTTTTGAGTTAATGTCAGTAATGAGAGTATGGAGCAAAATTTCCCCCAAGATTAATTCTTTTAGTACTCCACTAATGGCTTTTTGTTTGTTCATTTTAGTCTCCTTAATATGATCTAACTCAGTTTGACTTTTGTATGTTTTAATTTCATCCTTGCATTTTCTGACATCTTATTCAGAGCTTTCCTTAGTGATCTTCTCATCTTCAATTCCATTCCATTCTTTTATGTTTGGAGATCTGTGTATTACAAATACTAGATATTGAGGCATTAAGCAGGATATTCATCCCCTGAGTTCAAACACTAGGGGAAGTTTTCTTCCTTTTCCTTAGATTTCCAGTGTGAAAGGCGCTGTTGCAGCTGCCTAATTTCTTATGTGACAGAATGTAGATTTTTATGGAAGGGAGCATCTTAGTCAAGTGCTTCCTGAAGCGTTCTCCCATTTCTGCAATGTTTTTAGAAAGGGGAAGTCACCAGACTTCTCCATGAATTGCATGAATATCCAAGGCAGAATCCAACATACATTTCTGTCTAGATTTTCTTGTGATTTGAGTGAAATAATCTTTTAGATAAAATGTTTATAACAATAACGTGAACTCTTGCAGTCTAGGCTGCTCAAGACTGTTGCGTATAGGCTCAGGGAGTACGCACGTACAGCTTGAAGTATGTACAAACTAATTTTTCTTTAACTAAAACTGTAAATATATTCATACATTCAGGTGGCATAAAGGTGGCATAGCTATCTCAATGTGCAGTACAGGTTTCTATCAGCTGAACATCTATACTGTATATCCTCACAGTAGCTTTACTGTTACTCAGATTCAAAGCTTGACAATTCAGTCTTTGGTCTAGAGGCCCTGAAAGTCGCTGCCCTGTGAGAGAAGGCATCTGACAGAAACACAATGGGCTTCTTTAAAAGTGTCTGTGCTCTTGGTCTTTTACCAAAGAAAATGCATCTCCCCTGAGACTAGCATTGTTGTTGGCAGTCTCAAGGGAAAGGGGAAGGTCTGATTTAGACTTTTTTCCCTGAAGGTCTCTCTGGGTAAGAGTCACATCAAGCTGGCAAAGCAGCATGCGGAAGTCTCTCCTGCCATGACTTGCACTGTAGTGACTTTGAGGGGAAAATAGATGAGTTCAGTGTGCAGGTCAGTTTGTCTTTGTGCTAAGGAGCAGATCTCCAACCTTAGGTAGAACTCTGTCTGAGCTCCCTGGCAGTGTTGCTCTGCTGAGCAGTGGTGTGTTTGTCTACGTGCATGTTGAAAATATAATAGCAGATTTGGGGGATTTAGAAATATTTATTTGCAGCCTTGAAATGCCTCTAAGTGTCAAGTTAATTCAAATCACGTTAAAGACTGTCATATAGTGTGTGATACGACAGCAACATAATAGGAATTGATCTTGACAGGGCACAAGTGGACAGGTCAAACAAGGATAGCTTTGTTCCTCCCTCGCTGCTAAAGTTGTTGTCCTGACTCAAGGGAAAGGAGCTACTTCTAAGTAAAAATCAAAGAAAAGAAACATGCAGATTTGAAAGTCTGATAAATACCTTGGAGTATGAGAAAGATTTTTATTTTTTTTTAATAAGTAATGTGAACTAGTTTATTAAAAGAATTCTTAACATATTCTTGTCAGAATATAGATGTATTCTATGTATGCTATCAATCTCATCCACTAAAATGAGTCCATTTCTGTGCTGAAGAAGGTGGCTTGAGGTTCACCAACTTTTCTTGTGCACCAAAATGCCCTTGTCTCTGTAGCTTCAAGAAATATATGTTGTTTGGTCATCTAATTACAATGAAAATTTTGAGTGCTTTTGGTCTGTTACCAAAGGAAAATGCATCTCCCCTATGACTTGCATGGTTGGCAGTCTCAAGGGAAAAGAGAGCATCTTATTTACACTTTATTTCCTGAAGAAGGTGTCTCTGGATAAGTGTAGCATCAAGCTAGCAGAGCAGTGTGCAGAAGCATCTTCTGCTATGGCTTGTACTGCCATCTAATTACACTGAAATCCCTGTAAAACCTCTATAAAATGATATTGAAGTAGACTTTATGAAAAATAAAACAAGTTAAGAAACACACAGAAAATTCTGTGGATTATGCATGAAGTTATAAATTGTTGTTTTTAATCCCAAGAATACTGCATCTTGTTGACTCATATTTAGTAACATGCTATAGTTATTTTAGGGTGCTTATAATTGTCTGAATAGTCTTTATGATTGCTTTTTATTACTTCATTTATGTATAGAGCTGCATGCATTCTTGGTGTCCATCATGAAATCGGAGCTAGGAATTGCTGAATAAAATACTTGCACAAATGTAGAATATATATTCCAGATAATTAACTTTTCTCTTTTTACAATCCTTTGTATTTGTGGTCATTCAGAAGAGTGAAGTTTTTCCTTTTTTCGTCACAATACTTGTGAAAACCAGAAGTTTTGCCACTAGTTATAAATACATTTCAGTGAGCACATTAATAACAGGACTGCTATGGAGGCTTCTCATATATAGTCATACAGTATTTTAGCATCAGCTCCATTTTGAGCAGAAATTCAGTGGCGAAAAGGCTTATTCTCCAAGATTTGAAGCTAAATGCAAATTTTAGTGCTTTCTTGGATTGTCAATGTGGAAGGATCAGGAAACGGGAACTCTGAAGAAGTATAACAGAAATGTGGAATATCCTACTGATATTTTGTTTGGTACTGTCTTCAACTGGCTGAGCAGAAAAGAAACCATGCATTATTTCATAACCAAAAAAAAAAAAAAGATCAGTGAAAAAACCATGCATTTAGCATCTTCTTATTTATAATTCAAAGATATTTGTTTATAAAAACTTTCAAGAATCTGTTCCAGATTTCATATGAATTTTTATTTTTCAGTGATTTGTAGATGCTTATTAGTTAGTCACTATTCTCCTGCCAGGGAAGTCACTGATGCACCAAGTAGTAACACATTTGGCAGGCCAACCCAAGCAATGAGTTTACACATAAACATGAGATAAATGTTGCATAAAAACTCAGAAATTAACTTCCAGATATAAAATAAATACTGGCTTATCAATGGTGACACCCACTCTGACTTCTTTTTCTTCAGAGAAGCTATGTGCTCTTTTTTTACTGAATCCCCTGATTATTCCTATTTCCTAAGCATTCTTCAAGTTTGCCAAATAGTTTTGGTATACAAAAATAGTATACAATACTATTTGGTATACGTGTGATGTATTCCTTTTTTTGCAGGTAACTGATCTGCAAGCCACGGTTAAAATCTTTTTTTTTTTTTTTTTTTTTTTTCTTTTTTTTTTTTTTTTTCTTTTTAGCCATCAGGGCTTTCTGAAGAGGGTGAAGTTCTGCCTATTTGGCTAACCTCAGCTTGGGTATGAGCCAAAATCCTCCAAAATCAGTGAGACTTAGCACTGAATTCTGTAGATACTGAAGCATGCCTATAATTTCGTAAAGAGTATCACAACATAAAAAATAAATTTGTATTGAGAACAAAAGATGTATCTCACATCTATTGTTATATTTTCAGTTCCCATTTAATCACAAAACCTATAGATTAATTGCAGAGCAGTAAAGTATAATTATATTATTATTCTATCCAGCTAAAAGGGATGTTTACTTCTGTTTTTTTTCAGTAGTAGAGTTTAGTGAGATAAGTGGATTGTGTGAAAATAGAAGAAAATAAAAAAAAAAAGAAAAAATAACCTGAGAAAATAAAAAATAAATACTGCAGCTGCTTGTATTGTTTTATGGGTGAAGCTAACTAGTATTTAAAGGCTAATAACTTGAAATGAACTCATTTTATTGAGTGCTGAGTGTTTGTAAAGACTTTAGAGGGAAAGTCTATTTTAATGGATATATCATAAGCATGAAAGCTGCTGTGTATGAGGCTACCAAGAGATGAAATTGGAAACGTATAGCTTGAGCTTTTTCAGTCAGAGCCCTATCTGAAGTTATTTGATTGTCTGTGAGAAATAAATGGGGCTTGGGGCACTAATGGGTTTGGTTCTGAAGAGTAATGCATGTTCAGCAGTTGAGAAATTAAGGCACTGTCTAGAAAATTTATCTCGCCCACTGCTAGGCTTCCAAATACACAGAGGATTTTGGGAACAACCTGACAGAAACTCCCGAGTGACAAGTCAGAGGATGATTAAGGTATCAATTAAGACACATGAGGCCAAACTGTGGTCCTGACTACTCCTATGGGGACATGCAAAGACCTCTCTGTGCAGGATTTTGTGGACAGAATCAAATTTGCTCTGCCTGTGTTGCCAGACGCATTCAAGCTGCTTCTGCACTAAAAGCTGTGAGTCTGTGGGTTTAAGATGAGGTATTAAGCCTGAGGTGAAGTCTATTAATATTTAAGGCTTCAGAAGTTTGTGGTTGGTTTTTTTTTTTTTGTGGTTTTTTTTTTTTTGTTTGTTTTTCTTTNNNTTTTGTTGTTGTTGTTGTTTTTGCTGTTTGAATTGTCTACATCTGTTTAAGGTTAAAGTATTAAAAATAAAGCCTTCTGTCTCCCAGTGTAGCCAGAAATTAGACAGGGACATAACACTGGGAGACGAAAAATAGAATGAAAGAAGACAAAACTGAAATCCAAAGCTTCCCAGTTTTCCAACTAGTCTATGGCTAGCAGAAATAGGCATGATTGTTCTTAAAAAGAAAAAAAGAAAAAAAAACCTCCACCACGTATGTATCTTTTATTGATCTTTGTTTCTAACTCTTAATGACAGGCCCTACCATAATATTATAACAATGTACAAAGGAAGAAATGCTTATATTTCCTCTGAAGTTATGCTTAGAGATAAATTCCTGGAACAGTTACAAAATGTCTGTTGGCAGAATACAACAATCAGTGTATTGTCCCTAGCTTGTTTTTCATGTCAGTTTTACTCAAATTGCTGCAAATTCTGAATTACTTATTCCAGATTTACAGTGGTATGTAAAATAAAGGACAATAAAGTTGTTAAACTTTGCTATTAGTGCAATCTGTCACTCTCCCATGTTGGTCATTTTATTTCACCACACGGTCTGAGAGAAGTATGTGGCCTTGGTAGATACTGTCCTTTCGCAATTTCTTTAACTGAGGTAGATGATGATAGGTTTATTAAATCAATCCATCTCAATAATGGAAAAATATCCCTTACGTGCTGAATGCTGACATTAAATGGTTATTTTAAAACTAAATGTTAGCCTTTACATGTTGCTAAGTTTTTATGAACTTTAAGCAATGCAATTTCAAAACTAAAACTCCATAACCTCAAAGTAAGGACTGGGATGATCAGTGACCTGGCTTTGAAGAGTTAGTTTCCGGAATATTGTCAATGAGGAAAATACAATTCTCACTCCCAGACTGCAGTTTAGAGACTTCCAGTCCTTCATCCCTTCAGGTAAGAAGAAATAACACAAATAGCTTTGTGTATTCACCTCTCAATTTCCAGGTAAGAGAGCTTGGATTATTGTTCTTTGAAGAAGTGGAGAGACATGAAAGTGGAAAATGGGAGAGAAATGAAGGGGAAAGATAAGAAAAATATGGGTTTTGTGTTCAAGGTACCTGAAACTTAAAAAAGGTAATTTTTAATGCCAGGCTCTGACAGTGGCTTTCAGCAGTCACTGTTTCCCTTCAGCTTCTCTGCTTCTTCAGTGCTGTCTGCTCTGTAAGGAGAGAACTCCTCTGAGACTCAGCTCTTTTGAGATCAATTACTGAATATATAGGAAGGAGGGAGAACTAGTGACAGGGATGGGACAGATTAAGGAGGGTAAGATGAGTGAGCGGAGAAAAATAAGACTCGGTTGTGAAAGTGCTAATACAAACTAGGAAATTGAGTGGCCGCAGCAAACATTTTGGAAAGGAGTGAGTGTTGACAGAGGGGAAATGTGAAAACCTAAGCAATTAGCACAAGAACTGAGAAAAAGTAGGGGAAGGAGAGACTGGTGAGAAGGAATATTACCAGTTTTTGAAAACCAAAGGTAATGAACAGAAAAAGAAATAGGAAAAAGGGGAAAACTGGCAAAGAAAATTGAGTGAAAGTAATGCAAGTTAGAAAAAATTACACAAATCCCAAATTTTGTTAAGTATTTTTAATTAAAACTGCCTTTTGAACAGTAACAGTAGCAATATGTCATGTCCTTGATTTGGGGTATTAAGCCCATCAATGTCATTATAGTGAAGGATTAAAAGAAGATAAGCTGGCCAGGATGGGAAGGATTCATAATCCATCTTTCATTATAGAAATATAGGAAGTGGAAATAACTTTCCCATTTTTCTAATATGCTTATATTTTTGTGTAGGTATCCTGACTTTCGGTAACTGTAAAATAGAATATCAGCAATCAATTTTTGCCTTTGGGCACATTATCTTCCACCTGATTAGTGTCTTAGTTGTACTCTTTGAAACATGTAATTTGGGGAAATTAAGCTCCAATAGGATACTGTCACTGACATGAATGGGAAACATTCTACATTGAAATGAAAGCTTCCGTCCTTCTGGTAAAATGTGTCATGAAAAGTGAACAACTGTGCAAAATGTTAATGCCAAGTCTGTCCATACCACTTAATGGTGTGATGGAAACTGACAAAAAAGTATGTTTGAAAATCATGTTATATAGATGACCTAGCTGGGACCAGGTGCTCCTTAGTCTTGAAATCCCTCCTGCCTTCAAACTATATTCAGCATAAATTCTGTCTTATACTTACCATGGCTCATTGCGTAACTAATAAGTGAATAATTAGACAAAATATAATTTGGGACATTTCAGTGATATTCTTTTGACTGAAGGATCCTCTCATTTCTTGGCTTCACAGTGAAGATGATGACATTTGTCTTTAGAAGTTCTTCTCTGTCCTTTTTTTTTTTTTNTAAAGCTGTTTTCAGACCAGAACAGAACTCACGTTTTTCTTTTTCAAGATTTGTCTGCTTCTTCTCAGTTGCCCATTTATGTGATAACTTTCTGGGTGCCTGTCCAAGTATTTTTCTGTTCATGCAATCTGTTGCTTGCTATGGATTTCCATCTTAGCCCCATCATGTAGCTGTTTGGAGTACAGTCAGTTCTGCCTGTCAGTGGACAAAGTATCAGTTTCAAAGCTCTTGTGCAAGTTAACATCTCTTACAGAAAGAACAACTGACAGTAAAACAAAACATGTATGAAGACTGCAAAAGCTTTTCTCTCTGAGCTGACAAACACACTGCATTCTCATGTCTTTTTTAAAAATGGTGTGGCTTCTACATTTTGGTCAACATTTCTATGTGATGACATTATAAGCATGACAATAGTGTGTCTGAATGTCTGGTAAATATAGGCAAACAGTTCCACAACTAAGGTTAAATCGTTGTGGTTTAATCAACAGATATTACAGTTGGCTCTCAGTGTTGCTTTTAGGACAGTTTTTGTCATCTTTGCTTATACAGTGGATGTTGAGGTCTATATTGTGCATGACTAGTGACTGACTAACATCTGTGCTTGTGAACTATAAAGAATTATAACTGAGATATGCCATACGAAGGAAAGAGAAATCTGGGGAAAAATCAGAATACTTACTGAGAAATGCAGTTGTTAATCTCTGTTCCAAAAAATTCTTTTGGGCGAAAGCCCTTATTTTAATTTCCACTGAATTTTTTTGAAATCTCACGCATTAATGAAATGTCAACAATTATAGTGCAAAGATACAAACATTCCATCAGCAGATGTACTACCACTGCTCACTGCTTTAGTTAATTCGAATAGCACGTGCAGCTAACTGCTTCAATATCAGATTTAATATGGAACAAATGATACATGCATGAATGCAAGTCTCTGCATTAGATCTGCCTGTCCTTCTGCGTTAAGTATCGTAGTACAATTATTACTAAGAAATCAATTTGTCTATAACTAAATAGAGTTGGCTTTTAGTAAAGTTTTCCAGGATACTTTAAAGAAGGTAATGTGTTCATTGAAAATAAGGGATTTAGTTTTGCGTTTTCTTAAGCTTCTCTCCAGGCAACTGCCTGACAGTTTAATAATGATGGGATATTACTTCATGTTCTGCATTAATATTTTTAGCACCAACATTTCTAATGATTGTCTTTTGTAATCACCCTGTGAAGAGTTTCCCTGAAATATCTGCTAGCTAAAGTTTTTTCTTTCTTCTTTTTTTTTTTTTTTTTTTTTTTTTTTTTTTTTTTTTTTTTTTATTGTTGTCTTTTATAGTGGATTTTCTTTCTTTTGCAGTCCAGGATAATTTACACAAATTAAAAAGTTATTTTTAACTTTCAAAACAGCAGGTGCATTTCTGGAATGCTATTGTATGCTAGCCAAACCACCTTTACTTAACAACAGGAAGAAAAATAGGCTTATTTTACTTTACCATATTAATATTCTGCTTGAAGAGATGATGGAGAATTTATTTTCACCTTACAGATCAGTTGATTTTTATTCTTTTGAACAGGACCATCCTCAGACCTGAGTATTTTTCTCTGTTTCTTCAGGTATTACTTCTTACATGAATCATTGGCAAAAGCAGGTGATAATATTTTTGCTGCCTCCAGAACCAAGGTTACTTGCATGTATATATTCCCTAGCCTTGCTTCACTTTTGGACCTGATATGGCTGATGAACTGGTAGAACCTGGCAAAAGGCATTAGTGTCAGACAACAAGGGATTCACACAAGAAATCTGGATAAAAGGTTAGGTCTCAGTATTGTAGATCCAGTTCTCCCTAGAATACAGAAAGCTCTCCCTGGTCAGGAAAACAGTCCAGAGACTAGGAATGCCATTTTCCGTGTGTGCCATGAAGTTTTAAGCTGTGCAAATTTCATTAGCATTAATGGAAGAAGTACATCTCAATCTGTGTGGATTTTCCTAAAGCCTGGTCCTCAGCTGTCTGTTATTATCATGGAGAAACAGAGGCAAGAAAATATGTTTGTATGCTTTGTGATGGTGATCAATATTGTGGTTTAACACCAGCCATCAACTAAGCACCACGCAGCCACTCAATTGGGATGAGAGAGATAATCAGAAGAGCGAGAAAACTTGTGGGCTGAGATAAAGTCATTTTAATAAGTAAAGCAAAAGCCACACATGAAAGCAAAGAAAAACAAGGAATTAATTCACTACTTCCCAGCAGCAGGCGGGTGTTCAGCCACCTCCAGGAAAGCAGGTCTTCATCACACATAAAGGTTACTTGGGAATACAAACGCCATCACTCTGAATGTCTTCCCCTTCCTTCTTTCCCCAGCTTTATATGCTGAGCACGACGTCATGTAGTATGGAATATCCCTTTGGTCAGTTGGGGTCAGCTGTCCTGGCTGTGTCCCCTCCCAACTTTTTGTGCACCCCCAGCCTACTCGTTGGTGGGGTGGTGTGAGGAGCAGAAGAGGCCTTGACTGCATAAGCACTGCTCAGCAATAATGAAAACATCCCTGAATTATCAATGCTGTTTTCATCACAAATCCAAAACATAACCCCATACTAGCTGCTATGAAGAAAGTTAACTCTATCACAGTCAAAACCAGCACAATCAACAACCTCCATCCTCTGAAGACCACTTGCCTAGGTGATGTGTCCCCTTACGAGTTACTGTGTTTGTTCTTTTAACCATGCTCAAAAGAGGACTGTTCATAAGTGATGCTAAATACCAGTTTAGGTATGAAATAATGATCAGATCTGTAACTCCACTGATAAATCATTACAGTACTTCAGTGTTTTGGAGAGAGGAGATGACAGTAGAATGCCCACTTGAAAAGAAGTATTAAGAAGCTGTTCCAAGTATTAGCCAGGTGTGATCAATAACATGTCTTTCAAGAGTAGAAACTTTGTGTTGCTTTTCTAGCCATAATGACTTCTAAAATAAACTTGCATATCTGTGAAAACTCACATCAAATAATGCTAATTTTTACTCCTTTTTTCTTTCTCTAGGAGAATTGAATCCTGATTATTTTATATTTATTCAGTCTTCATGTGACCCAGACATGGTTCTTCAGGTATGCTTTTATTGAAAAAATAAAGATGTGGAAGAAGGAAGCATGCCTATTGTAGCTTCACCGGTTTGTATTGGCACAAAAGCACAGATGAGGTTGCTAAAAGTAAACCACACACCTATAACCCTTTTTTACTGTGTTACTTGTGTAGACTTGCCTTCTAAGAAGTCTCTGTCTCATCCAACATATTCAGATTGTACCTAAATTTCACAATTCTGCCTCTATAAATTCTGTTGCCTTCCTCTTTTTTCTTTTTTCTTTTTTCTTTTTTCCTTTTTCTTTTTTCTTTTTTCTCTTTTCTTTTTTCTCTTTTCTTTTTTCTCTTTTCTCTTTTTTCTTTTTTCCTTTTTCTTTTTTCCTTTTTCTTTTTTTCCTTTTTCTTTTTTCCTTTTTCCTTTTTCCTTTTTTTCTTTTTTTCTTGTTTCTTTTTTTCTTTTTTCTTTTTTTTTTTCTTTTCTTTTTTTTTTTTGTGACTGGTCTCCAATCACAAGTTCAGAAAGTTCCCATAGGTCCTATGTCATATTGTTTGACCCCATGCATATATCTAGTATAACCCAGGGTACCTCAAACGTGAGACACTTATGCTTTGGCACTTAGCCTGTGCCCACGATGCCCTGCTTCTAAGATTGCCATGCTTCGCTTTTCTCAGTGGAAGCAGGTAACTGCAGTTTGTAGGCTGCTTCCCACAATAGGAGAAATCAGTGATGTTGAGACTTGTTATTTTTTGAATTTAGCAAGTTTTATGCATTGAAATAGCAAAGTTTATGTATAGCTGGTCAATGGGCCATGTTCCAAGTACCTCTGTCATAAGAACTGGTTTCAATTAGACACAAGCACATTTTCCTGCTTCTAGAGTAATGCTGTTTGTAAGGATCACAAAGTACTATGTAGCTTAACCCTTAAATACCTCTTAGCAACATGGATCATCTTCCCGCCTGAGAAATGAAAATCTCCATATAGTAGCTTTTGGTGATGCTTGTCATACTAAAAAATATTCATCTCTTCTTCTGAACTGTTTTCCAGCTTTCTTTGATTTGTTTTCATTAGTCAAGCACCTTTTACCACATGACACTTGACCTTCCCAGATTTACATTAAACCATTTGTATAATAACATTTGCACATATTTATCTGACCTCATTTCTCTTCATGTTTTGGTAATTATGAATGTCTAAATATTGTTTCTTTTTTTTTGCAGTATTTCTCTTAATCTCCTACGTCATTTTCTTGTTGCTTCTTACATAATATTTTCTCCTCTACAGGTGTCGTGGATGGAAGCAATGCACTTCACTCATAGAGAGAAGTAGCAATACATATTTTGATATAAAACAGGGATTTAACAAAGTTTGATGATAAATGTGACAGTGTTTAACAAGATTTGAGATGGTGAGGCACACTTGGTTATTTACTGCACTGAGGACAGGGTTGGACAGAGCTGTCAGGGAGACCCTCGAGTTGAGTCACGGTGTTCAGAGAGGACCGCTTTGCTTTCTAAACTCCTTCTCGGAGAGGAGTCTAGGGGCAGCTGGATCCAGTCCTAGTCCCAGACTTGGTCAACGGTTTATGTCTAAAGGATTATATATGTGCAATTAATCCCTTACATCACTTAGCTAAGATTTCAAAGTTTAGCATTCTATTAGTCTCTTACCGAGTATCTGTTGTGGCAAGGAATCTCTCAATCTTGAGAAGTAAAGGTAACCTTGAGAGGCATCCCTGCTCAAGGGGAGATGCTGGCATGCAGCCTGCTGCCATTCAGGAGAGCTCAAAGGGGTCTTGGTCTGTTCACTATTTATGGAGGTAAGATGATTGACCTATAGTCATATTTGCATATTGACCACAGTACCAGCATTGCTCAAATTATGCGTTGGCTACTGTGTTGTTATCTTTCTCACCAAAACCACGCTGAACCCGGTGCAGCCATCACAACTACCTGCACCCACTGTGACCACCACGGGTGGTTATTGCTTAGGCAGAGTTACAGGAGATAAAGGTCAGGTTGGCGCCCAGAAAGGGGGAGCACACCGCCACAACAGGCTAACCTTCTTCTAAACTCATCTTTAAATCTTTTATGCGTAATACTACAAGAACTGAAAAAAAAAAAAAAAATCTTTTGTGTAAATTATTAACATTAAAAGACTATATTAGCTGAAAAAGACTGTAATTGTGCTGCTGTGCTTTCAGTCTTTCCTGTGTAAGTCATTGCATTTCCTCAGTATGGTGATTGCAAGCAATGGAGAACAAGTGAAAATGGGCAAAAATTGAAAACTGACTGACTAAAATTAAATCTCAAAAGCTATATCTAAACATTTATAAAAATGTCCTCATTTTTAAAGCTGAGGAACCATGCTTGAAGTCACTGGAGCACAAAACTGTCTTAAAATCAGGCTCATTTGATTTAATACTCTCTTAATGTTCATAAGTAAGGATTTTAGAATACCAATTTTTATCTTTCTAAAATGCTGATCTGTGCTACTTCTAGAAGATGTACCTATGTGGCGTTAAGCAGACTTATCAAAAGAAAGTTATTGAGCAATATGTTCAAAACTGACACTACAACAATCTTCACTGATATTAAGCAAATAAGTATTTTGTAATTACTCATGCAGTAAATAATAATTAAATACTGCTCTTCTGCCCAGCTATGTTTTTCAGGTATGGAGGTGCCTGCATCAGGAAGCACCGCATTCATTTTGATACCTTGGGGCATGTGAGATTCAGTCTTCTAACAATCACAAGCGGTAATAGCAGCCCAAGTTTAGGCTACCTACAGATGCCCAGCAACAAGTGCCACTGGGATCCCTCTAGTGAGAAACCAGGTGGGTTTTTTTGTTGTCTGGCACTGGCCACCAGATGAGAAAGCATCTGGACCATTGCTTTGCTGCTGGTGAATGCCTGGGTTGGTGGAAAGCCTGTATAGGCACCCACTTCTGCTTGCCTTCCATGGCTTCTTGCTTACCCTTGATACTTCCATCTCATTTATCCATGATCATGGAATTATGTGAAATCAGTGTAGGTGGCAAATGAGTTTAAACTCGACTGTGCACTCAGGTCAGTATTTTATAGGCAGCTATATGTATCCTTATATTAATATTTTCAATGCCTATATCACATGAAGCTTTATCAATCAATTAGGTATGGTGTATTTATAGTCATAAAGTGAAGGAAAATAATGCGGAAATGAACTTTTCAAAATTATTTTCAAAAATCTGTCATGCTTGTAAGTTCATAAAAAAAGATTATCTGAACCTGTGTGCTTTTTTGTGTCGTGGAGAAGTTTCTGCTTGGGAAAGTTAGATTTCTTTTCCTCTAATTTTTGATAAAATTTAAGATTAAAATAAGATAATGTGTTACGAAACAAGTTCTGTGCTTTAGGGAGCATATTATTCCCACACTGTATACAGCAATGGAACTGCAAGAAGTTCACGAAAATATGAAGTAAATGAATACTAAGTGCAAAAACTCAAGGGGCAGAAAGTACCTTCCTTTTTTTTAAAAAAAAAAAGAACTTAGCAGTGATGGAATAAGCTGTCTTCTTGTCTCATTATTCTGTGTCCAGGTGAAGATGTCTCAGACTAGACTTTACATGAGCACTTGCAAAACAATTAATAGACATATGAGAGTTACAATTGGAACACTTGCACTATTCTGACAGCTTTTAAAATGTGATTTGAATAAACTTTCTTGCATTAATTTAGCTGTATATCGAATGTTACTGTTCACAGTTCTAGTTCTTATACAGCTTCATGGACTGGGATTTGGACTATTCTAATCCTGTGTGCAAAGAGTTTAAGTAAGGGAAAATGTCATACTTAGTTCTGGAGCTGTCACTACGGTGGGATCTAAATGCTCAAAATGTGTTTAAAAGGAATTAACGTACTCAAGTTTCAGTCTGATCAAATCTACCAATAGATTATCAGAAGCGTTCTCTGTTTTTTACCCTACAAATTCTTTCTCTGTTTTTAAGGAGTTTGGGCCTTTCTGAGTAGATCAGATAAGAATTTTTCATGTAGGTTGCTTCAAAGAAAGATGTGCATTATCACACAGAATCAGTGACCACAAAATCACAGGTTGGAGGGGACCCTAGAGATAGTCCAGCCTATCCCACATGCTAAAGCAGAGTCAACCAAGCCAGGTTGCTCAGGACTGTGTCCAATCAAGTTTTGGATATCTCCACGGATGGATACTCCACAATCTCTTTGGGCAACCTGTTACAGTGTTCAATCATACCTACAGTAGAATGAATTTTTTTGTATATTTAAATAGAATTTCTTGGGTTTTTTTACTTATGCCCAGTGGCTTTTGTCTTTTCTCAAGGGCACCACAGAGAAGAGTTTTAATTAATCTTCTTTACTTCCCACCATTAGTATTTATATACATTGATAAGATGCCCCATGAACCTTCTCCAGGCTAAACAATCCCAGCTTCGTCACCCTCTCCCCATATATCAGATGCTCTGATACCTTAATTATGTTTATAGCACTTCACTGGATTCAGTCCAGTATGTCCAACTCTTTCTTGTGTTTGGGAGCCCAGACCTGGACAGACCAGCATCGCCAGTGCTGAGTAGAGGGGAAGGATCACCTCCCTTGACCTACTTGCAACGCACTTTCTAATGCAGCCCAGAATGGTGTTGGCCTTCTTTTCTGCAAGTGCACATAGCTGGTTCGTGTTCAATTTGCCACCCACCAGAACCCTAGGTGCTTTTCTGCAAAGCTGTTTTCCATCCCATCTGCTTGGCCCCCAGTGTCTGCTTGTGCCTGAGGTTATTCCTCCCCATGTGCATAACTTTGTATTTTCCCTTATTAATGTTAATAAGGTTCCTCTCTCTCTTAATTTCTTCAGCGTGTCCAGAACACTAATCTGGTGTATCAGGCAGTCCTCCCAGTTTTGAGTCATCTGCAAACTTACTGAGAGAAGATGCACACTGTCCCATTGTCTAGGTCATTGCAGAAGATATTCAGCAATATTAGTCCCAGTATCAAATGCTGGGGTACACCACTAGTGACTGGCTTCCAGCTGGACTTTGTGATGCTGATTACAACCATCTAAACCCAGCAGTTCAACCACTTTTCAGCACACCTCACTGGCCGCTTATTTGGCCTGTGCTTCATCAGTTTGCCTATGAGGATGTTATGGGAGAAATTGTCAAAAGCCTTACGAAAGATGAGATAAACAACATCTACTGCACTTCTCTCAGCTGTCAAGACAATTCTCCCATGATAGAAAGATATTGGTTTGCTTGAGGATGACTTCTTCTTTGTAAAGCCTTGGTGACTACTCCCAGGTACCTTCTTACCCTTCATATGTTTAGCAATGGCTTCCAGGATTATTTTTTCCAACACCTTCCCAGGGATCAAGGCGAAGCTGGGTGTCCTGTGGCTCCCCAGATCCCCCTTCATACACTTCCTGAAGATACGTGACACCTGCTGTCTTCCAGTCTTCAGGAACCTGTCTGAGCTGCCACCACCTTTGAAAGATAATCAAGAGTTGCCTCACAGTGACATTGCCCAGCTCCTCAACACTCATGAGAGCTGCCTGTCGGGTCCTGTGGACTTGCGTATGTCCAGTTTGATTAAATTTTCCCTAACATGCTTCTCCTACATAGTGGGTAAATATTCATTGCTCCAGGCTTTTCCACTGGTCTCAGAGATCTAGGATTCTCGAAGGCAAATCTTACCAGTAAAGACCAAAGCAAAGCAGGCATTGAGTAGCTTGACCTTTTCCATGTTTTTTTGCAGCAGTGCTCCTGCCCCATTCACCAGTGGGATCAGGTTTCCCTCTGTCATCCTTTTGCTGCTGATGTATATCTGTAGCATTAAAAATAATATTTCTGAATTTGATATGGACGTCTTAGCAGTCGGTTTCCCTACTTGTCGTGCTTCTGTTGTATCTCACATTCCTTTCTGCTGGTGTCACACTAGCAGCTTAATTCAACTGGGAGCATGTTGCATGTTACAGAGTGTTTTTTTCCTAAATTCTTGGTAACTTAAAAGGCCTTGTGCAAACTCTCTCACTTCCTTCTAGCAGTGCAGAACTGGACGTGTAAGTATGAAAGATGATGCAAATGTTACTGGAGAGAGTTTTGTCAGTATTGTCTATGAAATACTAAAGTAGGAGAATTTCTGTTAAAAAAAGGGTTACCAAACATTTACTGCTGTCCCATAATCAATTTTAAATGAAGAAGACTGCAAACATTAATACCCAAGATTTGTGCATGCACTGTGCTTGTTATAGAATTATAGAATGGTTCAGGTTGGAAGGGACCTTAAAGATCATCTAGTCCCAATGCCCCTATCATGGGCAGGAACACCTCCCACTAGACCAGGCTGCTCAAAGTCCCATCCAGCCTGGTCTTGAACACTTCCAGGGATGGGGCATCCACAACTTTTCTGGGCAGCCTGTTCCAGTGCCTCACCACCCTCAGAGTAAAGAATTTCTTCCTAATAAGTAATCTAAATTTACCCTCTTTCAGTTTAAAACTGTTACCCCTTGTCCTATCACCACACTCCCTGATAAAGAGTCCCTCTCCATGTCTTCTGTAGGCTCCCTTTAGGTACTGGAAGGCTGCTATAAGGTCTCCCAGGAACCTTCTCTTCTCCAGGCTTGGGAACTTGATTTCTTTTATGTAACTGATACTCTTTCTTCCAGTTTTCTTTTCTTTATGAACTTCTGCATGTGCTTTCACTGCCAGACAGCACCCTCTGCCTATGGAACCAGCCAGCAGCAGCACACTTGCAGCTCTGCAAGACTTAGTGTTGCTTAATTTAGCAAGTTAGAACTCTACCATACAAGTTGTTTTGACTCTAGATGCCTTCTCTAAATGTGAACGAGGACCTTTAATTTAGCTCTGGAGGGAGAATTTTTGTCCATCTTGTGTTTCCTGCCACAGTGCAGTGGATGGAGTACGTGTAGGGAAGATACACCATGTTGACTAGAATGTGTAGAGCCAGTGTTGTGTGGCTTGCATCTCATCCCTGTACTAAAGCCCTTCACTGTCCCTGGTCAACTTAATTCACACTTCAAGGAAAAAAAAGTGGAAACACTTATACCAAGCTGTTTTCCTAGAATGATATGGCATTTAGACAATCCTTCTGTAGTGGTATAATTCTCCTGTCTTGTTTACTTTTTGAAGGGGTAGGAAACATGAAGGGAAAAATTCTAAAAGAAAACCATGCTGTTAGATGAAAAGATAACCTGTCAAAATAGGTTCTCTGGTGCTACTCTAGCTAAATACCAGGCACCAATCATAGTTAAAAGTGTTGTATGAAGTGGACCATGTTAAATTCCCCTACCTACCCTGGCCCCATTATACTAGTCATTTATGAAAGTTTGGATCCTGCAGAGACCTATGACCTATGTTTATCTGGAGACTTGCTTTCTGAGCAGAAGCGCTACTGTTGCATGTGGTGATCCATGCCTGTAAGTCTTTTCACTGTGGAAGAAATAAATTAAACTTTGTCATTCTTAAAGCCAATACCAAAAGTCTTACTGGACTGAGTGTAGCCAAGATTTTCTATTTTCTCTCTCCTTTATGGAACCAGATATTTTCAGTAACTACTAGAAACACTGTTGTTTCCTTTCAGTTCTCTGAATGTCTGTTTATATATTGCTGGTCCATTTTTATTGCAGTTATCTGTTACTATTGCTAATCTTTCAGGTCCGTATTAATTTTTTCTGAGTCACTATCACCCCAAAGTTGTGGAATTTCCGGTCTGTAGACGGAAACAGAAAAGTAGGAGGAAACTTTTGTCCTTTTTCAGAATATGCCCAGATGGGAGCTTAGTAACTGGAGCGCTCATTCAGCTCAATGCCAAAGCTGCTTATCTCCACAGTCAGGGGCTTGTGGAAATGTAAGGCATCAGGAAATAATTTGTCTTATTTATATCAAAGCTTTTTACGGAGTCAGCGTTGTACTGTAGAGTGTTCAGATACTGTAGAGTCAGCGTTTGAACACAAGACACTCCTAGCAAAAGATTTTCAGTTGACTCTACCACCTGATTGCATTGAGATAGAATTATTACAGTAGTGTATTTCATGAACTGTGCAGTTCATGAGCAATGAAATTTTAATCCATCTGCACAGTAATTTTGAGAACTGTGAGATTGTCATCTTAACTTGATATCCAGGCTGCCTTAAATCCTGGCATACGCCTATGGAGAGAGAAAAATTAGATTTAGTAGTAGCTGGCAGGAAAAGATGTGAGAGTAAGAAGAACAAAGTTAGCTAATAGGGAAGTTTAGGGATTAAACTAAACCTTTCCAATGTTCTCATCCATTACTCAGTGAAAGAGAAAATGGTATATTGTGCACACAGCTTGAATACACTAATCAACAGTTTCCTGGGTGAGAATTGCACTAATGAAAATACATTTCAAGCGACACATGATCTGGAAACATCACTGTGTGTGTCTAGGCCAGACAAATTCATTCTTAGCGTAAGGAATGGGAACAAATATCAGCTGTATCTCCAGCCATGCATAAATAGCTAAATAAATAAAATGTCTGGCTAAGGGTTTCCAAGGTGTCAGTGAACATCATCTGTTTTGATTCAGAGAGGTAGCTGTCAAGTCATCGTGTTCTCCAGATGACTTACTGAGTACCAGCAGGTGTCCAAAGCACACCCTCAGTGCTCATAGTTGCATTGTCGTGGGCAGAATGACCATTCTTAACATAGAGATCAGTTTTAAAGATGGATCTGGAAAGCTGCCCAGATTATACATCTGTTTGGGTGCCTTCCACCTTAAAAGGAAGGTAGAGATTGAGACAAAGCTTTTAAAACTTATATATGGCTTTTTCTTGAACATATGCAATTATTATAAAAAATTATGGCTTTCTTCCTAGCTCTCCTCTTCCCTCCTCTACATATCCATCCTTCCACCTCCTTTATTGTGCCGACACAGAGTCCAGCTGAGGACTGGCTGACTTTACACATAGGTACATGAGTGGAAGAGCTGTAAACTGTATAAACCAGATCCTAGTCATTGCATATTTGAGCTTCTGCTTAACTGCCCAGAATAGACCTACTGTATTAAGTCATCCTAAAGTACAGAGCAGTGATCCTTTTGTTAGAAGCATTCTTTAAGGCTGTATTATATCTTATCTCGGTACATGTAATAAATTAATACGAAGAAATCATTTGTAGTTGGAAATGCAGAATAATAGATAAGAACTAAATACTGCTGTTCTGAATGATTTCTGGGAGGTTATAACTTCCAATGTAGTGACCATAACTGGAGGGCTCAAAAGCTGTTTAAAAGATCACATGGTACAATTTCTGTTCTTGACAGGAACTTTTTGGGTAAGTTGCACATATGCCTTTGCAATGTATGGACCCACCTTTGCTCCTGAAGAGCAAAGAAGATTTTCTTTCTCTCATTCAATAGCCTGTGTATCTGCAGACTAGGAAATCTGTGTCATGGAAAAAGGAAAAATCAAGTTTCTTTGGGGCATTCCCTCTCCAGTTCTTATAATCAACAAAACAAAGACTCTCAAGCTGTGGGGTGTGTTTAAAAACACTGATTACCTTCTCTTCTGGGGATATGTCTAATTCTTTTTTTAACTCACTTGCATGTTTGACCTCCACGTTCCATAGCAGTGAGTGCTGTAGTTACCTGTCCTTTCTGTGGAAAAGAAATTCTGTTTATTTGTTTTAAACTTGCTATGTGATGAATTCATTGATCACTCACAGGTTCTTGTCTCATAAGAAACAGTGAAAATCATTCCCAGCTTAGTTTCTTCACATCTTTCAACACTTTATCGACTATATTCCTCTTTGTTTGTATATTTTCAAGACTAAACTATACAGTTTTCCACACAATGGATCACTTTTACAGGTTTTTTTTTGCTGTTTACCATACCTCTTTTAGTTCTTTTGGATAGTTTTTTGTGTGGAGTGATCAGAATTAGGCATATTGTGGCTTAAGCAGTAGTAAAATGACACTGGTGATTGCTATTCCTTTTAAAGCAATTGCAAATGTTTTATTTGCTCATCTTTTCGTGGAGCTTTGGATTTTCAAAGGGCTCAGGGTACCAAGATGTCTTTCTGAATTGGTATCAGTAGAGTCCGTCCTTGTAGATGCATTGGTAATGTTATTTTTCCATGTGTGTTATACATAATAATGTCAGTATTTTTAACTGAATTATTAGTTAATGCATTTGAGAGCCTGATACTAACATAAGCATAATATAAATTGGATAATATTTAGGCACTCTCCCACCTGCTTACCTCTTAGGGAAGGAATAAATTATTTTTTTTTTTGCTCTGTAGGATGCTTTGTTGCTGATTAACCTGCAATAAGAACAAATGGCATGTAACTGGTACAAGTTTTTAGTTAACCAAGATTCACAACTGTCTCGCAGAGCTAAGGTGTAAAGCATATGGCAGTCAACTACTAATTAAAGAAAGCAATTCGATTAATATGTATCTTTTCCAATAAGTTGCATAACTTACTTGGTCTCTTGTGACTGAAATATAGCAATGGTCATTCTGACATCTGCTATTTTCACTGTCAGTTTTGCAACCTGTCAGCCTGTTTTGTGCACTAGCAATTTCCTTTGGGGGTGGCAATTCCTCAGAGACAGCTGGGGTTGAAAGGTGCTACCTTTCCACTACGTAAGTCCCTCTTGAAACTTGACGTAAAGCCTGAAATCTCAAGAGCCTTCTGGTGGACAGGTAAGGAATTCAGAGATATATAGACCTTCAGTATAAAGGACAGTCTTATCTGTTAAATTGATGTTAGAGGCAAAGCAAAGAAAAACCTCAACAGCCTACCTCTAGATTTTCCTCACTGTTTTTTTGACACAATGGAAACATCCAAATTAGAAACCTAGTTACCATATGCACCCTGTGTAATTAATTAGTAGAGGGAGAATCACCACACTCTTTGACAGGGTCTCAAATATGAATGAGTATACAATGATATTGATGTGGGTGTCTTTGTAGAGCCAAAATGTTGTTTGAAATTAGCATGAAATGGAGTTTGCAAGGTATTCTAACTTCTGAGCTGTGACTCCCTGTCTTGTAGATATTCTTAAATTTCTCTGGAATATTGATTTTAGAAGCCTGTGGTTCTACCTGATACTTAATCATCTACCTGATGATTAAGCTAAAACCCACTCGAGTCAGTAGAAGTCTTTATTCACTTTTACATGTTTTTTTTTTTTTCACTTGTTAAGCTATAGGTTCTTGTATTTCTCATTTGTAAAAATATGTCCAAAATTCTGGTGCTTCATTACTGAAGACCTACGTTTCAGTTATAAATTTCTTATACATCATCATCAAGTTTCAGTGTTTTGTCATTTAGCGAATATTCTCCCTAAAAGAAGTTGCTCTAAGAAACTATACTTCCATTTGTCTTATAAAAAATGCAGTTGCTGTAGTGGAAAATTTTTTTGGTCGTCCACTAACACAAAGGAATATAGAATCAGATATCCTCAAAATGAATGCTTCTACAAAAATTACAGTTTTATTGCATTTTTTATTTTAATTTTTCAACCTGTGGAAAACAATCCAAATACTTTAACTGCACTTTTTTTGCCTGTACCTGCACTTGGACAAAAATGGGGAAAAAGGATGCAGACATCACACTGAGCAAGGCTTTGAATAGTGTTTAAAAGGCAATTTCAGACAGGCAGCAGGCATGCTGACAAACGTTACACCTTCTCTGAAATAACCAGACAATCCTAACACGGTATTGTCTAGCTTTGTTGGACTGGGGAAACAAAGAAATTAAAATACATCAAAAAAAACTAGTGCAAGAAACAGATGTTAGTATAATGGTAGGTAGATTCTAAAAAATATACCCACATAACCATGAAGGAAGCTTTTTTAAAAATCCAGGCTTAAACCATCTTGAATGGATATGAAAGCATGTGACAACGTTTAGTTATAATGAAATTTAGGAGTTAGTAGGGATCCCATTTTGCATGGAGCCGAGTCACAGTATTTGTTTCTGTCATGTCCCTCATTTTGTGGCTTGCAATTTTTTTTCCCCAAATGTACTTAATTTCATGCTAATTTGGTGACTCCGGAATATTTTGATGCTAAACTCTATTTCGTATAAAGTGTGTGTTTGTAGAGACAGCAGATGGAAACAATAATTTTAATCTTCCGTGGGGAAGTGGGACTCATAGAGCAACTCTGGATGGAATAATCTTTTGGGGTTTTTTGTCTAATTTGTCTCATATTTGGTATCATACTTTGGAAAGATGGCCTACTGAAAGAAATGCAAACCAATGAGCATGTGACATAAAAAAGCAGAAAATTTGATGATGATTTTCTTCATCTTTAAAAGGTTATTAAAAATAAAAGGAATACAGTGATTGTCATTTGGTTTTGAATTTTTTTCTTCTGTTGAAGACCTGATGCTGTTTACTGAGTGTGTCGGATGCTTGCAGGTTGGTGGGGGAAGTGGGTGACTACACAGTACCATAAACTCATTCCCCTTCTAACCCCAGCTCTTGTGAGGATAGGCTGCGTATGTAGAATGCATAGTCTGGATTTCATTTGATGTTAGTATTGATTTTCCTGAGGCAAGCTGAATAAATTTAGGCTTGTTCTGAAGACTGTTGATTAGCGGATCTCAGAAAATCTGTATGCAGCTTGGAGTTGGGGGGTCCCACAATGAAAGCCAGTAAAGAACAGGATGACTTTTTACTTCTTGCACAAGGTACAGCTATCTGTATTTCATAATGTTAAACAACAGTCGTATTAATTGTGTGATTGTCAAGGTTGTAAAAGAATTCTAAATAAGCACCTCTTGATGACGTCATGTAGCAGGTGTCTTTTAGTTGTGTGTCATATTAAAAACATGTTAATATGTTCCACTTAGGTTTGTGATGCCTTTCTACAGTGAGGATCAGAATAGGTTATAGTAATGGCTCTTGGCTCTTTCTGTCCTTAACGTATATAAATCTGTTAATCCCTTTATGCTCTGGTCATATACGATGTAGGGTTTCTGGCTGAGTGGAAATGCTCTGAGCACAACCATATGTGCTATGGAAGATTTAAAGGAAAATAAGGAATCTCATCAGAAGCTATCAAGGGACCTTTATGGCTTTGCTGTTACAGGATTGAATTGAAGGAACTTCTTTGCTTCTTATGGGTGGGCTCAAAATCATCTAATCCTTCAGAAAACTGCTCAGCGTTGGGTTTCCATTTAGGCCTAGTGCCTCTGAAATATAATGTACTTTCCGGAGGCAGTGCAGCATGCAGCAACCCACTGGCGGCCATGAATTCTGGAGATAAGTTGTCAGGTACTTCTGGTGTTAGGAAAACTTCTGTAAGATCTGCTTGTTCTTCACTTGGCTTTTAGAGGGCTTTTAGAGTCCTTTCTGGTCTCTTGGCTGAAGCTCAAATTCAGATCTGCCACAGTGTGCATGTCCAGACCCTATTGAGGGCAAATGATTTCTAAGAAAAGTTTGTCCTGTTCATGAAGAACAGCTCTCAGACATGCTGTTTCTGTGCACGTTTTTACTCCAGAACCTTTTTCTCATGTTTAACATGCATCAGTTTTGCTGTGCTTTACATCCACAATTCATTGTTCATGGGCATAGAGAAAAGACTGTTCTGTTCTTTGCAGCAGCTTTTGTATTCGAAGTTGTTGTCATTGTTCCCCATCTTTTAACCCCATTCTCTAAGATTTCCCTTCCTAACCATGGGTTTATACATCTGAGTAGGATGTTTATCTTTTCTTCATGCTATTGTTGACTCTTTTCTGAAGGGTTGTTATACAAGTAGCTGATCCTAGACCTGTAGTTGTGTGGTTGATTATTCCTCTCTCAGTTAAGTACTCATCTGTCCTCTTCCTAAAATAGATCTCTTAGAAAATCTGCTCAGTGCATCTTTTAATTCTCACAGGCAAGCAGCCACCTGCGTGTGGTTACCACTGACCTTTGTACTTACCCTACAGCAGTTTCATCAGGATTATATTTCACGGAATCACAGAATTTTTCGGAGTTGGAAGGGACCTCTAGAGATCATCTAGTCCAACTCCCCTGCTAAAGCAGGATTGCCTAGAGCACATCACTCAGGACTGCATCCAGGCGGGTCTTGAAAATCTCCAGAGAAGGGGACTCCACAACCTCCCTGGGCAGCCTGTTCCAGTGCTCTGTCACCCTCACCGTAAAGAAGTTTTTTCTCATATATGATCGGAACTTCCTATGTTCCAACTTGTGCCCATTGCCCCTCGTCCTGTCACTGGGAACCACTGAAAAGAGTCTGGCTCCATCCTCCTTCAACCCACCCTTTAGATACTTGTATGCCATAATAAGGTCTCCCCTCAGCCTTCTCTTCTCCAGGCTAAAGAGTCCCAGCTCTCTTCACCTTTCCTCATAAGGGAGATGCTCCAATCCCTCAGTCATCCTTGGTGCCCTTCACTGGACTTGCTCCAGTCTCTCTTGAACTGGGGAGCCCAAAACTGGACACAGTATTCCAG
>VXBH01003711.1:519484-599308 GCA_013400035.1 Rynchops niger
AGGCTATGAGATTGGTCAAGCTTGATTTACCCTTGGTAAATCCATGTTGACCACTTCCAATAACTTCCTGCTCTTGAACATGCTTGGATATGACATCCAGAACGAGTCGCTCCATTACCTTCCTAGGGACGGAGGTAAGACTAACTGGTCTGTAGTTCCCTGGGTCCTCCTTCCTGCCCTTTTTGAAGACTGGAGTGGTATTGGCCTTCTTCAAGTCCTCAGGCACCTCTCCTATTCCCCATGACCTTTCAAAGATGATGGAGAGTGGCCAAGCAATAACACCTGCCAGCTCTCTCAGCACTTGCAGGTGCATCTCGTCAGGGCCCATGGACTTATTGATGTCCAGTTTGGCCAAGTGGTCTCTAACCTGATCTTCCTCTACTGGGGAAAACTCTTCCTCTCTCCAGACGTTCCCCCTTGCCTCCAGGGCCTGGTATTCATGAGGGACAGCTTTAGCAGTGAAGACCGAAGCAAAGAAGGCATTCGGTAGCTCTGCCTTCTCTGTGTCTTCCACCACTAGGGCAGCCATCTCATTTGTTAGTGGGCCTACATTTTCCCTAGTCTTCCTTTTTCTATTGGTATACTGAAAGAACCTCTTCTTGTTATCTTTAACCGTGGTGGCCAAGATGAGTTCTGCTTGAGCTTTGGCCCTTCTAATTTTTGCCCTGCATAGCTTCACTACATATTGGTATTTTTCATAAGTAGCCAACCCCCTTTTCCAAAGATCATAAACTTTCTTTTTTTTCTTGAGGTCCAGCCAAAGCTCTCTATTTAGCCAGGCTGGTCTTCTTCCCTGTCTGCTCCCTAGTTAATTTATGACAATGCCAATCAAGAGCAGCGATAAAAAAACCTTAACTCGGTCAATGACCGCGCATCTCCCTTATCCAGAATTCCTTATGTTTTGTTCTAAAAAGATGTATTTTTGTTGCTCTCTGTAGCCAATGCTATTTAAGTTGTAAAATGAACTGCAAATCAGGGAGACAAAAGGAAGAAAAGAAGAACAGAAAAAAGAGGGTGTACAACTCTTTGGTATCCTTTTCCTTTTTCATTGAAGAAAGATTTTGGCACTGGCATGAATTTTTAGGCAAGTTACTTTCTCTCTTTTACTGCATTCTCTAAATTATAAAGCAAATGTTTGCACACCAATCATTTGCTTGCCATTAGAGGGCTTTCTTCATATCTTAATATTAGCAAATTGCCTTTTTAACATTTTCTGGATACCTTCTTTTAGGTAATATCCACACCTAGTTGATATTTGTCAATTTCTTAGAGATGACACTGTAAGCAATAGCCCAGCTAGTAGTTGTCTCACCATCATAACAAATAAACATCACACAATATGGCATATTTCAACATGGCATGAGATTTCCCAACAGATTATGTCATCATAAAGTGAACTGCATTACCATGATCTGTACCACTTGCTGGCTAAAACAGTATTTTTATACTTTATCTAAAGAAATGAATAAAATAAACAAGAACATCCCTAGCTAAACAGATTGTAATACTAGTGTTAACACACTCTTTCATATCCCAGGCATATTAATTAATTTCAGGAAGAAATGTGTTGAATATTTTTAATGCAATGACTGAATAGAAAGTGACTAATTTTATTGTATGGTCAGTGACACATTAGCTCTCTTATCTTTGAAAGATGGAATAGCTTGGCCAGTACAGAACAACATAAGCAATATTAAGGTGATACAAGTCTGACATTCATAGAGTTGCTTCTTCCCTGTTTATACACATTAATTAAGCACACTACATTAATTTTGAGATCTACTAAATCAACTGAAATGCTAAATTGAGTTTCCTCCAGCAAATGTGACTCTATGAACACAAGGTAGCCCAAATGCCAAGGTCAGATTTTGTTGCTTCTGTTCACATAAATTTTGCTAGAAAATTGTACGATGTTCCAAAACATGTATATGCAGACGATATTCATGTTTTGAAGCTGCTTGTTGCCCTGGAGTCCTTTGACCCTATTGGGCATTTCATTGAGGCATTTTCAGAACAGGTTTAAAAACTGTTTCTCTCCCTCCTAATGTCTCAGGTAAGTCTGATGACGTTACATTTCTTACTCAAGTGAAACACCAAGAGGCTTTTGACAGTCATGTAAATGACAAAGTAGATATTTCAGTGGTTACCTCTGTGACTCAAAATAATAGGAGCAAACTTTTCTCCATAGGCTTATATGAGTACCCATCTCATTTTCTTGAATGGATGACCAAACGAGTTAAACTTCTTTTGATGCTGTCAAACTCCACGTGAGAGGGCAACCTAAAGGTCATCATGGCTATAGCATCAACACTGAGCATTTATTGTACCAGAAATTCAGGAAGGGCAGGATTAGGCCTTCCATATCTGCCATGTACAGTGTGCATCACATGCTGTCCCTTTCCTTATCTGCAGGGCAACAGTAGGTTTAAAAACATATTTGTTGCAACATAGGGAATTGAAATACATGGTGTAACTGCAGTGATTAAAGGAGGAAAAGGCTATTACAGCTATATTTCTTAGTAACTGGAAAGTGTTAACTACAGCGATAGTCCTTTTTTCCAATGTGATATTTAACAATTTTACTAAATAACCTTTATAAAAATATTCACATTTGTGTTGTTACATGCCGATTTGAAACTCTTCAGTAATGCAAATGTGTAAACCTCTTCAGACAGAGTTTAATTTTATTACACACTCAATAGAATTTAAAATCTTTTCACGAACAGTTGAATGGGAAAAATATCCTGGAAATTCATTGCAAGAATTTAGCTAAAAGTCATGTCAAGTTTAAGATGACATTCTTTAATTTCCTTGTCAGACACCACACTTATCTTCTGCTTCTTGTCAGTTGTTTGTAGCAAAAGTCGCTTAAGTATGTGTTATTACCTCTGTTGACCTGACAGGGTGGAATAGTAAATACAATATTTATGGTATTTCTTTTAATCTTCTATGTGTCTTAAGAAATGGGACACTGTTGTATTGATCTGCAGTGTTGATTCCTACGTGGCTTTTAAAAATGATATAATTCACGTATAAATTTTGTTGCACCTCAGTTTTCCTTTAACTAGAAACATCAACTTTATTATTATTGCTATTTTAATTCATCTCTAGATGTTCGAGTCTTTTGTAGCTAACACTAATCCTCCAAAGCTGGGAACTGAGTTTTCTTAATGTGATGTGTTAATGCCAATATAATAACACTGACAGTTGGGAGCCTGGATTGATGTTCTCGTAGAGCTTAACATGGATCTAAAGTACTTTTTCTAGAGAGAGATAATTATTACTATTTTCAATATTCTTTTATATCTTAATGGTTTACCAAAGGACCTTAGGTACCACCAAGCCACCTTGCAGTGTTTGTGGTAAATCCTAAAAGTCAGCCTTCATACATAATGTCTCCAACCTCAAAAGAAACAAACCAAAATATGTTTCAACACTAGTAACCAGTTCTTCACAATTCTCTAGGAAGTCAGTATCCTATACAGTCCTCTGATGTTGACCCGTATAATTACTTAACAGGTTACTATTTATTTGTTCCAAACTGCAAACTCTTTTTAACTGTCAGATACATTGTTTATGCTGTTTCTCAGCGCTATATGTGCAGGCTTAGCCTCCTGTGTTTAGAGTCCAAGGAAGGTTCCTGTGAAGGTAAATGCCTCTCTTTCAGGGGGATGTGTTAATTCATGCTTATCTCCAACAAATACATCTTTTCCCTGTACCATGGCAGATTATGAAGTTCTGCATTTTGACAAGGTACTTTTTCCTGCTATAAAAATGAAAATTGTCTTTGTTTCTTAGTGAAAGTCTTTTAACGTGTATTCATACGTTCTGCGGAGGCTTTGCGATCTGAAAACTATTTGCCAGGTTGTATTTCTGCAAGCTTAAAAGTGGGAACACAAAAAAAACCCCAAACTACTTCCTGCATATCCATCTCTATGCAAGTTGTAATAATGCTCATGGGTTTTGTATTTTGGTGTGTTATTGGAGAAAGGAGCATGTATCTGAAGAGTGAGTCTTATTTGCCATTCAATAATTTTTGTTCCATTCAACTATGCTTCCATGCTAATGGACATCGTCCTTTGATTTATGAGGAGCTTCATTAGTTTCCATGACTTTCAGAGGTCCAAACTACTGCTAGATGGAAGCAGGGAACTCCACAAAGAGAATGGGAACAAACAAGTGGGAAAGCATCGCTGTTTGCCCAGAGGAAGGCAGATGTGTGCTCCTGCTTCATGCTAGGTATGGACATATTTTTCTTCAGGTCCTCCTGAAACCAAAGGAACTTACTCAAGAAGAGAAGAAGGTACTTATATATTTTGTTGTCTCAGGGTCTTTCTGTGGCTACATGCCTGTGTTGCTAGCTGCAACCATGCATTTGCTAAATGGAAGAAAATTCCTTCTGCCCAGGCTGTATTGCCTTCTCTGGACTGGCAGGCACTGCAGAAATGCATGAAGAGTAGAAGTCCTGTATTTCCTAAGCACTGAATTGTAGTTCTTGCTGACTTCAAGGATAGATTGCAAGCCAGTATATATAGCCTGTCTATAGAAGGAGATATATGCTTTATTTTTCTTGTAAACTGTCACCTGTAGGTTTATAACTGGTTGAGTACTGATTTATTTCCCACATACGACTCATTTTTGAAATACTTTGAAGTATTTTTAAGGAACCTTCACTTAAGTTACTCCTCAAAACCAAGATATATGATACTGCAGATGCCAAACCCAAGATCTCAAAAACTACAAATAAGGTTTAAACCGCCCTTCCCCTCACTTTGAGATTATTACAGTAACAAGAATGATAAATTGTTACTGTTGCTTTTTTATGTCTGAGTTTTTTTACAGGACACCTACTCCTTGCCTTAAAGGTTTGTTTGGTTTTGGTGTTTTGGTTTTTTTTTTTTCTTTTTCCTTTCTTATTTTTCTAGACAGTGCATACTTGAGAAACTTTATTTGGTAACAAAAGCTGAAATTTTCTAATAGACTAACTAGTGTAGCTTTTGGGGCATAACAGAAAAAACATATTGGAAGACTGGATAAATCTATGGGTGTATGGAAGGTGTAGCATTGACAGGAGCTTAGATGGTCATTTATGGTTTTAACAGTTTCATTTATTTCCTTTTTGATCTTAAAAAAAAGTTCTATTTCTTGTTGCATAGAATTAAATCTGCATAATGTTTCTTGTCAAGATACTGCAAAATATTAGTTGTTAATATTTATCTTTCTAATAATCTTGCACAGGATATGAAAATAAGAGAAAACTGAAGAAATGGAGCCTGAGAATTAAGTTTTTCATACAATTTTAACAAGAAATTGAAAATGTAGTTGGCAGTACAACCACCCCTGTTCTACAGTAGTAGTAGAAGCTAACAAGTGTATGCGTGCTGTCCTGAATATTGCATTGCTGTAGTATTTGAAAGCCTGACCATGAATAAGTAATACGTATAAGGGTTCTTTTGTGCGATTTGAGCACAAAACTCAGTACCAGGTGATGTAAACTCGCACTCTTGTATTCCTTAACTGAAGGAAATGGTTTTGAAATAATTCTGGTTCTTAATACTTTTTTTTAACTCTGTCATCTTTTAGTTCTTACTACTGTGTGAACAATCAATTCCACAGATTTTAAAAAATGCTTTATTTTAGTAAAAAATATCAAAAGCCATCAAAATTTGCTGATCTTCCTTCACTGGTTTTATGTGATTTGTCACAAGGAAATTGTATTACTGCCCCATAACACCATTACAAAAAAATGGGCACAGCCTTTATTTAAATTTCAGCCAAAACATCTGGACCACAGCCTTAGAATACAGCATGAAACTGGAAATGATTGGCTTGAAATCTTGTAAAATGTGTTTCTTAGACAAGATACATTAAAGAAAAACAAATAAAAAGATCAGTGGGGTAAATATATACCGTGATTCCAGTGCAAAACACTTAAAGGAGTTATTTTACATAACTCAGACACTATTCCCTTGTAAGTAAGGTCTGATTTATAGAAAACAATAAGTTTCAGTTCTTAGGAGACTTATGACTCAGAAAGTTACAAAACTCATAGCACCTTAACACTTTAGGGCTCTATTAAAAGGCCTTCTGAGATTTGGAGGTTTTTTTGTGTGATTACTGATAAGTCGCTTAAGGTAGAAGAAATGCGTGACTTCTGTATAGTTGTAGTACTTCTGAACCCATAGACCTTTTCCACTACCTTTACTTTTCTTTTGGGTTTTTTTTTTTGGTTTTTTTTTTTTTTTTTCCCCCCCAGTCTGTTATGAACAGTAGGTGAAAAAGTCTTAGTCTTAGAAAAATAAATCTGGGGCTATTCATGATATCAAGCAGCATTCAGAAAATTTGTTGGACCATAATTTAAAAAGTTTGTATCCTATCTTGTTTCCAATTGTCTTCTACAAAATGTACTTGTAGCCCATTCTGTTTTGAAAGAACTCGTTGAAGATCTTTTTGCAGGATTTCTCAGGAGCATGTGGGGATGTGATGCTCTCAAGGGAGGTGTTGTTTTCTTGCAACTGGTGAGCTTGCAGATACTAGTGGAGTTTCTTATCTCTACAAAACAATGAGTGCATTGCAGGGGGTCATTTATTAGTTATAACATTAGTTATATGCTTGTCTCTAAATGTCCCTAATTAGAAGAGGCTTAATCTTGTATTATTTGATGACAACTAGTTAACTAGTTGTTGGCATAACTTTGCAAATAGTTACCAGTTTTATGGAGAACTGCTTCTATTTGATGACGAAATTTAAATGTTTTGTAAGACAGTATATTTTGCACTGTTAACAGTTAAAAGAGATGAATTAACTGTGAAGTCAATGATCTTTAAAATCATGATTTAGCCTACTTAAAAGACTTATGCTCCCTTGTCTGATCAAAATCTTATTAAACCCTCCATTGGTAACAAATGAAAACATCTGTATTATCACTGATTTTTATAAAAGCCCTAGTGGTTGGGGTGATTAATCGATATTTTTATATTTATTTGATTTGATTTAATTTTTACTACAGCACTCCATTTTAGGATGATAGCTACCTCCTGACTGCAAGCTTGGCAACACAACAAAGGAGGAAATGCCTGCCACTAATCAAAAAACAGTGCTTAGTAATAAATCACAATTGTCAAGCAAGGACCCTCTTGAGACAATAGAGGAAAACTAATTGCATGTAAGGTATGTGCCACAGACAGAGCTTACAGGAAGCCTACCTCACTCTACGTTGGGCTATTATGTTGTCTGTAGGTGTCCGTTAGTAATACCTTATATCTTAAATCACATATAGCCAGATCCAGCTTCAAAAATCCCTCTACCCGATTCATATCCCATGTGAATGGCACTGTCTGCGTGTTTCTCCTATTACAAGTCCGTGCTTTTACAGGAATGTGTGTCTTCACATTATGCATTCTACAGGCTATTAAAAGAAGCAGATATATCAGACAAACTATCACAGTCATTTGTAGAGCATGGATCCCACAAACCTTGTCTGATTTTTGAGCAACTTCTGAGCAGAGTATTTTTTGGAGGCAGAGGTTTTAGATGCTATATTGTGTAGAGACCATGCGCAAAGCAGAAAACTATATGTCACTGTTTTTATAATGACACAGAATATTTGGGGTTTTTTTTTTTTGACTTGAGCATTCTGTGGAACATGAGAGATTACTGAGTGCTGGCTATTTACATGTGAATATACATAGATAGGTTATCTACTGATTGTTGATTTTGTCATATGATTCTCATCCTGAGTGTAGGGAAGTATTATTAGTAATATTAAGTTTTCTTAGAATTGTAGTAGAGCAGGTGGAAAGACGTCTCAAAGGTGAAATTCCTATCTAATCAAGAACTTTGTTAATTGACCTAACGGAAACGGAGTAGAATTCTATCTGTGATGACTTTCCTTTAATGCAGAATATAGCTTTAATTTAAAACACTGAGTGGTAAAGCAGTAAAGCATGAGGGTATGCTAATTTCTGAGACTGGAGCTTGTTATATTTTGTTAGGTTGGGAGATAAATATAAAACATTTTTGAGATTGAGCTTTTTGAAGTTTTATGCTGTTTAGGAGATCACTGGTGTCTGAACAATGTTCATACACTAGAAAGATTCTTGCAAATAAGTGGATGTTTAATGAATGAAACAAAGTACCACAAAATTTTGCATAAAGTGTCACCATATTTATTTACAAGTAAATATGCTTGTGAGATTATATCTGTTATATAAGGCCATGTTGGAGGAGCAGTCAAGATGATATGTTGAATATCTCTTGATCATACCAGGTAAAGAGGGACTAAAGATGAAAAGGATAGTAAACTATTACCAAGCATTTGCTTTGTAAGCATGCTTGTTTGATTATAGTAATAATGAATGTTAGCTTTCCCTCTTAATTTCTGCTCGGCTAAATCTGTGACTAAAAAAACAAACACAAATTAGTGTTACTGGTCAGAAACAAACCTAGCAAAAATTACATGCATTAGATAGTTTTTGTCTAACCCCAGTCTATGCCTCCGAGGCCATGTGCACAGACATACATTTTTTCCCCAGAATTTCTTCACTTACGGGGAATACTCTGAATCCAGTTCCCCCTTCAGATTCTTCTGAAACCACCAGCCCCTCTCACGACTTTCTCTGACAGAAATGTTGCTCTGAAGTACCTCTTTCAGGATGCAGGGGCAAATCTTGTAGAGATTTGTAGTGACATGAAATGTAGAAACACTACAATTGGCATCAATGAGGATTGAAGGGGAATGTCTAGGTGTGGAAGCAAGAGAAGTAAGGGGAGAAAGGCTTTCAGAGTGGCAGGTTCTGGTGACACTAGGTTACCCACAATAACAAGATCACACCACATCAGCATGCAAATTCTCAGGACGCTCATTCTGGGAAAGCACAGAAGCGCCTGAGACCAGAGACAGCCCTCACTGAGAATAGAACAGACACAAGTCATTAAGAAATAATGACTGAAAGATAGAGAACAGAGTTGGAGACCTAATGTACACACATCAGGAAACTAAAGGAAATTCACAGGCGTTGAAGAGGACAGATGCACAGATTTTCTTAATCATTATTAGATAGAAAACAAACACATGGTCTCCTACCTAAGAAAAAACAAGTTGTAATGAAGACTCAATAGCCAGAGCCCATTGCCTTCCTATGTAATTACAAGAAATGCTGGCCAGACCAGTATGTATATATGTCTTGTGCCTGAATGCTGAACAATGTGCTTGGACATAAGCATCTCAGTGCATATGGGGGCTTGGCTATGTGAGCAAAACTTGTTTGTTTAAAATAAAATAATTTTCTCTTTCCAAATCTCATTGCACTGAACATTGATTGCTATACAGTTGCATTATGTTGCAGCTTGTTTTCCTTTACGGTAAGAAAGTGATTTTTCTCTCTTTTAATGCTTGTCAATATCATTGCTTGAAATAGAAGGTCAGTAGGGTAGAAACCCAGGGACTGGTGGGTGCTGCATGCCTGCACGGATGGATGGTTATAGTTTCTCCTTCACCATGTGAGGTGGGTTCCACAAGACACCTGTGCAAGATGCAGGTCATGGCGAACAGAAGGTGAATCACTAGGAACGGTTCTAAAGGAGAAAGCTAAGGAATTAACACTTGTGTATATCAGCCAGGTAGGAAAAGTATGTCGATAAAAACAGTTATTCAGGGAATGAAGCAATATAATGACTAACGAAAGCAGAGTGTTTTGAAGGAGGATGTGGCCTATAGATTTTGGGACAAGTTTAGAAAATACTCATATTTCATCGTTCTTTCAGCCAAACAGGTATAACATGGCTCCTTACCTTAAGCTGATTGTGGAGGTTTGCATCACTAAATAAAACCCAGCTGTGAAGCCTAGAGCCTGTTTTTGTTGTGGGTTTTCAAAAAGGAACTTGAATAAAATAAGAAATACTATTTTCTTAACAAGAAAATGTGAATGAGAGAGCTATAACTCTCTTGTAGAGGAGAGGAAAAAACATATTTGTTCCTCAAATGAAAATAGTTTGATCTCCATAACCTTATAGCTATAAGGCCCTGCTGTTCATGAAGAAATTATGAACTGTTGCAGTGCCTCAGCTTGGGAGAATACAGAGGGAATTTCTTCAGCATTAGAAGACTGTAGATTAAATGGGGTCTTAAAAAGGCAAACATTTTATGGAAATAACATCTGTATGCTTCCTACACATCTACAATAATGAGCTCCTAAAACATCCTAGAAGTCAGTGATTAGTGATACAGCCTGAAGTCCTTTTTCTTCAATTTATTTATGTTTCAACTTTATACCTACATAAGTTTAATGGGAAGACACTTATGCAAACTTTTACAAATAGCCTTTCTTATTTTAAGTGTAATCTATAGGTAGCTTAAATCACTGTCAGGGCTATGTTGGGTGGGTATTTTTAAAACCCATGTAGGCTTTCTGAAATATTTAAACTTGCTAGATATTGTAAAGCTGAGATTCTCTCTATAAGTATACTCCACTCCAGGAAAAATGCATATGCACAAATCTAACTTTAAACATTTAAAGTAGGGTGTATTTAAATCGAAGGCTGTGCAGAAGTGTTTTGTTGGCTCTGACACACAGATTTTTGTAGTCAAGCTAGGTACTATGTGTATTGCAGTAATGACAAGAGGGAAGGTGATTAGAATTGGTAATAAACAACAGTACTGTGAGCACCAGGACTAACAACCTGATTTCCAGCAGTTTTGTAGGTTGTGAATGTGCAACAATGCTACATTGGGAATAAGCAGCAATTCCAGACTGTTTTCTCCCTTGCTCCGTGTGCTGTGTTTACTACATACTTCTGCTAAAACATTTCATGGTTCAGTTTTCTTCCCACCGTATGTTCACAGAGGAACAACTGGCAAGTAAATTGAATTTCTTTATTGTAAGCAATACAATCATCACTAACCTATGAATAGGGTTTTCCTGTATCTCTCTAGATGCTGCTCTGTATGTGGAGAGAGGAGATAAAGGGACACAACATAAATTACTTCTGCACAAGCAAGGAAGAGCAAATGGTAATTCACACATAGATACACACACATAAATGGAACTGCTGTGTCCTCTGTGTGTATAGATATCAGGGACCAAAAACCTGTCATAGGTATACTGGCCAACAACATAACTGCAGCAAGCCTAGTTAATTTAAAGAAGTTTTTAAAAACTATGCTGAAAACAGCTCAGGGAAGCTACTGAGAACTTCTTAAAGTCAGGTCTTTTATGTCAAGGAGCCTAACTTTTAAGAGCGATACTCTGATTGAGGAGAACATTACTGGTAGGAAGAGAATGTAAGACTAGAATAAGTTATGTCCTCCAAGCCCTTTAAGATATTGAAGTTAAGCTTGTAATAAATGCTTTCCTGAATATAGATGCAAATAAGCATGAGCCTTTGTGTTTTCCAAGGCTTAAAGCAGAAAATGCTTGTTCACATTGCCAACAAAACTTTGCTGAGAACGCACACGTGATTGGGACCTTCAGATTTATTTTGCTATGTCATGTTTTATAAGAAGCAGTACTCTGTTTTCATAATAAGAATTTAGAATTACTGGGCAGTTTATGTGCTGGACCTTTGCTAAAAACATCATTGTGAAGAAATATGCAGAGAAATTATAATGGATAGAGATGGATGGCTACAAATGTTGATTAAGAATGGCTATTGGTGATTTTTATATCAACTTTATCACTTTTTACCATATACTTAAGTTTGATTCGTATCAATGCTTATGAGAAACAAACTGAGATTGATCAGTGGCATTCAGTAATAACCCTCAGACATCAGTGTTGTCTTGACTTGCTATAGATAAGTCTGAAACTTAACTATTGAACAACCCCTGCGGAACTCTTTGCCTCTTGGCTCACCTGGCTTAAAGCTTTGAACATTCAAATTCTGTGTTTTTACAATCTAGGCACAGTCTGCCAGAAATACAAGAAAAGTTCTCCCCAGAATCTATGAGATCTCAGGAAATTCACTCACTCTGGAATGTTTAAAAGATTCTTCAGGCTCTATGAAATAGTATTTCCTAGTGATTTTTTCATTTCATGATTCTACTTGTGACGTGGACATTACTGCGTCTGTTGTGCTGCACTGTAGAGAAGGAAGTGATCCTGAAGTTTAATCTGTTTAATCAAGCTAAGGAATGTGGTCTTCATTTGAAATCTACTTCCATACATCTGTATCTGAAGATTTGGAAGTCTTGTCAGGGAGGTGTTTTGGCATTAGGAAAAGTGGCAGAGACTGTCAATAAAGAGTCTTTATAGATTGTCAAATTGCTTGCACGAAGAAGTTGAATGTTGAATATGGAGAGTTTTACAGCAAGTAGACAGCTCCATAAAGGACTATAATTTTTTCACTAATTTAATGGTAGTCTTTTTAGTAGAATTAAAGATCCTTCATTAAATGTGGCCTATATGTAGGAAATATTAATGCCATAGATTAGAATAATAATGGAAAATCTTGAAGCTTACCCCATTTGTGTTTGCCTGTGTTTCACAGATGTGACAGAATCAAAGATTTCTCAGAATAAGCTTCATCTTCCTCCATAATCACTATGGTCTAAAGATTTATATAATGGCTTATTACATGCATTTATAATCTCCTACCCTATAAGTAGCATCAGTGATATTTTAGAATAATTCCTGAAAAGAAATTCTCAGCCCTTGGCTTGCGCTCCAGCAATGCCCATTCTTCTTGCAGTGATTGCTGAGCAGAAATCTGTCATATCTGTGTAACCAGAATGACTTCTCAGAAGTTGTGCAGAGGGATGGAAGTGCAAAGACAAAGTGAGGTCTGAAGCAGGTTCTTAACACTCAGGCAATTGAAGTCTTTATCAAATCATATGGTCGTCATCCATTCAAATGTGTCAATCTCTTACTCTTTCAAATGGAGTTCTCAATCATTTACTCTAGGAAGTTACACTTCATGGAAGTTTTCTTATGAAATAAGAGAGAACTGGAAAAGCTTCCAATTTGGAAAAGACAGTAAAGTATGGACAAAAAGAAGATGAAAATTTTAAGTATACCTTAGAGAAAGTCTTAGACACATGTTTGATACATATATATTTAGAGTGGAAAGATCCGTATCTCTTCACATGAAAATGCTGCTCCTGGCATTGACAGTTAATTAGTTACTGAATATCACTTTCATCTGCAGCTCTGAAATGTTGGAGGAATTTAATACCTGATGAGCCTAGAGTCAAAAATATTTCAGTGTGGAAACAGGGGGTGATAGATCCATGGCTAAGAACCTGCAGACTCTTGATTTTTGCAGAACTTGGCAGTCTGTGGCAATGCTTCTTCACAGAACTGAAGAAACTTTGCAGAGTACATTTCTTTATCCAGTATGGCATTTTCCAGGTATCTTCATTAGGAGAATCTACCTACTCTTCCTCTCTGTAGGCCTGCTCTGAATACCTTTGTTTGTGCTCTGCACAGCAATTTTAGACCAGTAGTTCTCAGTCTGGCTAGATTACCTCAGGCAAAAAAGACACTATCCTTGAGCAGCAAATTAAGGGAAAGTTATAGTGAGTCTCCTCTCCTACGTAGTGAAGGATGAAATGGGAGGTAGTTATGAGGATTTAATTCCCTTTTATATGTAAAGAGCTTTGAGGTCTTCAGTGGGGAGTTCCATGGCTGTGCAATTTTCTATACTGATGGTAACTGATTAGAAAAAAAAAATTACATTGTGGGCCTAAAGGCTGTCTCCTATGCTTTATTCCCCAAGATATTAGGTTGTAGCAATAGTTGGAATACTGGGCAGCTTCACACCCAGAGTAAGTGGCAAAAAGACTCCTACAGCTCTGTATGTAGGACTGTGAATTTCATTCAAGGGAGTGGGAAAAAAGGAAAGAGGAGTGGAATGTGCTATATGAGATGCTATATGATGAGATGGTATATGATTTCTCTGAGTCTGGAGTAAATACAGGATACGTGGACTAGCAGCTTAGCCTCAGGGCTAGAAAGTGAGCTTTGGTTCCCACCATTGTTAATGTGACAGCAGCCAAGTGACTACTTTATTGGGTTTCAAAGAGATAGATATAACACTTTGCTATTTCCTGATGATAAATTGCATTACAGAGTAGTCAACCGGAAATCATTCCTCAGTGTTCAGGTTTGCTAGGGTGCCTACAAACACAGGAGAGGCAGCTGATCTGTTATGCCTGTTTCTTACTTGAATCTCACTATTTAGTCTTTAAATTTTTTTTTTTTTTTTTTTTTTCCAGGATCCACCCAAGTTTTTAATTTTAAACTGTGAACTGTACATCACATAAAACACCTTTCTATTTATGTATTTTTATCATGCCTATTGTGGGGAAACGCATGCTTCTTGACTGAAAAAGACATAACTGAATTGTTAAGGCTTGTGAGTACTATTGAGATACATATAAAGTTTTCTTTGCATTAATTCTATGAACTGTTTTTGTAACTGAGCTGTTGGTGTTCATCAAATAAGAATCTGAATCTCTATGAGGTGCTTTACCTAGTACTTTATTTCACACTGTGACAAATGTGAGAGACTAGGATGCGTTACCCAGCAAACAATTACTTTTCATCCTCTGTATGTTTCCATATATCTTTAAGTAATATGTACTACTCATATTTAAGATATATCCAAATATTATCACTGTCTCCAAAAGCTACTGCTTTTTCTGTATTATTCATCCAAAAACGCAACATTCTGGCTAGAAGTGCTTTTACTGAAGAAATTCACTCATTGCTTTTTCTCAACACTCATTGATTTTTTTAACAAATGGCAGGGTGATACTGCTTTGCAGACAACTCGAGGATCTTGGTTCAACTCCAAGTCTGTAGCTTATTCATTCGTAGATCATCCTGAGCTGAACTGGAATATTTTTTCCCTGAAATTCTTAACCTGCATTGCATAAGGTTGTTGGGGTGTTGTTTTTTTTTTTTGTTTTNGGGTTTTTTTTGTTTGTTTGTTTTTTTTTTTTTTTAACATACTGTTGCTTAATGTTATTACTAGAAGTAAACAAGTAAAGGATATTCAAAGATGATGATTACTCTTGAGAAAATCATTAATCTGCTTGAGATATCAGATTCAAAGGGGCACATTAAGAAGGTAAAAATAATGCTGGAATAAGTCCAGGGTTGAAGTAACCACATTTGTTTCAAGAAAAGATCTTTCTAGATCAGCATTGTTCATTCATTAAATGAGCTTTACGAGGACAACAAACTATCACCTTTTAAGCTCATGAATGAATATGTGTGTCTTATGGTATAAATATCAAATGTCCTATAAGCAATAAATTCAGCACACACATACACATATGTTCTCTCACATGCATTGAAAAATACATCCAGAGCAAAACAGATTTTCTTGCAGAAAAGCTATATAAAGCTGTGTCAAATGTTGAATGCTAACTAGTCATGCATGTCATTCTTAATGTAATACACATTCATATTTCTTTTAATTTGAAAGCTATTGTCATTTCCCCATAGTTTTTCCTCCTGTAGGATAAGTAATACCGTTCCTTTTCTTTTCTCCTCCTTTTGTACTCTTCCAGTCGTTTGCCTTATTTTTTCACTAGACCTTCTCCAACCCTTCTGCTTCTTTCTGACAGTGCTCCTTAGGCCTTTCTGAGGCTGAGCAGAAGGGATCAAGTGCTTTACAGGTCTGACTGCCTCTTATCCTTGCTATATGGGCAATGGAAAGTGTTAAGAAGAACTGAATGAAACTGATCTGCAGTGTACTATTTGTTCTTGTTAAGACCTTATTCATGACAGTTATTGATCAGTTCCAGGATTGGGAAATACCACTTTACACTGATACAATGTCAGAAAAGTTATGCAGTATGTGATTTCATATAATAACTTTTGGTTATTTTATCCATTTTTTCAAGGAATTATGACAAATTCAGTGTTACGTAGGAGATTTCCAGGTTTAAGCATCTTCATAAGTCACACCTGATCAATAGCAGTAACTAATTCCCCCTAATTCTCCACTGGTGACAAGAGGGGCTGATCACGGTTGGAAGGCATGTGTTAGATATTAACGTTTAAGATGGAGTTTTACCACTTCAGATTGCAATACAGAGTAATTACTATTGCTTGTAGTGTGTCAGGATGGTAAATTTCTTTAATGAAAATGTAAGGTCGCTCTTTAGTGTCAAACATTTATTTTGAGTATGTAAATATCAAGTAATTAAGAAAATAAATCTATTGGAAATATGTTTAGAAAAAAATATTGTATCCTTACTGGGGACTAGGGAACTTCTTGTCACAGCAGGTCATTGTGTGAGTTTTGGTTGAGAGTAAACCTGCAGATAGACCCAACCTAACCTCTGTAAAAGCCATTTTGCATTTTTTCTCATTATTTTATTGGGCAGGACATCTGAGACATTTGTCTTTATGATATAGTTGGTCTTAGCCTAAAAATGATTATTTTTGAGTTGAGCTCAATTGAACTATCCATTTTTCTATTAAAGTGTATTGGAAAAAGAAGAAAATAAATGCAACTCCTTTTGTTTCAGTGTACCAGAGGGAGGACATTTGTATTTGCAGAGTGACACTGAATGTCGTGAAAAACTCACCGGAGAACCAACGAGTAGAAATGTCCCATGATCTTGATTCAATCCTATAGGGGTCATTGATATTATGATGGGTGTTTATTTAAGTGGTCATGTGTATGGTGTAGCCATTATAATTGGAAGTTTTAAAAATGTCTCTCTGGAGGGCATATGTGCCACAATATTTTGAGAGATTTCAGATCTTACAGAAAGGATTTTTCTTGACTGTCAAGCAGAAGAATGTCATTTCTTTGGTCCTTGTTAGGGGCACCCTCTGCTGTTCTAACCACCACTCTGACCACTCAGCTCTAAATTAGCTTAGAATCTTGGGTATTATCAACTAGAAAGTATGAAGTATATGAAATTCTCTGGATTCACTAACTAACTTGTGTTTAAAATAAGATTGACCAAAACCCCCAAAAAGAATAAGGAAATATTTGAAGCAAATAGATAACATCCACCGAGCACTGGGTTGGTTAATACCACATTGGGAGGATATAGGTAAGGGGCTGAATTATTTTAAAACTGAAAGAGAATTATATTTGCACAAGTTTTCCTTACAGTTCCTTACACATTTTGATGTAATTTCTCCTAAGAGGAATGTTGATACTCCTTAAAATATATAGTTTAATAAAATGTAGAAATATATAATGAAGATACTAATTTTGTAGGAGTTTATGTGAGCTAGCAACAGAAACATCTCTTATTCTAATAGAAGAATGTGCAGGTATTTCAAATGTGAAGTAACAGAGATAAAACTAAACCATTCTTTATCTTGACCTTCATTATTAACCAGCCCTGAAATAAGGTTCTTAAAGAAACTTGATTGTCTCTCTCTCTCCTTCTCTCTCTTTTTTTTTTTTTTTGGTTTTTTTTTTTTTTTTTTTTTTTTTTTTCTTTTTTTGAGTTGAAAAAAANACTGTTGCAGTGCAATAAAAGGACTGAAATGGTTCTGAACTGGCAGTTTTAGGATATTTTCCTCCCATTTTTACAGAGTTGGAGGAACCAATATTTCTGATTATCGGTCAAAATCTACAGAAACTTCTCTTATGCAAGTTTGTGACACTGTGGAAATTCACCATCACTGGCTAGTGTCTCTGGGGCTTTCTGATAATTTTGGAAGTGAACTCTTGCTGGACTTCTCTTTTATTTCACTCACTTTTTAAACATTCTTTACATCAGTGTTCATATCTGGCAATTGCTACCCTTTGAAAATGTGCTTCTCAGGAGCTCCAAAACATTCCCATCCCATCATTTATGGCCAGAAGGAGGTCCCCCAAAATATCTTTCTGCTATAAAATTTTACTTGTTTCAAAAACGTTTAGAATTATATTAGAATGAGCTCAATTTAGAATTAGTATAGTAAATGAGCTCAATTAAAGTTTCACGTAAATGTCCCTCTGTATTTTTATGTCCCACTGCTGTTTTTATCACTGTGTGTACTGTTTGTTATATAATCTGTGTGGCCACATGTTTAAAAAAAAAATATTCTTTTGATTGCATTTGTTCTCGTTTTTGTACTAAAGTTCATACTAACTAGTTATAATGATCCCACTGAACTGATTTACAGCATCATAACTGAATATCTCTTTTTGCTAATAACGAGTATTTCTCATTCTTGATGTAGTTTTAAAAAAAAATAATTCAAAGCTTAAAAAAAGCCAATCTTCTTGACTGATAATAAATCTTATTGGCATAAGAAGGTTTAAAGACTTAGACCAATTTAAAAAAAAAAAAATCAAATATTTACCTGCCCTCTTTTTTCATCTCCCACTCCTAAAATATATTGATAAAGAATAGTTTCATAAAGTAGTTTATACCTCTTGTCAAAAAAGTAAACATTGAATTATGATCCAGGACAATACCTAATGATCTTAATGTATTTCATAGAAATACAGCATCATTCCGTCCAATAGATGGTAGCTAATGTGCTCATGAACATCCGTTCACGTACATTATAGCTTCTTTTACTGCTCCTTGTTCTTAGCTTCCAGCTATCTAATTAATTTGATAATGTAAGACTTGACAGGCGGTTTTAATTTTCTGGACCACTGAGAGAGAGAGAGATGAGATTACAGTCAGGGAATACAAACATCACCAAGATATTTATTTTAATATGATTATTTTGGTTGATTTTCTTGCAAATGTGTAAGGGTAATTTACAGGCTTGGAACAAATAGGAGCAAGGGATTTAGGCTGTTTGTAGGGTCAGGTTGTCTGATTAGTAGGACAAGAATGTGTTTTCAAAAGAATAATTTTCCTGTGCACTTTTCCTCTTTTAAGATTTTTTGCTGTAAAAATATTTTTCAAAGGTCAAGTATCTCACTGGAGTACTTTCTGATACACTAGCAAGAGTCTTGCAAGTTGGACACCTTTGTTTTAATAGACATTTATCTGAAAAGGGGGCTTAAGAACTTTAAAAATGATATCTAAATAGTACAACAGTTTCAGAAATGCTAACACCTAGTTAAAAGAAATGCTATTCTCTGTCTCATCCATAACAGTGTCATCATTTTTGTTTGGATGTTCTTGACTGTCTTACAGTGCTGGAATGAAAAACTGGATAGTTCTACATGTTTTGCTCTCACTGCTGTAGTAGTGGATTGTCTTGCAATTGTGAATCAATTTGAACTAAAATGGGCATGAGAGGCAAGGGAGTATTTCCTACTCACCGATAGAAAATTGAGACATGGCATAGATCAAGTGGCAGTCTCACAAAATGCAAATGTTGGAGGGGGAAGAAAGGCAGTTTTAGGTGAAAGGCTCCTAAAATCAGATCTCTTGATTTCTTATGTATTTCACTGTTCACTAAACCGTCTTTCTTTCCCCAGTATATCCCTACTCTTAAGGCAGAACTCAAGAATGATAGATTTTATCTGGTTTTATATTACTTACAGAAACCTCGATTCAAAATTACTTGATATGCAAATGTTTCCAAACCAGCCTTATCTGTATTGCAGTCTTCTGTACATAGGTGAAGCTCATGTATGGTAAACTACATAGCTTCTGACTAACGTAAAAAGAATTAGGAAGGAGACACTACTTGTTGAAAGCATCAGAGTATTAAAAAGGAAAAGAATGACAACAACATTCATATAAGGTTTGAATTCATCAGTCTCGTCCTGTGATTGGTGACCTGGTTGCTTACCTACTGCATATAGTTTGAGTATTCCAGCCTCAGATAACCTTGGAAACTCTTGGCCAGTCCTAGCCTTGTGAGAGAGGGAGGCAGCAGTCCTGGAGCAAATTATTTCTTATGAAGACTTAAGTAAGGAGTCAGTCAGGTGAAGGAGTGAGACCTTGCTAAGCACAGTCATGAGGAAATGCAGTGGAAGTTCATTCTGAAAGTTGGAAACTTCTGTGTATAGCAATAGGTTGTGAATGTAAAGGATTATTTAAAGAATGTAAAAATAATCTTTTCTGAGGAGTTCCTTATAACATAGATCCTTTAGCTGAATCCTAGTGGACAGAGGCTTATGCAGTAGTGACCCCCTGAAGTCAATAGGTAGTTGCATTGGGATCAAGACACCATCCTTCACAGATGGCTGCAACATCTGGACAAAGAAATTATGTTCAAAGAGATCATAGAATCCTTCAGAATCATAGAATCATTCAGGTTGGAAAAGACCCCTAAGGTCATTGAGTCCAACCGTTAACCTAACACTGCCAAGCCCACTACTAAACTATGTCCCTAAGCACTACATCTACACGACTTTTAAATAGCTCCAGGGGTGGTGACTCAGCCACTTTTCTGGGCAGCTTGTTCCAGGGCTTGACAACCCTTTTGGTGAAGAAATTTTTCTTAATAGCCAATCTAAACCTCCCCTGGCACAACTTGAGACCATTTCCTCTCACTGTTTCTTGGGAGAAGAGTCCGACAACAACCTTGCTACAAGCTCCTTTCAGATAGTTCTAGAGAGCGATAAGGTCTCCCCTGAATCTCCTTTTCTCCAGGCTAAACAACCCTGATTCTTTCAGCTGCTGCTCATAAGACTTGTTATCTAGACCCTTCACCAGCTTCATTGTTCTTCTTTGTACGTGCTCCAGCACCTCAGCGTCTTGTAGTGAGTGGCTCAAAACTGAACACACTATTCAAGGTGTAGCCTCACCATTATGCCTGTTGTAGTTTGGCTAAAGAGACAGGGAATGTCGTTTTCTTACTCACCTACATTCAGTACTATTAATGGTAAAATACTGCTCCCATTCTTCCATTTTTGTCTGATAGCGTGTTCAATCTGGTTTGATCATAGTGAGCTAAGCTTCTTTTCCAAAATAAAAATTACTTGCTGCTTCCTTGTGTGTTGGCTTTAGTTATGCGATAGGTCTACTAGTGCAATGCTTATGAACAGCTAGTGAGGGTATCACCCAGTAAAAGGTTCGGGTCAACACTTAGAGAGCTTGACTATGAGATACAGACAAAGGATATGATGAAGGAAAAAAAATACACCAAGAAATAAGTCAACAACCTCTTCAATCAAGTCTTATAGAATAAGTTTGGTTTTGTTACTTGGGCTACTCATGACCTCTGATTGATTCATCTTTTTCTTACAGAATAGCAGCCATTGTAAGTCTCTTGTTTATGTCTCCTTAGAATTAACATCCTAGGAATTATCTCCTTGTACCATTCATAATGAAGTTCAAAGAGGTCTTAAGTCTGCAAAAGGTGGTCTTTTCTAGGAAATAATTTTTTGCATACTGAAACTTATTTTGGTATAAGATGCTAGCATTCCTATATAGAGTGATATAGACAGAATAATATCTAGCATTATTTTGGAAAATGAAAGAAAAATCTGCATTTTCACAAATGAATGGAGACGACACACTGCGACATAGATAAATAAAGAACTTTTCAAAGGTCTGAAAAACAAGTATGTTCAGGAGGGGTTTGTTTTCATTTTTGTGTGTGTGTGTGTGAGAAGTTTGCATAATGAAATACCAGTTCATTGAAACCAAACTTTTGTTTGGGTAAATTTGATTTAAACAATTGTTATCAGTTTAAAATATGGGTATTCTGATAATTTTAAAGCTGTTCCCAAGTCATTATTCCATTTAAAGTCTCTTTTCATTGTGGAACAGACAGTCTAAAAAATGTAGAAATTTAAGCAAAACACTTCAGAATGGCCACTAGTAAATACATATATTACCCTGAGTCATTTCCCACTTGGAATTTTGGTTCATGGTCATTTTTGATATTTCAGCTTTTTGTTACCTTCTATGGTAAGGGAAAAAAAAAAGCTTAAACTCAGTGAGCTCAGGAAAAATATGTGTCTTTAAATCTTTGGCTATATACATCTTTATATATTTAAAAAGAATTTACTTGAAAGTATAAGTTTTGGAGAGCCTCAGTGGGTTTGTTGCTCCGTATTATAAAATTATTTCTTGCAGATAAAGCTGTGGAGGCTTTGTATCTTTGAAAATCACATTCTGTTTTGAGTGTTTAAAAATGAATTGAAGTCTTGGCAGTCAGATTTGAAAATTGCCTGCATACAGTGTAAATAGGAAACCTTTTCTGCTCTGAGATGAAAAAAAATAGCCAAGAGAAAATAAAAGAAAATAAATAGTGAAAGTTTACTGTATTCCATCCATACATGTTCTCTGTTCATGAGTTTGTCATAGACTAAAGGAAATAAAAAGCCTTTGTCAAAAATGTCATTAGCACATAAGGCCGTAATCAACCTTTTACTATGCTCAGGCAGGACAGAAGCGCTACTTGGTTATTTACGACTTTACCCTGTATTAGAATTCCACCACCAACACACACGAAATGGTAGAGGGACTCAGGAACTCATATGCAATATTGAAAAAAGTGTCTTGGTACCATTATATAGGTTTTTTAAATTGGCCTGGTTCTGTTTGTCATACTACCTGTTGCCCTAGGTTTTTTGTTTAAATATTAATCTATTATTAAATATTAATGCAGAGCAAAATTGCAAACTGAAACACACATTTGATCAGTGACTCTGCATATACCACCACTTAATCATATTTGAATGCATGTTCAGCATTTAACAGTTCTACTGTCAGCTTAATCTCCATTCTCACCTGCTTTTCTCCCCCCTGTGTTTTCTAAAGAAATGGTTTTGTGATATTACTTGATGACAGTCTCCTTTTTTAAAGGTCCTGCCTGGCCTTGATGTACAATCTTAGGTATTTTGACTTTATCAGTGGCATAACTCTGTAACTTTGAATCTGAATTAATCCCTTTAATGAAATATTCTCCTGCTTTATAGGAACAGTTAAATGGCTGTCCTTGTAAACTGAGCCATTTTTCCATAGAGGAGATAACCAACAATGACTGACCTGTGAGTAAGCAGAGAAGAAATAGTTTCAGGAATTCAAGAGGCTAAGGGGATCTAGTTCAGAAAGAAAAATCTTGCTAAGGAAAATCAGCATGTCTTGGAGCTCTTCCTTTCTGAGCTATAGTGAGTAGCAGAGAGAAAGACTACAGAGCAATATGTAAGATTAGGCAGCTGTCTGAAAAGGCTGTGTAAGTAAGCCAGAGCAGGCATTTCTCTGCTGGCATAAGGACGGATGGAAATAACAGTTGCCTCTCTCCTGTGAGAGGCAGCTGTGAGCATACATGGAAAATGAAGCTCTGAAGTTTGCTAGGCCTACACCTCACAAAAGAAGGCAATGCAGTTATTTGGTTGGGCCATCTGCTCTTGGACAAATAAAAAGACTTCATCAGAAATGAGCACTGAAAAATTCTCTAGCAAATTCCATTTCAAGTAAGATTCTGGCTCCCTAAGTTTGCTAACAGCAAAGATTCTTAGGGAAAACTAGATCACACACTTTTCCAGGTAGAAATCTAGTGTTTGTTTTGTCTTTGAAGTATCTAGGCTGCTGTAGACTGTGAATACCAATTTAAAAAAAAAAAAATGTTTAAACAGTACCAACCATTACTTGACCATTCTGCCAAATAGTAGGTTTGGCAAGTAAACAAAATGTGATTAATTAATAGAATTTCTTGACATGAACATTAAATGGATTTCCATATGTCACAAATCTTATTAGTAGACTGGCAAAAGGTCACTTTCCAATACAGGGTTACCTTATGTGAGAAAAGAAGGCCAAGAGTGCAGAGTTGGGAGAGAACATGGGGTGCTAGAGAGTAAGGAATACTTACAGAAATTTGCAGTTTCTCCTATTAGGAAATAAAAATGTTTGATATGTTAATGATATGTTAAGTTAGGGATAACTGGAAAAAAATGCAGTTATTGCAACCCAAGAGTTGGAAAAGATCAGTAATAGTGTCTGGTTTTAATGTAGCTCACAATTTCTTGATATATTCTTTGCTTGGGAGAGGTTCCTTTACTTCCATCCACAGAGTGATGAGGAGGAAACTCTATAGGGCTCTACTTGCCTACCCAAAATTGAAAAGTGCAAGAGTAAGAACAGAGGAGGGCATTCATACCAGCATTCCCTGTCTTGCCCTCAAATCACCAGGCAACGTAGTTGCATGGTGTAGGGGAAAGTAATCTGTGAGAAGCTTTCCTTTGGAGACACTGCGTTCCTTCGTTGCAGTTTACCACCACATCTGTTCTACATAGGTATTAACACCTCCCCCATCACCTTGAAAGGTTTGGGAAGAGAAGCTATGATGAGAATTAACTAATAGGAACATATCTGAGCAGTGTGTTATTCCTGCTTCTGAAAATGGGGTATATGGTAAGGTGGCTGATATGCCTGGTGGTCACAACATTTAATGAGGGCAGTAGGGGACAGACGAGTCCTGGAGTGAATGTAGAATGAGAAAGGAAGGGGACACCCATGTCATTGCTTTAGCTTTATAGTAGAGCTTCTTGAACTAATTTCTATGTTTTGTTTTGAAAGTTTTCATTTTCTTCAGTTTTCTCCAAAGGGATTTAGTGCTTTTTATTCCTATTTTTCTTTTTTGAAATCTTCTTTCACTCAAACTGCCTCATATGTTTCCCAGTCAAAAACTTCTTCTATGAAAAGAATGGAAGCTTTTTACACTGTATTATGTCATGTTGCAAGAAGTTAAGTCCCACCACTACCTTCTTTTACCCTGCCTCCTGCCAAGATGTCCCAATGCAGCAGGAGTGAGCCTCTGGTTATTCCACCTCTGTGGTCAAATCAATAACAAATGGTTCAGTAAAGGTGTATTTGCAGTTTGAATCATCTCTACCTCTGCAATGAGTCGTGTCCTCTCATCTCAGGGGCAAGAAGGCAAATGCATGGTTTTCTTTTCTCTAAAGGAACACATTGATTTTGCAGCTTGCTAGTTGGGATGATCTTCATGATAAAGCTGGTTGTTGTCTGCTTTTACCGTATTGATAATATCCCCTTTGAAAAATTTAAAATGTCAGGAGGCTGTCACATTAAGGGAGACAAGCATTCTTTCCCCAGCATGACTAAGGACTGTATAGTATATCTTTCTCCAGTGGTTTTATAAGCGTCACTCAGCAAATCTGCAAATTCAGATCTGATACACCTGAGTGGAGCACATGCCTCTTGCTCAGAATAGTGTAGAAGGCACTGTTGTTAGTCTTGTTGTGGTTTATTTCACTGTTGGCAATTGTCATAAGTTGGAAGAAATCTGAAAGTAAATGAAAGTTCTGTATTTCTCTGGTGCTGTGTGAGAAACTAGCTCATGGTAGTCTTTGTCCAGGCATTACTCAGTGTGTGTCAATATTTCTGTAAAACAAAAAGATCGTAATTGTAGAGAGGTCAAATATGCTGACAGGACAGAAAAACTGTGCTTCAAAAGCAACCTTAAGGGCATGAGGAACTCAATGTCAGTATTAGTACGTCTCCAAGAATCACTACCTATCATGTGAGAACATGTGAGAACACATGTTCTATCATGTGAGGTACGACCCAGACAGGCAATCTCCTTCTAGTCACTGTTTCCTCCTACTGACTTTTTTTTCTAGCATCTCTGACTCTCATTGCCTGTTCTGTGGTTGAAGGTAAACCAGCAGCTTTGTTTTGTAGTGCAATATATATATATGATAGCTTAAAACAGCACGGAAGATAAAGGTTCTAGTTCTCAGTTTTACACTGAGAAGCAAATGAACACTAGGAAAAAAAGACAAGGAGGATTGCAGAAGTCTTACAATTGCTAGCCCTTGTACTTGTGGGAGTCTTAAACTTATCAGATGTCTGCTGGAAATACAATGCAGCAGAGAGGAATCAGTCTACGAGATTCCTGTAGTGTGTGCAAGATAACTTCCTGACACAGCTGGTGAGTGAGCCAACTGGGGAAGGCACCCCGCTGGACCTGTTTGTTGTGAACAGAAAAGGACTTGTGGGTGATGGGACAGATGGAAGCTGTCTTGGGCATAGTGATCACAAAATGTTAGAGTTTTCAATTCTTGGAGAAGTAAGGAAAGGGGTCAGCAGAACTGCTACCTTGGATTTCCAGAGTGCAGACTGGCCTGTTTAGGAGTCTGGTTGACAAAGCCCATTGGGAGGCAGTCCTGAAGGGCAAAGGAGTCCAGGAAGGCTGGATATTCTTCAAGAAGGAAATCTTAAAGGTGCAGGAGCAGGCTGTCCCCATGTACTGAAAGATGAGCTATTGGAGAAGAAGACTGGCCTGGCTGAAGAGAGAGCTTTGTCTGGAACTCAGGAAAAAAAGGAGAGTTTATGACCTTTGGCAGAATGGGCAGGCATCTCAGGAGGACTGCACGGATGTTGTGAGGTTATGCAGGAAAAAATCAGAAGGGCCAAACCCCAACTAGAACTTTATTTGGCTACTGCAATAAAAGGCAATAAAAAATACATTATCAACAAAAGGAGGGCCAATGAGAATCTCCATCCTTTATTGGATGCGGGGGAAACATAGTGACAAAGGATGAGGAAAAGGATGAGGTACTTAATGTCTTCTTTGCTTCAGTCTTTAATAGTAAGACCAGTTGTTCTCTGGTACCCAGCCCCTTGAGTTGGACAACAGGGTTGGGGAGCAGCATGAAACCCCCATAATCCAAGGGGAAATGATGAGTGACCTGCTACACCACTTAGGTGCACACAAGTCTTGGGGCTAGATGGGATCCATCCAAGGGTACTGAGGGAGCTGGCGGAAGTGCTCACCAAGCCACTTCCCATCACTTATCAGCAGTTCTGGCTATTTGGGGAAGTCCCAGTTGACTGGAGGTTAGCAAATGTGACGCCCATCTACAAGAAGAGCCAGAAGGAGGATCCAGAGAACTACAAGCCTGTCATCTGACCACGGTGCTGGGGGGATGTTATGGAACAGATCATCCTGTGTGCCATTACACAGCACATACAGGACAACCAGGTGACCAGGCCCTGTCAGCATGGCTTTATGAAAGGCAGGTCCTGCTTGACAAACCTGACCTCCTTCTATGACAAGGTGACCTGTTTAGTGGATGAGGTAAAGGCAACGAATATTGTCTACCTAGACATGAGTAAAGCCTTTGACACCATTTCCCACAGTATTCTGCCGGAGAAACTGACTACCCATGGCTTGGGCAGGCATATCCTTCACTGGGTGAAAAACTGGCTGGATGGCCAGGTCCAAAGAGTGGTGGTCAATGGAGTTAAATCCACTTGGCAGCTGGTCACAAGCAGTGTTCCCCAGGGCTAAGTTTTAGGACCGGTTCTCTTTAATATCTTTATCAGTGATCTGGACAAGGGGATCAAATGCACTGTCAGTAAGTTTGCAGATGACACCAAGTTGGGTGGGAGTGTTGATCTGCTTGAGGGTAGGAAGGCTCTACAGAAGGATCTGGACAGGCTGGACCGGTGGGCTGAGGCCAACGGTATGAGGTTCAACAAGGCCAAGTGCCGGGTCCTGCATTTGGGTCACAACAACCCCATGCAGTGCTACAGGCTTGGGGAAGAGTGGCTGTAGAGCTGCCTGGCAGAAAAGGACTTGGGTGTGTTGCTCTACAGCCGGCTGAATATGAGCCAGCAATGTGCCCANAAGTTTTAGGACCGGTTCTCTTTAATATCTTTATCAGTGATCTGGACAAGGGGATCAAATGCACTGTCAGTAAGTTTGCAGATGACACCAAGTTGGGTGGGAGTGTTGATCTGCTTGAGGGTAGGAAGGCTCTACAGAAGGATCTGGACAGGCTGGACCGGTGGGCTGAGGCCAACGGTATGAGGTTCAACAAGGCCAAGTGCCGGGTCCTGCATTTGGGTCACAACAACCCCATGCAGTGCTACAGGCTTGGGGAAGAGTGGCTGTAGAGCTGCCTGGCAGAAAAGGACTTGGGTGTGTTGCTCTACAGCCGGCTGAATATGAGCCAGCAATGTGCCCAAGAAGCATCCTGTATCAGGACTAGTGTGGCCAGCAGGACTAAGGAGGTGATTGTCCCCTGTACTTTTCACTAGTGTGGCTGCATCTCAAATACTGTGTTCAGTTTTGGGACCTTCACTACAAGAAACACATTGAGATTCTGGAGCATGTCCAGAGGAGGGCAACAGAGCTAGTGAGGGGTCCAGAGCACAAGTCTTATGAGGAGGGTCTGAAGGAACTGGCATTGTTTACCCTGGAGAAAAGGAGGCTGAGGGGAGACCTTATCGCTCTCTAGAACTACCTGAAAGAAGGTTGTAGGGAGGTGGGGGTCAGTCTTTTCTCTCAAGTAACAGGCGATAGAAGAGGAAATGGCCTCAAGTTGTGCATGGGGAGGTTTAGACTGGATATTCAGAAAATTTGCTACACAGAAAGAGTTATCAAGCATTGGAACAGGCTGCCCAGGGAAGTGGTTGAGTCACCATCCCTGGAGGTATTTAAAAGTCACGTAGATGTGGCTCTTAGGGACATGGTTTAGTGGTGGACTTGGTAGTGTTAGGTTAACAGTTGGACTCAATGATCCTAAAGGTCTTTTCCAACATAAATGATTCTATGATTTTATGAAAAAGGAAAGAGAAATTCGTATGTTAAAATTCTGAGGATATCTTGTGCCATCTAAAGCACAATTTCTGTTGGTAAACAGATATAAGAGAGAAAAAAAGTACAGGAATTTAAGATGTGAATGATGCATATATTTAATGTCTATGTAAATGCTATTGCATGAGGAATATGATTAATTAATACTAATTATAAAAAATTATTTCTATTTTTTCATTAATTAATTTACAAGTACATAAATAATATTTTTATTTTGAGATAAATAGTTACTTAATATTGACATGATAACCTCTCTAAAAACTGAAGGTGTAAAATTAATACATGCTACAAACCTATGATTTTCACTAAACTCTGTTTATTTCAGCTTTTTATGGAATTGTAGTTAATTGAGCAGTCTTTAAAATGCCCCTATAAGTCTGTAAATGTTGAAAATGTAATATTTTGTACATTCATAGAGAGAAATAGAAGTAGATGTTACCTTCCATTGAGTTCCAAAAAAAAAAAAAAACCCCAACCCAACTCCTATTTAAAATATGTCTTTGTTTCATAGATGACATTTCTATAACACCACATCCAATTAAAAAGAGCTGAATTACAAAGAAACAAACAATGAAACTATAAAAAAAACCCAGTCTAATTGGGTTATAAATTTGCTTAAAGGCTGGTTGGCTGCCTCTCCTTGTCCTATCCCCAACAATAAATTGGAAGGTGTGTTTGGAAAAAAAAAACCCACATACTTTCATAGTGATGTGTATATACAAAGACTCAACAAAGCTAAAACTATTTGGTTCAGCTTCATCTCTTTCTTCATATGGATGTTAATAGATACATTATCTTAATGGCTCACCTAATCAACATAACGAGAATTTCTGATTTTGCCTGATGACAATCCATTCACGTCTTTTGTGAAACAATTATACTGAGGATGTCAGGGCAACAACATCTTTAATTTGAATTGCGTATATGTGGCTGAAGAACGTAAAGCAAAATTGGAATGCATTATAGTGAAAGCTGTAAAATAACAATCTTATTAAAGCAGCCTTCTATCTTCAAGTAAACAGCCCCAAAATATTTCAAAACATATGGAAAGTAGAGCTGCTTTACCTTCATTAGAAAACCTACCTCCATTTTTACATTTGCAATAGGAAGGTTTGGGGAGTTGTTTTGTTCTGTTTCTGCCTCTCTTTTTTGTCCACGTACACACAAAGTCTGAAGTTTTGAGTCAGGAAATATTTTCTGCTGCCTGTGAGAATGTCATAAATGCAGGGTTTTCTTTAGAATCAAGAAAGTCATGGCTGCTAGCTTTCATCAGTAGATCTTACAGTGTTTTATGAATAACATCAGGGTTGTTTTTCCCAAAGCAAAGCACAGAGAAGAGGAGGTCACCAGGGAGGCCAGCGGTAGAAATAAAATTGAATTGAGGGTCCTGGTTATTTGTACTGCTTTTTGTTCACTTGAAAACTCAGAAACCAGAGAATAAGACCCCACAATTGGATTTCTACTCACTCTCTACCTGCACTGATTGACCACAGTTACAGACTTTACAAACTCCCTGTGTTGTGGAATTGTCTCTTTTGTCACTTGGTTGGAATGGTGGAAATTTTATGTTGCAGGCGTGGTGAGGCAGCGCTGTGAGAACAGGAATAAAAGAGGCTGGAGAAGAAATATTATCTTCTGTTAGACAAGTGTATATCAATGGAGAAACAAACCAGATGCCATGCAGTGACTTTTTTGGGTCTGAAACAGAAGAAGACAATGTGAAGTGAAATCCAGCTTTTCCATCACTACCTAGATTTGTTGGCTTGTAGAAGAGCTCCCAGATACAGTCCTCAGTGGGTAATTTTAGCTAGGTTTAGATTGAGCAGTGAGCAAACGTAACTACCCTTCCCATGATCTTCATTCCCTAGTTGCCGCTATGTTCCTGCAATGAGCTGCAGCTCTCCTGTGGGAATCGAGGCAGGGGTTGAAGGACGACTGTCTGTCGTGGCCAGGCCTCCCACCACGGGGAGCTGTAGTGCCGGTGGAAGGCATGGCTGATGGCAGGCACTTAGAAGCACTTCAAGGCCCTGGAGTTTCTCGAGTGTTATTTCATAGTTGTCCTTTGCAGGAGGAGAGAAATTCAGGTGCAGTGCACAGTGCACCTGCTACGTGCTGTGTTTGTGCACGCTCCTTGGGAGTTCTAAGAGAAACTGTAGCGGGGCAGGGAGCAGAAACTGGAGTTTCTGTCTTGCACCTCTGTGTTTATGGCTTCCTATTTCTGCAGGGTGCACAGGCTATGCATGGCATGTTTTTAGCATATGAGATTCTTCTGTCTCTAAACCAGTGTATTTTTGGATGTCTAAATACAGGCTTCCTGCACCGTTTTAAATGGCCTGACGTATCCCTCCTGACCTACAGCTTTTTTTTCTAAAGGCACAGGTCTCTTGTAGGTTCTGGATGATGATTACAAGCCCTGTGTGGATCTCTTGAAGGTTTTAACATGTTTTCAATGCCACTCAACATCCATATTTAGACATCAGAATTGTCCTTTTTCTGTATTGCTGAGACACCATTTGCTTATTTGGATTTTATCTTCCTGCACCTACTCTAATTATTTTCCAGTAAAGCCAAACAATTCAGTTCAAGCTTCTGTGAAGCTTGTTGTAACAGCATTGGGCCAGGTCTCTTAAGTAATCACTCCCCCACTGGGTACCACCTGGGTAAGAACTAAATGGTTTTGTGGGTGGTCGTGCGAGTCCATCCTGACTGAACTGGAGAAAGTTTCAGGTTTCACAGACAGTGGTTATGAAGTTTAGAGGCTAACTAAATTCTTTGTTTGTAAAACAAAATAACTGAGAAGGTCAGTGAATTTCCCTTTATGTCGGTTTCTTATTTTCATAGGCATGACTACTGATAAAATTGTGACCAAATTTGATCGTATGGTTTACCTGTGGGTTATTTGGCTTATGTAAGTTATTTGTTCTTTCTTAATTGTGCTCTGTGGTTGGTTACTTAATTTACATGTCAATAAATTTATTGGCGGCAGACACCTCTCTGGCAGAAGACTAATTACTGGTAAGTGTTGCCTGGCTCACAGTGGATTCTAAATAATGTATAAACCTGACTGTGCATAAGTAGCCTTGTTACATGTAAATCAGCATTGTGGCAGGAGAAACAATCATTCTCCAAATGTCTGTGCAAACAAAAAGGAATCTCCAATTTGGAAATGGAAGATGCAGCACTTCTGAAGTGACTGCCTGACACAGGCTACTTGGTGTGTTTTCTGCTGGGTCTGGATAAGTGCTGCTTTTTCACGGTTTGGGCCACCTCTGCATTTTTGTTTGTTTGTTTGTTTGTTTCCCCCCCCCCGTTTTCACTGGCTATCTTTTTTTTTACCTTTTTCATATTATGCTTCTGACTGTCGGTTGTCTTCCAGCTATCTTATTTCAATTTTGAAAGTACCCTTGTGCTATTTGATGGGTATTAGAGAAGTGTTATATCTAAGAAGAGCCACTGCAGTGCACTGTCTTTACATGTAACCGTTCATTCTGCCTTACACAATATCCCAGTATAAGTTGTATGTCAGTAGACTTACTCCGGATTTATACTGGTGTAATTGCGTCAAGAATGTGCAATTGTAATACGTCAGTTTGGATTGGTCTGGTTGTTTCCTTGCTGAGGTTCAGTAGGATTTGTGCATCAACAGCTATACTGCATTCTCTGAAAGTTCACATACAAAATTTCAAGGTGTATTTCTGACCCTCTGGGGTAGATGGCATTAACATTAGCCAGAAATTCAGCAGCCAGCACACAACACAAGTGTATACACACATGCACGTGCATATTTATTGCTAATTATCCTTTCAGACCAGAGTGTTAACCCTAACTAGCAGATTGTTCTAAGAAATTTTCAGGCCTTTTCTGGTGTGCATTTCTCTAGACTTTACTGATCATGCCTGGAAGAAAAGGTTAGAAAGAGTGAGGCCTCTTTGGGAGCATCAGTTCTCTCCAGCAAGTGTGTGCAGAAGAAGCCACAGAGCAAAACCAGCAGCCTCAGCATGATGCTGATACCTCTCAGGTGCAACTTGTGCTTGTCTGGGAAAGCAGCTCTCCTCCACTTGTCCAGTACACAGAAAGATGGAGTCAGCTTAAGTCACCTATGGCCTGACTAGGTTGAAACTGAGCAGAGGTGTATCAGTAGTCTCAGCTAGGAGGTCACCGATGCTGTACTTTGGTGGAGTTTAGTGCCCACAGGTAGTCAGAGGAATGTGAGTATTCATCACCAAAGACAACTGTGTGGGAGTCAACTCCTTTGTTTTCCTGCAAACTGGAACACAAAAGTAGTTTTCACGTAGTCCAGGCTGCTGTCAGACAAGAAATGGCCTCCAGCAAGCCATTTGGCTGTAATACCTCAGTTTTAGTGTGTTTTCTAATTTTGTTACAGCAGTGGGGGTTAGATCATTGCCTGAGCCAGTTCTTTGGGCTTGGGCCCAATTCAAACATACCCAGAAAATTGAACCATAAAGGCGTAGATTTGCTCAGTAGATCTGTGCGTCAAAAAAATTAGTAGAGTAATCCTAAACAGATACTCTCAAAATGAATTGCCTTTTTCTTACAAAATTATATGATTTCAGTAAGATTACCGGAGTAAAAGGTTTCTACTGAACTTTGAAACACCAGCGTTGCAGTATTTGTTGTTGATTTGATATACTCCTTTTTGATCCATTTCCCTCCAGCTTCAATATATACACAAATCTATCAGAAATAATATTTCCTCTGCTATTCCTTTGCACTGCATTTTTTTTGCTCTGTCTTGAAGTATTCAAAATGCATTGCCTCTGAAATCAATATCAACTTTTAAATGGGTATCAAATCCAGGGAAAAAGCTTCAAATTATCTGTGGACTCTCCTCTCCATGAAAAATAAAGGTGAGACTGTGCAATCTTTTCCTCTGCAATTGCATTAGGGATTAGGATAATGAGCACTAGCACTGCTGACTGTAAAAATGTGTTAGTTTTGACTAGAGAAACAGCAGGGAAAAGCAAATTAATCAGCAAAGGGAATAATTGCTGAAGTCATGCACTGGAAATTCCCACTACTCAAAAATGTTTGATTTTTTTTTTCTTAATTAATTATAATAAACTGCCAGTGTCTTCCTGCTATTTAAATACATAATAATAAAAAAAGGATTAGTTAGTGGCTCTACCTGTGTTACACTCAGATGAGTCCAAGGACAAGATTTGGACTGCAGCTGGAAGGTCTCTCTCAGCCTTCCTTTGCTGCCTCCCCTTACGGGTGTAAGTAATCTGCATGGGAACTGTTAGTTCGGGCTGTGCTCCTTCAAACATCACAGCTGAACTGGCAGGCAAGCTGACGGACCTATCATCATTGCTGGAGCCATATCCCTTCCTTCTGCCTTCTGCACCCACTTTATGCTGAGTTGAGACCAGGGGCTTCGCTGCTTCCTTGTGATAAGTGCGGTTCTTTCAGCACACTCGGCGGGTGATGGTCTCAACTTTATTTTGGTTGTGGACTCACACAATTAACCAAGCGTACTCTTAAAGAACTTCTAAAATAGAAAGGGGATTTAGCTTTTCTTTCTGTGGTTTTTATCTGTTCTAAACAAAATCCTGTTCATAGGGCTTCCAGTGCTGATGCTTGACCTGAGTGCAGCTGTGTGAGAAGCCATTCGGTCTCTGCCCTCCTCTCTGCTGAAAGCCTTCGCCACTCGACAGCTTCTCGATAGGCAATCCCCTGTGGTGCTCAGTCATGGCAAAGTACCAAGAGCGAATGAGTAGATGAGCAGCAGAAAGGAATGAAATAAACGTGCTTTGCCCCTGGAAAGTATTTAGCAGAGCAGTATTTTTTCTGAAAAATAAGCTTTAGTATTGCTTAAAAGTCAGTATTTCCAGGAGGATTATTATTTCTGTATTATTCAGGCATTTTAACTGATTTTACAGAAAATAAACCAAATATTGTGACAGGTGTCAACAGAAAAACAATGACATTTTCTGTCACACTCTCATGAAGTGTCTCAGGTTCAAAGACACATTAGTAATAACTGTAGTAGACTTTTTCTTATGGAAGAAAATCTTTCTAGGTATCAACCATAATAGCTGAATTACTTTGCAGGAGCGGGGAAGCGGAGACTTAATACTGCCATGTTCTGCAATTGTTATTCTTTTCCTGATATAAATGGGATAGAAAAGATCTTGCCACAAATAACTCCATCAAGTTTTTCCTGAACTACGGTAAACAGAAGCTGTGCCAGAGTCCGTGTAATGGTTCTGCCCTCAGGGCATTGGAATCAAAAGCAGATTCTGGGATGGTTATGATACAAGGGGTTTTCATCCTTCTCTCCTTTTCCTGTCTGTAACTGATGGAGAATAAGAGCAACTTTGTTAGCCCTGTTCCTCCCACATCACATTACAATGGTTCCTCCAGTAAAGAAATATCTTAAACATGGTAGGGTTTTCTTTTTTGTACTGGTGCCATAGTGTTGGGGAGTAGGAAGGGGGCGGATTTTTCCTAACGTTTGGACACTCTCCTAAACAAATGCATGCTGAGCACAGACAAAAGGCTAAAGGCAGCCATGAAACTGTCAAGATAGAAGTGGTGCAAAGAGTGGTTTTCATTTTTATTGTGGCATTTTAACAAAAGACAGAAAACAGAAGACATTGTGAAGTGTCAGAAGTCAGGAAGGGGAAGGAAAGGCAAATGAGAGAAAGGGAACCTGCACAGGGGGCTTGAGTCTGCCCTTAATGCTGTAAGGTTTCACCAAACTCCATCATCACTCTGGCTGAGACTGTGGCTCCTGTTGTTTGCAGGAATCACTTTGAGGAATGTTGAGCAGCACGATTGGTTCAGTACAGCATGAGGACTAAGAAGATCCATAGGCTGATGCTCTCTTACTTATATAGTCAGGTACTACTGCTGTTCTCCCTGTGTTGTGTGTGTTTGATATAGCTGCAAAAACGCTTCACTGAGTTCCAGCACGGAACTCAAAGGCAAAGAGAAAATGTGCTACAGATTTTGCCTCATTCATGAGCTGCTTTTGCACACAATAATTGGCAACTGCAGAGTATGAATCGTTCTCCAATCTTTAGCTCAGAAAAACTTGATACTTAAGGATCTATTTGAAAATCACTTTTAAAAAGTGTTTATTTTTGAGTTGTTCTTAGGTACGTATCACTGAGAAGTTAAGAGAAGAACCACAAGGAAAGCTAAGAAACCTAGAGGAGGTCTTGAGGATCTCAAACTGAGAATAGGAGACCCTAAAAGTAGACAGTAAAGTGTGATCTTTGCTTCCTTCAGACACATCTTGCCCTTCCTATGAGTTCTTTTTGTTCCCATCAGTGGAGCTCCTACGAGCATTGTGCTTTGGGAGGAGCAGCTCACTCTGCTTTTCAAGTGCAGCTGGGAAGAGCATTGACTTCTTCCTTACGTACTTATCAACTTTCTCACAGTCTAATGGCAAATTTTCATGAAACAGTTGAAGCATGGTCAAAAGAGGTATTATTTTTCTTCCCATTGAAGATGAGTAAGAAGGTGAGGGGTAGCAAGAATGCACTCAGTGCTGTAGGCTCTTTGAAATGTATTTCTGTGGTGACATCGGCATGAAAATTAAGTCTTGTACATTTGTTAGACTGATCAGTTAACTTTAAAATCAAGTATGGGTAATATATATGTATGTAAATATTACTTAAAATAAAAACTTCTAGTGGAGATACTTTTCCTAGAAGTTGTGAAATCCATATGGATTGTGGCCTTCTCCAGACTGTGCTATTAGAACTACGGTATAACTATTTTTACTCAGAATTTAATTTATGCTGTTAATCATAAATTATCTCCAGTTACATATGCAATTACTAACGTACATATCCATTCATCATATATTTTAAGATAAATTATTATTTAATTTGCAGCTCTGTAAATGTAGTTGCAATTGTTTGTTCATGAGTTCTTTGGGAGAGACGATGTTCTGCTTACTCAGCTAAAACTCATTTCCAGACTGAGATGATATAGTTGAATCTGGACCTGAGCTTTAGTTTGTTCAATGTTTAATATCTTAAAGATAACTCATCTCAAAGGCTATCTTTTGGCATTTGAGTCAATATTTTAGTCACCCAGATTGTACGAGGAGGAAAAGAAAAACCAAACCAAAACACACTTGAAAGGTTTCAGCAAAAGCCAAGTGCACCATTCATAGGTCTCCAATCCTTACCAAGGTCTGGACCTCTTTCTGTGTAATCAGTTTAACTCTGGGAGCCAAAATTCGCAGCATGGTAAAGCAAAACACTTTCAAAGCATTTGGAAGTGGTTGGGTGTCATTAACTTTTCTTGATTTAGAAAACTGTTCACATTCTGCAGTTCAATATCTCAAAAATTCATTAACTGTTAATTAATTCAAGATTTATACTTTTGATAACCCACAGTGCTTGATATAATAAAACAAAGAAAATGCTGTTAATCATTGAAATGCCCCATAAATTGATACCGTTACATATTAAAAAACATAGTAACTACATTTGACTCAGGAGAGCTAATTAGTAAATGTCTGCTATAGCCTTTGGTTACTGAAATCCTAGACTGCCTATGTATTTGCATGAACTATTGATTTCACAGTTGTTGAAAGCTTCTGTAGACTCACCATTTTCTGCATATATTTTTCTCACAACCCCCAAGAGCACTGACTGGAACAGGAGAATTCAGTCATGCAACGCAATGTTTAACTTAACAAAACAACACAAGAGGTAGAAGATTCTGGCAAATATCTGATATGGGACTCTTGTTTTAGGCTCAACAGAGCATTCTCTTCATTGGAAGGGGTGAGCAGGGCTCACTGGTTAGCCTGAATGAGTGTTTCCCTGTTCGACACTACTACTGGTTCCAGTACACAAACAGGTGAGGTTTGTGGAGAGGCTTTGGTGGGCTTTGTAGAACAAATATGGAACAAGATGGTCTGTGCATCAACCACTCCATTTTAATAGAAATATTCATAATTACAGGACACACTCTTTATAAAAACATTGATTGCTCAAAATGATTTATCCCTGGATGTTTTCTGTTCCAAAATTTTGTGTGCATGCAGACTATAAGTACTGCCTAAGTTCATGAAAAAGCTGTCTTATTTTGGCTAAATGTACTTTCAATCATATGACCAGGCTTAGTGTTTTTGTCTTTTGAAAAACACCCTACTACCATGGACGTTTTTAAAATTATTTCCATCCACAATAATTTTATATAGTTAAGTCCTTCCTAGTTGTGAGAACCTTCCACACCCAGATATAATTACTTATCTTTGCAAGGCTTCACACACTAATTTCATTGGTTGGATGCTCTCCAGTGTTGCCTGAAGAGAAATAAGAATTTTCCGTGTGTTTATTAGCATTCTTACAAGCTACTGTGAAATTGTAATAAATAAAAAAATAAATAGCTTTCTGGCTGTTGCTTACATATGCCATATGCAGGACGCCATACAGTCCCAGCTCATGCTGCTGTTTAATGAGAGATGAAGGTAGCTCCTACCTTGAAGGAAGTTCTGCTCCAGGGCTAAACTAAAACATTGCTGTATATCCATGCTGAGAGCTCTGTTTACTCGTTTTCCAATTCTAGTAAGGAAGCAAGCCCAGTTAAGTGGAATAAGCCAGTCAATTATGCTATGGAAGATTTTAAACTGAATATTTTAGAAGGGGCTTAGGGAGTTGGGTGCCTAAGCTCCCTTACCAGAACTACTGCGGTTCTCAGGATATTGCACGCACCACCACATGTGAAGCAGAGAGTGCCCTATCAGTTTGACACAACTTTAGTTTCCCTATGGAAATATGCAAAGTCTGGATCTGTTTCCAAGGACACATTAGCTGTTTCCCTTAAATACACCAGAGTAGGGGACTGGTGTGTGACGGCTGTGGAAAAAGAACAAGTAGTTATGTTGCTTGCTTCTGGAGTTATTAAGGCTGGCTGACTTCAATTGCCAAAGTAGCTGCAGTTAGCTGTGAGTAAGTGCAATTCTTGGATTTTGATCAGGACTGTAGGAGACTCTTCACTGCAGTGTCCTTAGCAGTATTCACTGATATGACCTTAATTGTTGGGGTTGGTTTTTTGTTTGTTTGTTTATTTTTTAGAAAAAGAAACATTTTTGGTAATTATAATCGTGTTACTAAATAATTTATTTTGCAATGAAATCGATGGGAAACTAAAATTCTGTCTTTACAAAGATTTCATGAGAACATGAACATAATGTGTATATGTGTTTAACGAAATCCCCCCAAAATACTGTGAACAAAGGCAGATGACACATGTATTTTTCTTTGCAGTTGTCAATAGAACATGTCTATTAACCAAGATAATGGTATTTTAAAAAGTACCCAGTTTGCTTGACATTTTTCACTTCGGTGAAACAAAAAAAAGTCTTAAGCAAAAAAAGAAAGAAAACCTTTGGGTTGCTAACTTTTCCTTAAAAAAAACCACCCCAGAATACCTGTAATCTTTGCTTTCTTTCATTATAAAAATAGATATAGGGGGAAAAAAGAAAGCAGAAATAGAAATGAGAGTTTTTTAGTTTGTAGAAGATGTAAGTGAAAGATGCAAGTGAATTTTTAAACATTGGAAGCACAACCTCTACGCTTAATTAAATAGTTAATATTTAGTATTGAGACTTCAGTGAAAAAATTCAAATGAAATCTTTCCATACACCAGTGTATGAAACATTTATCATTTTGAGTAACTGTAGTGCTAAAGAGAAATTCTAACTCTAGAAGTAAAAATACGATGTATATATGTTGCACCGTACTTTTATTAAAAATCCCATTTCTCTTTCAGCATAGTCCAGTGTGAAATTGGTAAATAATTGTGTCTGTTTGGGGGTTTTACTTCCTACTTTCATTGACATGTTGTATTATAATTATGTGAAGCTGTAAATTACAGCTCATATCGTGTTTGAAACTTAATAAGATGTTCTCGCTTTGCCAACAAACAAGAATGCCGTCTTTCAAGTGGTCTGTTTTATTGGTGATTAACCACAGTTATTTTCTTTAATAATGTCAATAAATTTCAGGTGTAGATCTAGTTTTATTTTAGGTAGTGTATATTAGCACAGCCAAGAGTCATCCTCAAATAAAAGTGCTTCAAATCCTGTGTATCTCCAAATATCTTAACTCTTGCTCAGAAATATTCAAGAATTTCAAAGGGCTCCCCTTGAAATGCCATTTAAAATCACAATTCCCAGACACCTGGGATCAAAGCAATTACTTATCGCTAATAACTGCAGCAACATGCTTGTTTCCAACCTGTAATGGCAGTACCAGCAGGGATATTTAATCTAGTGATTCTACCTTCTTCGTGCAGGAGTCTGCATTTTCAAAAGTCAGCTTGGTACACTGAGTCAGTGTGAGGGAAGCGCACATTTCAGTTTTTGCTTGGACTTTCTTTTGAAGTTTTTTCCCCACTTTTTTTTGTCTTCTTGACAGCAAGGTAACTAAAGCAAGACCTTGTATAGTCTGTTTTCATGGCCAGACCATTCTCTAACAAAGTGTAATTCAGGCTGCTACAAAACTTCAGTAAAGCTTGTTGGAGAGTTTGTAGGAATTTGACATACGCCACCAGGGAAACGCAGGAATAGCCCTTTATTCAGACCTTTGTACATGCTTCCATGACTTGTACTTCCCTTGGCTGCATATTGGGTCCCTGTGGGGGAGCTGTAGGATAGCATGGGGAAATCAATGTTGGTTTGAATAGCTTTAGTGGTGGCTATTGCAGAATTTATTTGGGGTGATAAAAACTGGCATATATACCTTAGGCACTGTTTCCCAGCTATGTAGAACTGAAAGATTTTCTAACCTTTCTGGAAAAGACAAGTAAAAAGCCTGTGGACAAACCAACACAGTACAGAGAAGGGTAAACACTGAATATTTGTTTCTTAGATTTTTCCTCTTTTGCTTCGTAATTTGCAGTCATTTTCCAGACTGTCATCTGATTTCCAGTGGATAATCAATGTTTCATAAACCAAAGATTAATTTGGGTTTGTATGACTTATATAGTACCAATCAAAAAATGTCAGTCAGTTCTTGAGAATGTTTTAACTGTGCCTTTGTGGAAGAAAAGGTAAGAACAAGGTATCTGTTTAAGGGATTAAAGAATTACTGAAGTAATTAGTTGGACCTATAAATATCTACTGATATCTGTGGTTAAACTTCTCTCTGAACAAATCTAACTTCATTAAGAGGCAAAGGCACAAGACAGCCAGAATAAACTTGGTTTTTGAAAAGCATATGAAAAAAACAGCAGCTGAATAAAAATGGACAAAATGCCAAACCAGAAGTAAACTCAAAGGAGTCTCTCAGGAAAATCTGAAAAGGTTAATTAAATCCTATCGTGTAATGCTGAGCTAGATTCTGTGTTTCTTCACAGTTCTTGACTTTGCTGGGGAGAATTTATCAGGTGACTGAAAGGGTGAATGTCCCCTTTCTCCTTTACCATTATGTAAGGTTGAAAGACTGAAAAGGTGTTTAGACCAAAGTGTGTGTCACCTGCGACAGCTGCTTTGCTGCCGAGGCCAGTAAAATGGCTCTGAAACAAAATATTTGTCTGTGTGCTTTAGTGTGGCCAGGAAAGAGTACAAAACTGATCAGACAAGAACAAGGTAGAAAACAAATTTATTGCATGCAGTTGGATGTCATTACATTGCACTCAAGTCCTTTGAACCTGTATTAAAACAACTAGTACCAGGCACGTTAATTCAAATAGCTTTGTATTCCAGTGCCTCGAGGGATGGGGGAGATGGAAAGTGCTGAAGGAAATAGGTCAGGCTGTTTCTTCTCTAATGGCTAGAATGAAATATTTGTGTCGAATACTTGCAGGGATGTATTTGTATCATTGAACCATTTACCTTGTTGCAAGGCATTGGGGACAGATACCTTCATCCAGACAAGATTCATGCTATTATCAACACATACAGGTTTTTCTTTCCCCTAAATTTTCCATGACTGGTTATAGAAAGCATAGTTTATTCTTGAAGAAGCCTTTTGTTTTTTTGTTTGTTTTTCTTTTTTTTTTTTTTTAATGGTTTTGGCCCCTTTTTATTTTCTGTCTTTAGGATAGTGCTGATACTAGGTCCTATATTAGTATCATCAAACTGAAATCTAAAGCTGTCTAAAATTATATTAAAAATAGTTCAGTCCCCACAAACCTTTCTGCCATATTTCATAGGATCATAGCATCATAGAATCATAGAACACCAGGCTGGAAGTGACCTCAAGGATCCAACCTTTCTTGGCCAAAGCATGGTCTAGACAAGATGGCCCAGCACCATGTCCAGCTGAATCTTAAAATGTCCACTGCTGGGGAATCCACCATTTCCCTGCGGACATTATTCCAATGCCTGATTGTTCTTATTGTGAAAAATTTTCCTCTTGTATGCAATTGGAATCTCCCCAGGAGTAACTTGTACCCTTTACCCCTCATCTTTTCCATGTGACTCCTTGTAAAAAGGAAGTCTTTTCTTTGCAGACTGCCTTTTTATAACTTATTTGTGACCTTTCATATACAATCATTCATATCCATCAGCAAATTCAGACAAATACTGTTTATTTATGTTGCATGAAAAAAGGGGGTAAAAATTGAGTGAAATCATTGGGAAAGAAAAAAAAAAAACAGGTAAACCACTGAGTCAGTCATCTGATAAAGAACTACATCATACAACAAGAATAAGGGTTTAGACACTAAGAAGGTGTTTGCTAATTGCTGCTAACCCCTGCAGTGTCATGCATGTTTGGAACCATGTTTATTTTCAGTAAAATAGATACAGAAGGAATTATGCAAATATGTCTTTCTTGGAATTTGCATGACCGATTATGGAGTCAAAGTATTTTTTAATAGTATGTCTAAGGAGTTTTAAAGGCAAGTTTTGTCATGTGTTGCCTTACTTCTTAGTAACACTTTGTGTAGAAAATTTTATTCACAGGCAGTACAAAATGCAAGAAGATATTTTAGTGCCTCCTCTCTTCCCTGCAACCCACCTGCTTCTCTGGCTGCTGCTTTGCCTTTTGCTTCAACCTGCTTTTGCAAACAAACCTACAGTCGTTCTCCCTGGGCCACTGCAAAACAGGCAGATGGAGCCACAATTAACTGCATTCCTTGGAAATTCTTGAGCTGTGTTAGCTCTTTGCCAAGCTATGGCTTTTTCATTTAAAAATAGATTATTTTAATTATGTAATAGAAGATATGCTTTATATGTTGGGAAATTATTCTTTTTAATGGGACCTAAACTCCAACACAAATGGAGCAGTCTGGATGGTATTTGTGGGAAGATAATGTATGAATATATAGAAATGGAAAAAAACCTCTCAAATAGCATATATACATATATACATACATTCAACTTTCATGCTTTCAAATGTTTCACAGGTATTACCTAACAGTAAGAAAATTAAAAAAAAACCAAAACAAAACAAAACAAATGACAATATTTTTTTTTCATAACTGATAATAAAAGTATTGATTTTATAATCCACACAGCTCTAAAAATTGCATCTTTATATTTTCTTAGAAGCAGAATGATTATAGCTGTGTCTGAAATGCAAGCCATTGTGAAACTGAACCAGTTATATGTACTTTCCCCTGTGTTGTGCTTACAATTTAGAGCCTCTGTTATTTGAAATTCACACCAGATTTCTGATTTAAGCTTCTCATCCTAAACATCCACAGGTCAACAGCTGTTCTGAAATTATCTTTTGGAACAACATCTAGAATGTTACCTGAAAAAAGTATCTGATGTCTATGTTTGTTTCATGTTTCTGATCCCTTTCTTGAGATTCAAAATGACCTACAAATTGAATTTTTTTCTTGATTTGTTCCTCCGATTGGCTGGACACAAGGCAAGACTCCTCTGTAAATAGGAGAGCTTTTGCAGAGCAGAAAGCTTTTGGAAAGAGTTCAGCAACTTTGTCAGGCAGCACCTTCAGGCAGGCACTGAGACCCAGGAGCAAGCTAAACAAACATCAACCTTCTTGAACATGCCTCCATTTTCTTTCATCATTTTGATTTTTCCTTTGAATGACAGGCACATTTCCTTATTTTTCTCTCCCTTCTTACATCCTCAAGGAGAACCTGTGAAGAGAATTGTGTTTCCTTTCATCTCTGTAGGCCTCTTGAAATCATGTGGAGGCAAGATTTTTTCCTGTGGATGAGTGAATATATTTACTGTGATTGCTGAGTATAATCCTCCAGTAAAATCCTGTTCAGTAAGGGCAAAGGAAGTACAAGAATAAACAGTAAAAATAACTGTGATGGATTGTAGTTGTGGCCTCTTTCTTACAGTTCTGGGCTGGCTTGTTTCAGTGGCTGATTCACTACATCCCAAAGCAGGTAATTGCTTTTCCCAAAAGTGATGCACTCTCAGAAGTACCACTGGTTGCTTCTCTGAAAAAGGCTCAGAAAGGCAAACATCATAAGAGGAATGAGAAAAGGAGGCTTACTTTCCTTCTAGCAAAATTCTGAATTCGCCTCATGAATTTTTACTCACTTGGTTGACTTTAAGACTTTCCTTGCCTTGTATGTTCTTCAGTTCTTTTTTTTTCCTCATTGCTCACATCATGATCTGCAACTCCTCCCTTCCTTCTCCCTTACTCAGTCTCAATGGACAATTAAATGTTTAGTGTAGCTTTGGGGAAAAAAGTCTTATCTGGAAGCAAGAATCCTCATAATTTATGACAACTGTCAAAACTTCAGGCACAGTGGTTTTAAAAGTCTTTGCTGATAAAAGCTCCCTCTTACAGTAAGGTCTGACCTGTGTGAGTGGTACAGTGCATTTTTGAGCTTTGCTTCCATGCCTGAGGGGTACTGCAAATCAGAGGCTTCTGAGTATAGGATGACATGATGACTTGTGCCAAGGGACTAGGCCATCAGCTTGCACCATTTATGGATAAATTTCAGTTTATTGTAAAATTTCAAACCTCATAATATGCCAGACATAAAATATTTTGGTGAAGTCAATTGACATGTTAAGAAACTGAATGCTTTTTTGAACCAAAGTTTTTCTTTCTCGATAAGAACTTACTTTTGCAAATGACTTGTGGCCATTGTAAGTTGTTGGGAAGGGCATGTACTGAGGTATCTTGTAGTCAAAGCCAGATGTGTTCATCTCATACCAGTGGGATGATGGGAAGAGGGTGAGGGCGATGCCTCATTGGTTTACTCTCTTTGTAATTCCTCACTTGCCTGAGTCAGCCTCCACTTTAGTGGAACAACTGGATTGCTGCAGCCATGTGTATTTAGGACTAACAGGTGGAGAAGTAGCTTGTCTCTATTGCAAGACACTTCTTCACAATGAATAAAGCTTAATGGGTAAAAAAAAGTACTTTGTTTTCTGAAAGGTATTCTTGCTGCGCTTCCCATGAGGGTGTGTTGCTAGTTTAATGTTGGACTGTGCTTCAAGCCACGTGTCAGTAGGCCCGAACAGATGTGCTACGAATTCACTCACCTTTTATTGCTAAAACTGAACCCCTGTTCTTCTTGTGTCCACACATTTCATGATTGCAGTTGGCAGTCCCTAAGATTTCTGGAATTAGGAATGGATACCTTCACAACTTTGGTGTAAATCTAGTTACTGTTTCCCTAAGTACTAAGCAGTTTGTACTATTTTTACTGTAATGCATTTTTCCGACAGGGCCTTCAGTTCTAATCTTAAAAGCTTCCTTTTAATGTTGACATTCGAAAGATGTTCTTGTACTGGTAGTCCTGATGCCGTTGGCTACAATTTCTCTGCTTCTACTTGTGTTCCAATGCATGGCTAAATTCCATAGTTTTTAAAATGTGGTTCTGTAAAGTAATTTTGGTCTTGATTCCAGAAGTCATTAAAGGTGAAAGATACGTGTGGTGAATTAGATATCAGACCTCCAAACAGACACTTTGAAAGCTCCCTGACCTCTTGGTGTTTGGATGTAAATGTCAAAGGTAAAGAAACCCTAACAAAACAGTATTGTCTCTCATTTAAGAATGACTCAGGACTTTCACTGAGAGTCATGAGACAGCTATTGAATTTCCCCACCTATTTTATCTATTGGGCCTCAAACAAAGGAAAGTCATCAAAAAAGGACATGTCTTTGGTTCATTTCTTCGAAGAACATTGTGGTTAGAGAAGTCAGCTGGAATCTAGGAGTCAAAATATCAAATCCCACAGATACTTGAGGAGACTTGAGGACTGGGTGATGTCTTTCACTACAGTGTCCTAAATTCCAATTAGTGCAATATTTCATGGTTGGCATTCTGTCAACCCCTCCTGCTGAAGCCATTACAGGTCATATGAAAAAAAAAAATCGTATTTATTTTAGAGTTAAAATAGAATGGGTACTTTGGCAGAAAGGTTGTGTGGGAGTCTTATTCAATAATGGAGGAAAAGCTTGGTTTCTGTTTTCTGTTTCAGTTAATTTTAAATCTTTTTATAGAAAACATTGTGAGGGCAACTGGTGAGATGGAGGAATGCATCTATATCTCCAGAATAGTCTATAGCCATGTGACTGGCCTTGAATGTTGGAGAAATAACCCACCAGGAAAGATTTAAAAGTAACTCAGACCTGTGGAAATTGCTTTAGCCAGTAGGGCATTATGCCAAAGAACAACCCACATCAGTCAAATTGGTTTGTATGTTTTGAGTAGTAATACTTTCCTTAACTGGCATCTTTGATGTTAAAAATACTCTGTGCATACATAAAATATTCTGTTAATAAGCATAGCTGATAGGCATAAGGAGTCATAGTTCTTTAAATCATTTTGGTTGAGTGCAAAATTATAGATCCCAAGCTAGGAAATGGGGTAGAGCTATGCTCCTTTTTTTTTTTTTTTTTTTTTTTTTTTTTTTTTTTTTATCTCCTCCCTCTGTTTTACTGAAAATATTTCTGGCTGGACAAACAGCTGCACTGAGGCCCTAAAGGTTGAATGCACAGAGCAGCCTCATCCAGGCACACAAGTCGGCAGGAAAAGATAGGATGAGTTCCAGACACTGAAGCTCTTATAAGTGTCAAACTCCTGACAAGTGATTTCAGTGCCTGATCCTGCTGCATGTGAAGTGATGCTTTGATTTGCAATTGAATGACAAAGTCCTCAAGTCATCCTTATCTCCTGAGTAATTGAAGAAAGACTCTGCAGTGTAAAAACTCATTATGATTCTTCTGTGTCATTTTGCACCTTTGGAAAGGAATTTTTTATCATTATATTGCTCTCCGGCATATTTTTATTAGCACTGAGCTGCAAAATATGAGATGCACACCTAGATTAGGTGTGTGTATTTACAGGTGAAATTGAAGATTAAAAAGAGAATTCATATTGCATCTGTGCTAATTCCACAGAGCCTCTCTGCCATTGATCCTTACACTTTATAATGGTTTCTTTCAAGCTCTGATGAGAAAATAAAATATAACCATTCTTTGTAAGTGTTATTTGTTGCTGTCCATAACAGAGGAAGAGATGATTTTATAGTCGTTTTAGAAGTGGAGATTAATCTAATGAAGTAATTAGAGTAAGTTAAGATAAAATCTAAGATCTGAAACTTTAAAATGGGAGACAAAGTGTTTTCTACTGTCTGATGTGCTTCTCTGTTTCCTGGAGCTGGAGAATAGCAATTTTTGGAGCACTTTCTGCCCTGTTAGATCTTGAAAACAGAGCTGGAAGTCTTTCAAGAGATGGATTTCTCTCTCTCTCTCGGGAGTTTGAAGAAGGGGCACTGGTCACTGAGTCTTTAACTTGTAGGAAGTAGATTAGGAACTAAGTGGCAGCTATTACAGAATTATCTGCACTTGTGGTGGGCTAGATCCACTGATAGACTATGAGTACTTTGTGCCATTTTGGCTAAGCAAGGGAGTTTTTGCGGTTGCTTTCTTTTTTCCCAGCATCTGACAGAAAGTAAGACATACCAGCATGTTTTCTGCATTATTTATGATAGCATTTTACAAGTTGCCACAGGGATATTGCACACACAGAAATGAGATTTGCAAGGAATGGGAAGAAAGGTGAGAAAGCATCAGGGCCAGGAGGGTTCTAAAGTTCTTCTTCTGTAATGGAGCTATAATGGAGATACTTCATGGCCTTGTGCACCTCAGGTCTCAACCTGCAGTTGGATGCATCAAAGGATGAATTTAAATGAGAATGTTTTGGCAGTGGAAGCACGTGAGCCACTGTGCATCTCCCTGGATCATGAGCTGCAGAACAAGTAGAACATATCCCAGGCTGGTTTCTGTAGCTTTGGTGACAGAAGTAAAGCATAAATTGGTTCTAAATTTTTTGATCTCTTATTTATTTTCTCATTCTAGAACTGGCCATTGTCTTATCCCTGCAGAAGATGTTTATGCTGACCTTAGCCCTGAGACCACTGAATCCCAAATATGTTCCAGGTGAGTCCTCCTTCTATTTGATGGTATTATTCCTTGGGGGTAAAGCAACAGTAGGTCTCTACTTTAGTTCACGATGATAAAGAAATACAGAAATTAGTGTCCCCACTTTTTACTGCTTTTAACAATCATCTATGATTGATTTATAGTGCATTGTGTTGCTTTGTGACCATAAGCATTAAGGCTGTCATACTGCAACTTCTCTGCATTCATTAGAGGATTTGGTGTACAAGTCATCCACTGTTCTAGAAGTCTATATGTAAGAATTATTTTGGTTGCTGTACAGAATGGGATTTTCTCCTTTGCAGGGAGAAAAACCTCTTCCTGGATGAGTGCATTATTTTTGTGTCTCTGTCGCATTCATCTATTTACACTTGAACATAAAAGAATGAACCAAAAGCTAAGAATGTTTCAAGGTAGTTATTGGTTTGTGTCTAATATGTCTTCAGGGTGGTGGTTTTTTTTCTTTTTGGTTTTAAATTCATGAGTACTCTGAATCAGTCTGTGAGCATAGAGCATCTCCAAAACATTGTTCAGTGCAGAGGGGAAGCACTGGAACCATTTTGTGACCCTAGTGATGTTCAGACCATCTGTATTCCAGATGGGGTTTCTCTGTCCAGTGAGTGAGACCTCAGTTCCCTATGCCTTGGAACTTCTGTTGCATGGCCAGTTGAGCGCCCTGCCTATGGAAATGAATGCATGCCTTTGTAAAATGCCTTGTCTCTATACTAACTGTAGTTGGGGATTTGGCTTTACCTTATTTAGTGCTAGAAAAAGTTTGGCATCTGGGTATTTGAGAACAATAGAGTTGAGAACTGCACTTTCTGACTCACTGTTTGAATTTCTATTAATTTTCTTTTCATGCTGTACAATCTGTTTTATTGTTTGGGGGGGTAGTTTTACCTTAAATCTGCAAATCATGTAGATTAAATCAAATCAAATTAATTTCTCAATTCTATATTGTTGGTCTGAGAGTAAGCAGTATAATATTTGCCTCATGGGAATGATGGCTTTGTGTGGAGCTGCCACAGTGTGTATTCTTTTTGGTAAATGTGGGTGGTTGAAAAGTGTGAAGTAAACATCAGTATATTGTTAACCATGGACACATAATCCTTCAGACTAAATCGTTTCTGAAACATGAACAATGGGGACGTTGGAAAACAAATGACTCATGCAATTGCACACTTAAGTTGGGAGAAAGCCCTGCACAAATCTTTGTCTCATCGCTATAGGGCAGAGATATATGCCATCACCTTCAAATGATGGAAACAAGTCTTGTGAGAAATTGATTAAAAAGTTGCCACTGCTGTAATGTCTTTTTCCCGGGATAAATGGGACAGGAGGCACAGTCTCTCCCTTCTGCCACAGTGATAATGTTAGAGGGATGATAATTTGCCCTCAGATCAACTCTTCTGGGTAAGACCACATTCCCCGTGGCTATCCTGTGCTGTTTTTTCCACCCTGCTCCCAGGTGACACAGGAATATGGCCATTTTGATCTGGGTTCAGCCATTGCTGACAAAGTTAATAAACAGGTAAAGTTTATGTCCTAATTTTACTTTATCTTTGAGCAGTCTTTGCCTTCTAGATGCACTGTGATTTGGGTTGAATTTAAAGAAGATGGACCAAGTTAATCAATCAAATTCAGGAATTTGGCATAATAACAAATGTGTCCTCAATCTGAGTGCCGTAGGTCATGCTCTGCTAGAGCATACTTCTTGCAAGTCATTCCCTGGGAGACTGTATCCCTGTGCAAGGCACCCATGTTACGTGCCTTAAATTGAATGATCTGACCACCTCTGCAAATGTGCTCTAAGGAGGGCTGAGTATAACTGGAGATAGATGTATCCCTTGTGGGTGAAAAAGATATTTATTTCTATTTTCTGAGCTCTTTATCCATCATATCATACTTATCTCAGACTGTGAGCTGTCTCATGCGTAATAATTGCTATGATAGTCTAAATAGCAAGGAACTCTTTTCCCCCTCAAAGTTACAAAATTGTTATCATTATTCCTGAAAAATTGTGGGTTTGAAAAATCAAACGCCAGTGGAGGTATAATATATAGATCTTTATCATTTTATTAATTTTTATGAACTTTGTTTCAGCCAGGGACAGTGATATGAAAGCTGCAAAACTGGTGAAATAGCAGTGTCTTGCTGTGTCTTCAGATTTGTGAATGTTTGTGTCTGAGGAGCATTGATTTATACTGAGAATTTCAATCCGGCTTCAGATGGGTCGTAGACTCCTCTTGTCACTCAGTAATGACTTTCTTATCACAGAGGGCCAGAAGAGCCCTCGTCAGGACTTTCAGATTTCAATAGCCTCTGGTATGGTGGGTTACCAGACAGCAGAGCCTTCGCTGGGTGGTTCTGCTGTCAGCTTGGATGCTCTGAACTGTTTCTCATCACAGCAGAGCATGTACTGGGGAGCTCTCGTGAGGCCATGCTCCAGTTATGGACAGAGATCTTAGGGTCACTGATAGCCTCAACGCACTTCATTTTGTTCCCAGTGTTGACATTTAAAGATATCTTGCTAAAATTTGTCCCCTGATGCTGCTGATAATAGGCAGCGATGTTCCTCTCATTTGCTTTGCGACAGGAGCAGGAGTGACATGTTACAGATCTCTTCACTCGTGTTGTCAAAAACTAGGTCACTCAGAAATGACAGGTCTGACCGGTGGAAAAGCTGGGGAAGGAGCATGAGGGAATTTGTTTCAGTATGATGCCTGGTATGGGGCAGTAACATACATAAATATACATAATCAAGGTGTAATGTAAAAAGAAATTGTTTTGCTTTGTGTGTGGTAGTGTAGTCGGAAGCCTATTTCTATTTAATAAACCACAATATTTAATGCAGACAGTTATATTTTAAGGGGCTTTGACAAGAGGCATTTGGATCTATATCAGTGCTTTGGCATCCTGTGCTGCTGCACACCTGCCTGGCTTGGCAATGGAGCTGAGCAAGCCAGGTGCCTCCCTGACCCACTGCTTGCCTCCAAGCGATTTCTGCACAGCAAAAGACCTACTATCCAGGAGAAATCCAGGTTGTTCCTTGTGTAGAAGATGATGTTATGGAAAACATAGAGGAAAAAAGAAAACAACTGCTGATTTCAAAAGGGCCAAGATTTAATCTCAGTGAGCTTTATGCCCATGCCTGGGGTTTCCCCTCTCAGGAAGACTGCTGGGCCCTCACTTTCCGTGTTGTATATTCATTGGATGCTCACTTGCTTGAGCTCAAGGCCGGACTGTAACAACAGGGTTTTGCTGAACTACTTGAGTATTTGGCCAGCTTGTCCAAAATGCAGTAATTATTATAGAATAGAATCATAGAATAATAATCATGCAGCCTGAGGATGGAAGATGAGATTCTGCTGTTTTCACTGGTGGATTCACCTTTTTAGGTATCAGTACAATTATGCATCACATCAGATTTTCCTTGTGTGCTAAGTGGTTTAGAAGCAGCTTGATCCGCAAGTTGTGCTTTCATATTTACAGTGAGTTGTCATGGCTCTTGTCAAGTCCAAGGAACAGAGATACAGACTCAGACACAGGAGATCTGAGCTGTATTTCTGCCTTTGGCACTGCCTTGGAGACAGAATTTATGAAAGTAACCTCCTGTCTCTCTGGTTTCCCTTCCCTCCCATTTATATGTGGCTTGCAAGTTTCCTGTGACATGAGTTTTTACTCTTTGCAATGGCCATTTCTGACTGGGAGAGGAGGTTGCCCACTAATGAAGGGAAGGACCTGGGTATTTGATGTGTGAGCTGCCATGGCCAAGGTGAAGGCTTGTGGGAGGTGGCAGGAACATCTCCCCTCCCAGCACAGGGCTTGTGCTGTGCCTCTCATCGTGTTACATGTGCACAATGGTTAGGTTAATGGAGATTTGGTTCTGGCTGCTGCTACCTCCTAAGCACTAAGGTAATGTAAATAACAGTCACAGGGTCTTTTCCTCTGAGAGCTTAAAAATACGTGGCTTTAACACTGCAAAAGTTGACAAGGGTGTCTATGTCTTTGTTCTTGTGGCTTTGGTGTGTTGGACGAGGTTTTCTCCTGGGATTTGAAAAGACGCTTGGAAAAGGCTCTTTTAGGAAGTTAGCTTTATAGGATTATTTTAATCATAATGCAGCTTTCAAGGCACACTAGTTGTATTTATTATTTTGAATTATGTTTAATGATTTCTGTTTTCCTCTTGTGCATACTTATTTTTATAATGTGCTTTGCTCTGTATTTAAAGTGTCTAGGATGCTTTTACAGACAGGTGCTACATAAATAAAGTGTATCATTATTTTAATAAGCTGCTGCAGGACAGCAATTAGAAAAGTCCATATGTTCATATTGTCTTTTGAATCATTGGTATTGCCAGGATTTACCATTCGGGGAGAAGGGTGAAGTGGAAAGGAACTTCCATGTGGCAGAGGGAAACTGCTCCTCTCTCCCATATGTCCACCGAAGAAATCTTTCCCTGAAGGCACTGAAGTAGATGCTATAGGTTATATGTTAGTGTTACGTTCAGCTGTTCTCTTCCTGTCTTTTGCAACATTGTGGAAAGGGTAATGAGGAACTTTTAAATGTTTGGCTGATAGGGAAGGCTTTAGGACACAGGTGCGACCACAGCCTACCACGTTTAGTGATGAATGTGACATGACACAGCCATGCAGGAAAACGTGCAGCCAGCTGTGCTCAAAATGTTTGTCGTGTGCACAAGCAGGATGGTTTCCACTGTTTCTTGCATTAAACACCCGAACCAAACATTTCTGGAGTCAGGAATGTTCTGTTAGCTGATATTCTTCTGGTTATTTGTTGTTGTTGCAAACTGCTGTACTTCCAAAAGCAAGCTGGTCTTACAAAATATCAAAATAATACTTGAAAGACGAGAAGGAAAAAACACAAAGTGCTATTTCCAGCTGGGAATGCCGGCAGAAAAGCTAAAAATCTCTTCAGAAATACTATTTTTTTTTCTGTCATTTCCAGCTATAAGTAGAAAGTTGTGATGGTACAAAGCCGGGGGTGGCAAACTGCAGCAGCAGACACATCAGCCAGGACCCAGGCTGTCCTGGGGCTGACTCCCAGCGCTGCAGTGCCTGGCAGGGCTGGCACACCTTCAACCAGCCACTTCACTGCCGCTCTCCCTTCCTTTTTTTGGTCTGGTGACTGTTTCTGAGTGTGTATTTTTATAAGTAGAAAGTGACCAAGATCTAAACTGATGCCTAAGCTCGATCAGAATTCAAATAATCACTCTGATGTTTAACTATTGTTAACTGTAACCATAAAGATGTTTCTTCTCTGGAGACAATCTGTGATTTCCATTTTGAGTTTCTGACTTGGTCTGGGATCCTTTTTGACTTACGCTGCTGTAAATCAGACCAGACCCTGATGCTTTGTACACAGTACTTCTGTTTTGCACATTGTGAAAGTAGAAAACTAGATAGGGCTACTTAAATTTTATCAAAATCTATGTCACTGTATATTGCATTTTGAAAACCAGCCAATTTTTTACATGTAGTTTCTACAGTGTAGTAAAGCGTGCACATAAGCACGCCTACACACCGATTCTGTAGTACAGGAATATATATTTTATTTCCACTGTAACTCTTTTCTTGCAGTTTTAATTGTAGGCTTTCTTCCTTTTTTTTTTTNATGAGAATTTGTTACACTGATTCTGTAATATTAATTGTGTAAAGGGTATCTAAGGCATTTTTTTGGTGTTGCAAACTGAGAAAACAGTTATAGTCTCTTCAGAGAACAGAATTTGTTTTTCTTACTGGAAGATAGCCTGCTGCTAGGAGATGCACAGCTAGTCTCTTGCAGAAGGAGGTCAGCCCACCTGACTGTTGCGGGGTCTGGCTGCCCACAAGTGAGGAAAATGCACTGGTGTGCTAATGCTATGACCAGCAACGACATATGATAGCTGTTTCCCAGCACTGGGGCCTGCTTTCCTCAACCAAGCTCACCTTAACATCTCAGGAACTTGGGAGAAAGGTAGGAAATATAGGGTCCCACAGGAGTATGTCACATGGCTGGGAACCGGGCCATTTCTCAGTAAAATTTACTCATATCCTGAATGAAGGGTAGAATCCAACATTTGAGTGCACAGTCCTATATTACAAAGCTTGTTTTGTGAAATATGGGATCTTTGGAGTTGGTTAAAACATTGGGTTTAATTATGTTGTTTGATTTGTTTTCTTTAAGTTTAGAAAACATAGGAAGACTGAGTATTTCTTATCACTATTATAAAAAAATCTTTTACAGAGATGAGATTTCTTTTAGCTCTATGTCTTTGGAACTAATTACTCACATTATATATTTCTGCCTACATGCATTTAAAACAAATAATGATTTATCTGTAACTCTTCTTGTTGTCCAAGCAAGCTGGATCTGATGTACCTCATTTATCTGATGTACCTCATCTTATTGTTGGCTGGAGAAGTTGTCCAAATGCAGAACAAAAAATGGTCATCACTCTGAGTTTGCATTTGACGTGTAAGCTATAACTGGCAGGTACATGCAGATGGGAAATGCAAGTGATGTTATTAGTTAAGATGACAGTCAGGATCCTCAGCACAGCAGAAGCTTAACCATCGTCGTGTTATACAGGCATCAGGAAAGACAGTGGTCTAAGGAGGTTTGGAAAACAGCAATAGAACAGATTGCAGATGTTTCTGAGATGCTGAAAGCGGAATGGGATGGAGCACAAAGGTGATTGATTGTTTCAAAATTGAACAAGAGTTTGGTGGGGACTGGCAGCAGTTCAGTACTGCCCAGCCATTCTATTCATTTTTGATGATGCAAAATGGGAGAAGCTTGTTACCCAAAGGACCACTTGCTATGTACTCTCCTTCTGCAGCTTCCAGTTGTTGTCTGAATTGTGCCGCTTTGTAACTAATATCCCTAGGACAGGTAAACTGTCTTTCTGCCCAGAGGAGAGGTAGGAATATAGAGAAAAGGCAGTAAAAACAGGTTAGGAAAAGAAACATGATGTATCCTCTTGATAATATTGGGCAGAAGGCGGGGTGTGTGGGTGGTGGTGGTGGTGGGGATGCAGCAGAAATGGAAAAAAAAGTTGTTGTTATACACCTGTGATGTATATAGCTAAGTAAGCTTCATGTATGTCATTTGGTTCCTGCACCTTCAAGTGCTTCCTTGACTGTGTTTTGTGGAAAATGGCTGTTTTGTAGCAGCACAGCATCTTATGGATCATCCCAGTACTACTCTATCTGGCACAAAGGTTTAGCTTTGGCTCATCTTTGTTTTGGTTTGGTTTTTGTTTTCTTTTTTTTTTCCGCTTCCCACTTTTCTTTTTTCTCTTAATCAGAATTAAAAGTCATTAAGTTTGAAAGGATAGGCTTATTCTGGTGAGTGGAAAAAACAATGCTGTATTTTAGATCTTTCCTTGGGCACCTTTACACTCAAGGCTCATCTGGCATTGGTACCTTATTCAGGACGTCACAGGGACAGATGACAACCTGCCATGTTCTTATGACAAACAGTATTGTGTCATGAAAGCTTCAGAAGACAAATTTAGCAGTATTCCAGGCAATGTTTTCCAAAATGTAACTATAGTAACTAAATCTTCACTGCCAAATGTTAACAGTCTTTGGTTTAAAAGAAACCAAAAAACCCACAAAGCTTCTCCCCTCCTTGGTCCCACACCTACACATGCTACACAGCATATTATCTGCTAGCTGGCTACCTGCATTAGATATTTAGATTTAAAAAACCAACCAACCAAAAAACCCAACACCAATCAAACAAACAAACAAACAAACAAAAAAAACCCAACAAACCAAAACTGAACAAAACAAATAGCTGTGGTTACTTCAAAAGAAAATTTTGTGGCTTTTTGTAACAACTTTCCCTCACCAGCTTTATCTGTGTCACTGCAATTGCTGTTCCAGTTGCAGCAACTTTCTATTTTTCATTTCCCAGGTGCCACACGGTGGTGCTCCTGACTCCACATTGCTCAGCAGCCTGAGCTGGCTGAGAGGAGTTACAGACGCAGTGTGCGTACCAAAGCTGATTTTGGAGCAAGGGCTAGCACTCAGTTCTGCAATGAAGGTGAATCATGCTATGGGATGGGGGAATGTACTTTTCTCCCAGGACTAGGCTACTAAGTCAGATTTGGGAAGAAAGAGCTGAATAGTGGCAGCTGATAAAAATCCGTAGTATTGTGCATGTATGCTCAAATACATATGTACTCAACCTCTTTTACACTTTATTACTATGTGAATTTTGCATGCTGGCTTTGTTTTGGTAGCTTTTGCACCTTCCTGTTTCCTCTGCTTGATCAGTAGAAGACACATCCAGGTTCACATCTCGGTATTCTCCTGGGAGCAAAGACAGCATACTTTTTTCTAGGTCTATTATAAAAATGCAGAGAATCAAGGCAGAGCGAGGGGAGATGCATCTTCTTCTTCATCTAAAGAAAAGCCGGTACAGAATCAGGAGCTGTTGCGGTGGCCTCAGGCTGGATCCCCAGACTGGAAGGTAGCCAGCAGTAGTGCTGGCCTGATGTCAATTGGAAGATCCCTTTTCCTCACAAGAAAAGCTCTCTATGTGAGTGGACATCCTTGCCTGAATCAAGCCCACAGCTCACTGAAATCAGCAGGAATGGTTTCATTGACTTGTGTGTACTTTGAATCTGATCCTGTGAACTGTAGTGTTCTGCCAGTTAAAGTTTAGCTGCATCCATTTAGGAGTTCACTTCACCTCCCACTGAGAGTTTCTTGCAGCTTTACTGAAAATTGTACCAGGCATTTAGATATTTATGTGAGTCTTGCTTTTAAATTGTAGGACACCATCTTTTTAATTAATCCTTACAGAAACAATTGAATGCATGACCTACAATTATAATTACTTATTTGTGTTCTGCTTTGATTATTTTGGATTTATATTGCACTATGTGATCTTAAAGAGAAGCTCTAATAAAGTCCATGTACGTACTACGGTATGAACTTTTTAGAACTGGCAGACACATTTTCTATATAAACACCTTATTCTGTAAGGTCTTATTATCAGCATAAATTATTAAGGGTTTGTCTTTGTTGTTTTTCCATGTCTTTAGATTATTTATACCATATATGTACATCTTCCATAAACCAACTATTCTATAAAATGTTCATGGCTGCTAAAAATACCTTAAATTAGTGTTCAATTTATGGACATTGAATGGCCTTATGTCATGAGATCCCTTGAATCTCCGGAAGTGTGATTAGTTTCTGAGAGATTATTATTTCCACTATAGCTTGTTACCCATGTTAAGTAGAATACTGTTATTAAATACAATTGTAAGTGATTCTCCAAATATGAGTAAGTGAAGGTTACAGATGGAAGCTGGTCTTGAGTGAAAATGGAGATATGACTAGACATCACCAGGAAGCACCTCTCTGCATTATATAAATAGACTGCGGGACAAGGCAGACAGCATTAACCCTGCCCACATCTGACCAGTGACGATTTTGCACTTCAAGTGCAACATCACATATCAAAGACAAATGCTGAAAATAATAAAAATTCCATTAGTATGGAAACTACAGTTTGATAGTTTGAGTGAGTTCATTCTGGGCAGGAAGAAATAACCAGGGTGTATTTGCAATAAATAGTGTCTCTGATGATTGGTGGGTATAGACAAGAGAAAAGCTTCAAGTGAAGTAAGATCAACTGTGCAGGAAGACAGTGCCTATAGGGCAAGGCTGCATGTTCTCTAACAGGCTTGAAAATTATCCTGCCAGTTAGCCTTGTTTCTTATCTTTATTAACTGAATGACCCATACAGAAACTGATGACATTAAAGTAGTAGGGAGATATTAAGACATTTATTCAGTTATTTCATTGCATCTTTTTCCAAACGGAAGTACAAGCTGATTGCTTCAAAGTAGAGCCAACTACTTACATCATCACAGGCTGACATTTTGCTATTGATGATATTTTGGGAAAAGCTGAATTGAATTTGTGCTCGCTGGCAAGAAATCCTGAGTGGAATTTTTTCCCTGAGACAGAATGAAATGGAATCATCCAGACCAACTAAGAGACCTGTCTGTTGTCTTTATTCAAAAATCATATAATCTTCACAACAAAATCAGATCACCACCCACCCAATTCCTAATGAGTACATTAAAGCTTAAAAGCTTGGTGCCAAGGAAAAGTCATAAAATGTACATAGTTACTCTCTGTATAGACTGGTAGAGAATTGAAGGGTTTACTTCCCTTGTTTCTCTCCCCAGAATGGATAAAAAGATTAATATTTTACTGATCCCAAATCAGAAGATACTGTGGAGGATCAAAATAAAATGCAAATAATGAAGTAGTCCCTGAAAGATGAATATCAGAAGTCGTTAAGAATGTATAACTATGTAAGAGCAATGCAAGTTTACAAAAACATAGAACCATGTCTACCAACTTGTCATGTTGCAATCAGTATTGTTTTCTGCATTGGCTCACAGCTCACTTCCTATGCCATTTTAAGATCTCAGTGCAGGTTCTTACCCAGATCTTTGATGTCTCCCCCTCTTAGGCAAGAACCGCATATTTATGCGTGCCTGAGAGGACTCCTTAGAAGCACAAGGACATGCATTTGTTCTTTCTAGCCTAGCAGGATGTACCCTCAGCTCATCCTGGAGCACAGCTCATGGCCTGTTTGCACATATCACTTTATGCTCATCTCCAGCTACCAAGGGGACAGCACATCCAAAAGTTTTCTGATTTCACCACATCCTCTGGCAATAGACAGCTTGAACAATAAAACATAGATTGTTTTGCTTACATGAAGATAAAGGATTGAAAAGAAAAGGTTACAAATAAAATAATTTTAGTGGTGTTTTTTTTTTTTTTTTTTTTGNCTGATGTATTTCACTGGGAATGCAGTTCTTGGGGTTAGCAGTGGGAGGTCTGGCCAACCAGGTCTCGCATATGTTCTGTTCTCTGACTACTGAATAACTTTTCTCTGTTTTCCTGCCTAGATATACTACACTCAGTTTCTCCTTGATTCACTGCAGTTGGAGGATTGAAGGCTGGGAGAAAGGGGAGGTTAAAGGGTAACGGTCAGGAGGAGGTATGTTGTCTTTGTTTTCAGTTTTTCGCTCTTTGCTCTCTTGATACACCTGCCTTGCTAGATGTCTTTGTGTTTTAACTTATAATAATATTTTTCATACCTAGATGGTATTGAATACTTTCTTCAACTTTTCCTTTTCTTTTTTTTTTTTTTTTAAGTTTACAATATAAAAATAGTACATGCTGAAAACATCTATTCTCCATAACATCTCTGCAGTTGATGATCTCCCATGCCATACTAGTTTCCTAAAGAGATCACAAAAATGCATTTTAATGAATCTATTTAGAACAGATGGAAGACATTGACATTTGATATATCCATGTGGTGAGTGAAAGCCACATGTCTTTGTCTACTGTTTATTCTTGGGGCTCGTGGTCTAAATGAATGTTTTTCCATTAGGTCCCTCGCTCTCATTTTCCAGAAGGGGAGTATAGTCAAAACATTAGATTAGATGATATTTGCAAAAATTGAGAAGAAGGAGTTTGTGTGTGTGTTTATGAATGTGATAATAGCTTTAAAAATGTAATGATACAAGAAGGAATGGAATTCCTTCTGCATGGAATGAGGTATTGTCAGATAGTTCCCAGATGACTACATTTAATTAAGTCATGGCGTAGCTAAGCTTTGCTTATCACATCCTGTCTCTCTTCCTACATTTTTGAGAAAACATTAAGTAGATTCATATAAGGCGCTTCAAGCAGGAACACACACAAAAGATAACTACAAATCCTCTGGCAGTTTGAACATCTAGAAGTTTCCTCTGTTCTGTTGTCTAATGGAGAAATTTTCTGGATTCCGTATGTGACTCTCAGTGTCATATACAGGCAGCAGGCAGGAAACTTCAATTAAACTGTGGATGTTAATTTAGAAGGTGATTCACTTCACTGAATTAACCAAAAGCTGCAAACAAGAAGAGCTATGAGTTTTGTGAGTAGAGGTTTCCTATAACACCCCGTGGGTGAAAAAGTCCCCATTAGGTGAACCATTAATCATGGGACATACACTGTGAGATGCTTGTTTTAAGACCTAGAAAGTATGAATTACTTCTTTTTTTGTAGTAGTAGTAGCAGTGTTAACAACTTAGGAAGTCTGTTTTTCCACAAAAATGTAGTTTGAAAGCAAGCTAACCATGTACACCTAGCCTCTGGGAAAAGCGTGGAAGCTGAATGACTAAACTGGGGCTTTGAACTCACACAAATGTACTCAGCTATCTCATTTGGGATCTCCAGGATTTTAATGTTTAGCCTGTGTGACTACTGTATGAACCAGATAAGTGCAGCATCAAGGGAAGCAAATAATGCAATCTGTCCCCAAACCACAATACTAAGCAACTACAAGAACACTTTTACTGTTTTCAGTGATAGGATTAGTGTATGTGATCCTTGCAAAGCAGTTACATATTGACAAATGCTTTAACATTCGGTGATTCTGCAGCAAGCTGAATATATTTTTAAATATTTCATCCTCATACACATACATATATATATACTATAAATATGTCTTTCTGTATGGCTAATTGAAAAAAAATCTCTGTATGTGTTTGTATATGTAACTATATATACAGATGCACAAATCCATACCAATGGATTTTTAAATGCTTTGGTCAAAGAAATATGTTTTTGAATCTTTCTTGAATACATGGGACTAATAGTTATGCTTTAGGTTTGCATTGCCTTAAATATATTCTTTTCAGCTGGAGGAGTTTATTAGTCCATAAGAAAGCTGTGCCTCCAGCTCACGAGTATCTTGATAGCTTTAGTTTTTGAGGGGTTGTCATTCATAGTCACATTGTCTTTTTTAGTATGAAGTTCAGCAGTACTGTTTGGTGATGTGTAAACAAAGCTTCAAGTTTTATCTTCCATTAATGAAGTTGAAATGAGTTAATATAAAGCAAAGTAAGATAGAACCAGCTAATATAAATTCTTTCTTTATTGTTTCTGGGGTTGGAACGAATGAAAACGTCCATTATCATCAATTTGTTTTGATTCCCTTGCTCTCCCTGCTGACAATTAATTTTTAATCCAATAATTTGTTTGACATTGAAAATGTCTATAATTACTACAAAAATAAATGAGGAAGTGGAGGGTTTTTTTTTGTTTGTTTCCAGAGAAAATGCAAAGTCATCTAGTAACAACAGAAGGTGGGTCAAGAAGACTGCATTAGTATGGTGGTGGTTATCGTTCATGGTTTTAAAGCAAACACTAATTTCTACAGGTTTAATGGTAAATATTTGTTACCGTTTAAATATTCATGGCGGTTTATAAGAATGCTTGAAATAAACCAATCCCATTAAAGATAAGACATGTCAATCTTTGGCTTCGGCTGTGAGGATTTTGTCAAAATGATTATTCCGACTTCCGTATTTGTCTTTGGTACCAACCTTAAACCATGCCCAGCTCTTTTTCCTCTGCAAGTTCAACAACAGCCTCAAGTCCCGCCTTGAGAGAAGCCTTCACTAGCACATTGTGACAAGCTATTCTGACCAAAAAGACAGCCTGTTGGGAAGAATTCAAGTGTTATTGTGCTGCTGCTTTTGTGAAGTGGCTGCAACGCAGTGCCCTAACAGAGCACCTATTCCATCACACACAGTCTTAATTAACGTCTGGCATAAAGGCTCGTTGCAATCCAGATGCTTGCAAATAACTGAGCTATGAAGCTTTTTCACTACATCCATTTTAAGTGAAGTGAAATTGCTGCGGTTCAATGTAGGAGGCTAGGTTTGTACTCTGTAAAGCCCTATCAGTCTAGGTATGGTTTAGCAAAAACAAAATGAGAGATGAATAGAATCTTGTCTTCATTTTATTCACAGCACAGAGGTTCAGACAGGAATAAGAGGAGGAAGGAAAATCAAATAAAAATGTTCAGCTTTCGACTTAGTCTGCGTGATAGCTTTTATAAAATTGCATTTTAATAATTTGCTGTGTCAAGATTAAAAGTAATATTATTCTGTGAGAATCTGAGAGAAAAAGATATATTGCAGAAAAGTAGTTTCTTCTCTTTGCATCTCTCCCTCCCCTGATAATACTGTAACCTTTAAGCCTTTTCACTGGCACCTGTGCTTTACAAATGAATCTTATTCTTATGGTGGTCAGCTCCACTGTCAGTATTCGGAGTCCCCAGCATGAAACCCGACCGGGTTCCCACCTATCTTGTTAATCCCATTGTTGCTGGTGTCACAGGACCATCATTATATTTTTTTTCTTTTTATCAATAAATTATTGTTTCATGCTGTACACCTTCCATGCAGATTGGGCACCCTCATAAAGACAGGGGGAGCAGGGTGGAGAGGTCAAAAATATCTGAGGTGAATGTCCCTGAAGTGAATGTCTTCCCTGATGGGAGAATGATACACTTAGGACAGAGTAGCAAGTTTTATGTGAATGCAAGAGAATAAATGATCTGCTTACACTAATGGTATCTTTCTGACAGGAACATATGTCATACCTAGTTTATAGAAACACACCTCCAACGTGTTTCACTCAGAGCTTGTTTGTGTCAGATATCAGTAGTCAGAAAGCCAGGCTTTGGAGGAGTGTGTGAAGAGCTGCCTGCTAGGCTGGCTGAGAATTTTTAGAGATATAAAAGGTGACAGATATGGCACAAATATATGCAATTGAAAATAAACCCGTTATGTCTCATATGCAGACCCAAGCAGTGTAACTTCTTGGTATCACTGCTATATCTCATTTTTGTGAACACCTGAAGGAGGTGGCAGACTTAGTAACGCATGAAAAGTTTTTTGCTTGTGGGATGGTGTGAAGTATGTTCAGTGACCTTCAGATGAAGGAAGTGGAGACACTGCAACTTTGAAAGTTGACGAAATGAACAGTGCATTGAAGTGAAATCTGGGGAAGGCAGGTTTAGAAATCTCTGTTCCTTTTTGCTGTCTGTAATGTAAAATTTATTTTCCTGAGATCCTTCAATGTGGGTAGTGACGGAGTAGAGTTGGAGGTGTTTCAGAGTGGTTGGGAGACAAGAGCAAGATAATTAAGAAAACCAAACCCAAAGAACCCACAAAAAATGGGCAAAATTTCTGGGATTATTTCCTTCTCTTCACTTTGATGATTAATGGAACAGTTACCCAGAGCTCCCAGTGAACCTCTGGACTCCAACACTCTCCTTAGCACTTCTCCAAATAGCATCTCTCCTTTCTGAACTCCCCTTTGCTGCTAAACAAGCAAGAAAACAAAACAATTTTTTTCACGTTGTTACTCATGACCTTCACCCCTTTTGGGTCTATTGACTCTTAACATGTTTTCAATATTAGGGACTACAGTCCCTAATTTGTCCCTGTAATGTTTGCAATAGCTCTGTCACCAGAAAAAGGACACTGATGGAAACAACTATTCAGGCTTTCCTGCATCTATCTTTCCTCTGTGAGAAGATTTTATCTTCAGATAAAAAGTCATTATGTTATTGTGCCAACACTCAGGCTCTGTTTAGTCTAAAAAAACATTGTATGATAATTCTGCAAACATGTTTCCTTCAACTTCTCTTTTTCCATTTAAAACATTGAATGATGCTATAATAAAAAGCAGTTATTGTTGATTATTGCTTTTGCTAGCTATAATTTGAGTGTCAGAGTTGCATTCAAAGAGTTGTATTAGAATAACATTAACAAGGTTCTTCCAAAACAAGCATGAAAAACTTAACTTGTTCTTACTTAGATGAAATATTCTTAGTCTCTTTGTTTTAAGCTAAGATGGACGACTACTGCATTTCTTTGTTCAAAGAAAATAATAATGTAAGTACCACCCACTTTAAACTTACAACCTTAGAGAAAAGTGGAAGGATTTGCTAGAACCCATCAGTTTGCTACAAAAAAACATTTAGGAAGAGTTTCCTAAGGGGAATATATACCTGAGGGAATATTTTACAAGTAAAGAAGCTTCAGAATAAAGATCAACTTCCCCATTGTTCCCTATTGCTTAAGCAGTGCCTGTGGTTCTTTAAGTAAATGTAAACAAAGGCAAAATGACTTATGTATAAAAGTGACGGTGTCTGCTGCTTTTTTTTTTTTTTTTTAATTCTCTTTTAGGTGGTTTATATGCCTACCTGAGTTATAGGACTATTTGAAAAAAATAATTTACAGGAATGTTTTCGTTTTTATTTGGTGACAAGAAAATGAAGCACAAATAAAGAAGAATACCATGCAATGTAGTAACAAATAGCCTGCTTTCCTGTTTGCTTCAGGTTTTTGTACCATTTACACTAAACTATCACATTTGGCTTCCAAAATTAAGACAGATAAAAAACCCACAAAGGCCTCTCCTAGCTTGCTTATCAAGCCTGGGACATGTGGTAAATAAATTTTACAAGAGGCTGCAGAAGGAATATGCTTAGAGAAACATTCTTAAAAGAATGAAGTAATTCAGAATTTACTATTATTCAAATGTTTTTTAAAAAAAATATAAGAGAAAGAACATCAAATTGACCTACTGCAAAGCATAAAGAAACACATGACATAAAATTGGAAGTCAAGAAGAATATTTGCTTGATGTAAATCTAGAGTACTCCTTTATTTGGGATGGGATTTTTCAGATGGCCAATTTTTCTCTAGATCTGGACGTTGAGTAAATTTTGACTGAAAATCTCCAAGGATCTGCACATGTTCTATCTTCATAGCCTAGTGAGAAATTCTGAATGAAATGGATTTTCCCTGTTTCTTCCACTGTGAAGCCAGTGCATAGCACACATTCTCCCATTGAGCAAAATATGATAAAACTAACCATCAGGTCCCTAATAAAAAAAATAAATCATTAAATAGCTTTGAGTTAAAGAAAAGTAAAAAATCCTGGGGTTTAAAACCAAACCAAAATGGAAACAATGAACACGGTAACTGAAATTGCACCCCCCTTTGCACCGCTAACAAATTGGTATTAGAATATATGAAATTCTATTGATTATGCCATATTGGAGTAGATGCTAGGCTGTTATAAATTACTACCAGATATTTGCAACAGCTACAGATCTACACTGTCACCTCTGGGAAGAAATTGTCAAAAGTTACCAGAAAAGTGAATCAAGAATGGGAGAAGAAATGAAGAGGAAAATTATAGATCTACAGCACAGTAAATTATATCCTCCCCAGTGCAAATGATCTGAAACCAAAACGAAAATGAAAATTGACCTGGTCCTAGATCTATACATGTGGGTATATGCCCTATGCAGAGACTCACCTGAGCTTTATAAACCAGCATTTCTTTGCATTTCAACTACGGCCCAGAGACGCTGACATACCCTCCCCCTCTATTCACAAAGTATATGTGTGGATGATAGATCGCACTTGGCCTGCTGGTATTGTAGAAGAGCTTAGAAGCCTTCTATGGGATGTCAGAATAAGGTGATTTTTTGTTGAAGCTATTCTGGCAAAATTGGTTGGTATAAATAAGCTCTTGATTCATAGAGTTATAAATTTCAGTTGATTTTGAATACTGTGTATTTGGCGGTAACTTCCAATGTGGATTAAATCTCTCAAACAAATCTCTACAAACAGACAACATCTAAGGAAGAACGCAGAGGTATTAACAGCCGTATGCAGGTGCTTTGCTATGACACTGGAGCCTGCTGAGTGACTTTCCATTAATAGCTCCTTGCCTGTCAGCCCCCAGGGGAGTGGAGGCTGACAGACACTCTGCAGAAGTGGCTGATAGGACCAGGTACTGATTTTAAAATATGGAACGCTCTCTAATTTTCAGATGATCCCCGAAGGGTTAAGTTGCTAACTTGAATCTTTTCTACATAGTGTGCTTCTGGGAAGAATGTATGTAAAAGAAGAGAGACTTCAGGGGGACTTACTGCTTTCTGGGGAAGCCTGGAAAACAATATTACCTTGTAAAATAATTGTTCAGGACCCTGACAGATACCTGCTTCATGCGGTGTTTGTTTTCTACATAAAGCAGTCCTCTTTCTAATATAGAGTGTGATATGTAATTCAACTGGTTTATGCCAGCGTTGCTCAGAGGTACAATTCCTTACATCTTTGTTTCCCAACCAAACATATCAATAACAAAGAAAATTAACATAATTACATTTCAATTATTCATAGCCAATCTATTAGTTATATGAAGTAGTCTTTATTTCCTGCTCTGTAGCTTTCATTATGGGCTAAGTTTAATCATCTTACATTGCTAAAAGCATAGGCAACAACATTTACCATAGTAAGTTGTGTGAGGTTTAAATTAAATTTAAACAAGTCTCCATCTTGAGAGTGGTTTACATTCCCATTTTCTTGACTGGATGGGAATATTACAATAAAGTACAAGAAAAATATAATAATAAAATAACCCTCTCTTTCAAGCTACTTGTAACCCCTCTTACTTAAGACTCACTTTTGCCACGCTGCCTTGAAGAAATTACCTAATATGCTGATTAGGTAATTTCACTAGGATAATCTACTGGGGTAGCTTAAGACATTGGTTGAGCTGCAGCTGGGAAAGGTCTTTGCTTTTAGTCAGATGTGATTGGAAGTCATCATAGATATACGTTTACTCTGAGAGAGAGAAAAACAGTCTCTGACCTGATACAGGTTGGGGCTTTTTTCCTTTATTAGCACCACACCAACACATGGATGCTTATGGGCATTCATGTAATATTCCTCATTCATTATTTTTCCTCGTACAAAGCTCTCTTTTAACATTAGACATTCATGAAATATTTCAGGAACTTCAGCTATAGGAAATTGGCTACTTGAACCATAAACTTGTATATTATCATCCTATGGTGAACAAATACAAGATTTTAATGCAAAACCGATATAGTCCATATGTACATAATCAGTTTGACATATAACTGACTTCATAAGCGTAAACATATCCCATTTTTAATGCATGAAGCACGAAGCTTGGTTTAGCTTTGTTGTAATTAAGTCCCTGCTGGTTTAATTGTCAGCCAGTTCTCTGTGGGGCTTACTGGAATTGTTTAGAGCTGCTTAGTCTATGTTAGAACAAAAAAAAAAAAAAAAAAAAAAAAAAAAAAAAAAAAGTATGGGGCTGCAGAAAACACCCACTAGGAATACAGTTCATTGCCAAATTTCAGTACAGCAAAAGAGTCCTGATGTACCCTGAAATCATGTAGCAAATCTCTCTGCAGTGTGTAGATTCAACTTAAACTGATGCACACTCAGATTTATGAATTCTTAAAGGTCCAGTAAGTTGGAACTCATTTGCAATTGAAATAAAGTGTTATTTGAAAGTCATTCTCTAAAAAGGGAAAAAATGAAAAAAAGAAGAGCTTTTCTGCTGAAGAGACTCCAGCAATTAATTAAACCTCTTCTGGAAATAGCATAAGAGCTTACAAATAAATAGTGGTTATTATCAGGAACAAGAGCAACAGTGACAGGACAGACACATTACTTTCCAGTGACAAATTAATTGATTTTTTAAAGTTATTCAGAGCATAATATTATAACAGCACTAGATAGTTTAATAAGGAAGAAATCCAAATTGTTTCATTAGCAGACTATGGTTGCTACTGCACATTCCCTCTTGTTCTTTTTAGCTTCTTGAGTGGAAAGGGCACCTTTTTAATAGGAAATTGAATTTTTCAAAGTTTCACTTTAAATGACTTTACAGGGAATTATTCCAGAAAAATGGATGTGGAACCTCTTTACCCACAGGTCAAATGTTATGTGTTATTTTTACTTTGTGTTTACCTGTATAGTTTAAGACGAAGGTATTCCTACTATTTTCTGATTAAAAATTGTGAGAGTACAAGTGATAAGCAGTAGAGTTGCTATGTGTGCTCTTAGTGGTTAGAGCACTGGAGAAAGAACATTGAACTGCAGAGTTCTGCCACTGACTTGCAGTCTACTGTTATAGAAGGTATTTAATCAGTGTTTTCTTAGCTTACCCACTTTCCAAAAACAGTAGCATTGTGTAATTAAATCAAAGCACCTTCACCATGCTGTGGCTCAAGGCATGGAGCTTACCAGTGCCCTTTCAGTGCTTTGAATTAGATTCTGTGTCACTACAACCACTCCAGAGTAGGATTCATCACCCTCTATCCACCTAGTAAGTAAGATGTCTAGTCTATTCAATTGTTCAGGCTACCTCTAGCGTAAACAGAAATTCTCTGTTATTTCCACACTGGTATTATTAGACATTTATGCAGAGTACGATAAAATGCTGTATGGAGGTGGCTCTTTCTCCCACTGTCCACAGAAAGGGCCCAGACAATTAGCATAGACTAAAAATGTAATCTTTAAACATTGTGTGAGGTGAATACTGTGCTCAATTCAGGTGAAATAGCTCTAATGTCCTAGATGTCTTTTGTCAATGTATTTGGAATTTTTGGAGGTTTTGTGGTTGTAGGACATGCTGATGACTGCAAATCAGGCTTTCTGTGTCCCCGGAAGTGAAGGTATATACTTGTTCTGCCAGGAGAAAATCTCTTTACTTGTACTACTCAAAAGGTGTGAGATTTTACCAGATTTTTTTGCAGGAATGTACTACAATGGTAGGGAGAATGGACCTGAAACGTAATGAAGAAATTGGTTTTCCATAGGACAAGAACTCTATCTTATGGGTTTCCAGAGGCTGAGAGCATTGTTAATTCTAGGACTATAATTCATTGGTAAAAATTGGTTTTATCTGTGAGATATAACTTATGAATTTTTTTAGAACATCTTTTCTCTCTGTCAGAATTTGCATATCAGCTTTATACCTTTTACTTTCCTAATAATGTACATCTTATCACCATAATTTCTAAGAAACCCAACCTGTCTTTTAGATTTGGTCTTTATTAATGTGTTGGCCCCTGTTTTCATTATTTTATATTAATTTTTAGTACACTTCTTTCATTTTATTTTATTTAAGCCTTAAATCAATAAAAAACATAAAAGCTGGTCGTTTGAGATTGGAGGAGCTGTCTACTTTTACTAGCCCCTTTGATGATATGATCTAAACCATAAGCTATTATCACCATTATAGCTATAAGAAAAATTTATTTTTTGTTTTTATGGTGTGGTATGTTTCTTTATTTGGAGAATGACTACTAAAAAATTCAATATGTAATGTGGATTGACAAGCTTCATTTTGTAGCATTAAATTTAATTATATAAAAAACCTAATTTGTCCCATTATAACTCTAGGTATAACGTAAAGTACTTTTCACTTTGATGTCTGCTGTAACTCTTGATGAAACATAAAAGTTAACAGTTTAAGTAGACCTTTTATTTCTTGAAAGAAATACTATGGCTCAGAAGAATTTTGTGAGCTATTTGTGTGAGCAGGAACAATTCTTAGAATTGCAGAGAACAAGTGGATTCTGGATAAGAAAAAGTCAGCAAGGTGTATGGTTTAACAAATACACTGACCAGTTCTTTTTTTTGTTAAAAGTCAATCAACAGCTATTGCAAAAAAGAAAAAAAGAAAGATTGTTCAGCAGTTTATGAAACAAAAATCCTGACAATGCTTGACCCCCTCCCCTGTTTTGCTGTTCATATATCCTTGATCACTGGGAAATATTAATGAGAAGTTCATTCAGTCAGGAACCAAGATCAGCCATTTTGGCAAATGATTCACAGTCCCATAGCATGGAAAAGCACCCCTTGCAATACCCGTTGTTTTTGGTGAAATTTACAGGCAATTCATTGGTCAAAATGAGGGGTTTTCTGTGGAGGAATGGGGAAGTAATAAACAGTTAGTGTCTCTAGGGGCACTGTGGATTTGTCTTACCTGATCGCTTACCAGATTCTTTCTAGGCTGTAGAGTTGGATTTCGGATACAAAACTCATTTCTGGATTCAAAGTAGAATGTTACACAAGTTATATAGTATTTCAAATTAGGATTTGAGTTGGTTTAGTGCTAGGAAGCAGGGTGTATAATCTGAATCTAATTTAAAGCTTCCTCAAAGTTTGGGATTTTTTTCTATTTGCTTAATCTGTCTAAATTGGACAGGTTTTGCTTCCCAGGCAAAATAGATAGAGCCAAATGACCGAGTGGACCTCCAAAGCTGAAAAGCCTATGAATATCTGCTAATTTAGTCATTCAGACTACTATAAGGGTATAGTTATCTAGCTGACTTTCGAAGAAGTGCACTACTGTCTCTGAGTATTTCTACTGATAAAAATGCCCATGTTGTTTTATATTTTGAGAATGGTTTCACAAAATCACAAAACATCTATTATATTTGGCATACCTCTGGATGGTCTTTGGGACCCTGTCTCTAAATAATTAAAGACTGAAAGGCATCCAGCAGTTAACAAAATCTGATAGGCAGGGGTATGGTATGGTGGAAAAGAGGTGCGAAGAACTTCCCCAGGTCTGCTTGCTCTCTTTGTTCGCTTCAACTTTGACACTCAACCATCATTATAATGAGTAAGGCGTTGATTAATATACATAGGAAAAAAATATTTGTTGTGCAGAATATTCCTATTCCTCTCAATTGAGTATGAGTAGGAATCCTTGAAAATAGCTGCATGCACAAGAAACTTCCCTATCATAAGCAACCATCCCACTCCAAGATTTTCTTGGATTACCAGTTCTTTTTTATTTTTCTTATTAAGCAGCAGATTATTTCTTTTCTCCTAGGTGCTTTAAGTACCTTTGTGCTAAAGGTTTACCTGCAGGAAATTCAGTTTTTAATCCCTTCTCATAGAGAACAATTTACTTATCGTGTATAGCTATGTTCCCTACACAGTGCAGGATAAAATATTACTTTAAAATTTTTCTTGAAAAAAAGAAAGAAAAAAAATTAGATTTTGGAGGGAGAAAATCCTTTCTAACCAGGTCTAACCATTTCTAAATCATTCCTTCCAGTTGCTTAGTGATCTATAGGGTGAGGGAAAAATCTATTTCTTTCACAGACTTTTCTTGTTTCACAGAATCGTTGGGTTGGAAGGGACCTCTGGAGATCATCTAGTCCAAACCCCCTGACAGAGCAGGGTCACCTAGAGCAGGTTGCACAGGAACGCGTCGAGGCAGGTTTTGAATGTCTCTGGAGACGGAGAATCCACCACCTCTCTGGGCAGCCTGTTCCAGTGCTCTGCCACCCTCAAAGGAAAGACGTTCCTCCTCATGTTTAGGTGGAACTTCCTATGGTCAAGTTCATGCCCGTTACCTCTTGTCCTGTCCCAGGGCACCACTGAAAAGAGCCTGGCCCCATCCTCCTGACACCCACCCTTTAAGTATTTAGAAGCGTTGATAAGATCCCCCCTCAGTCGTCTTTTTTCCAGACTGAAGAGACCCAAATCCTTCAGCCTTTCTTCATAAGAGAGGTGTTCGGGTCCCCTAATCATCTTGGTAGCTCTCTGCTGCACCCCCTCCAGCAGTTCCTTGTCCTTCTTGAACCGGGGATCCCAGAACTGGATACAGTACTCCAGGTGCTGCCTCACCAAGGTGGAGTAGAGGGGGACAATGACCTCTCTCGACCTGCTGGCCACACTCTTCTTCATGCACCCTGTGAAAAATGCATGTGTGGCCAATAAGGTAAAGAAAATTTAAACTAGTGGAGCTGTGACCAGACTCCTTTTGCCCTCTTCCCAACCTAAGTGACCTCACTTACTTGCACACCTGTATGACTTCTACTGCTCTTTTGGAATATCATGATGTTTGGATGCGTCACCTGCATTTGGTCACAGAATTTCGGCTTTCATGTAAGCAGTGCAAGTGAGATAGTGGCTGCTCCTCAGATCCACATCTTCATAAACTGCTCATACGTTCCTATCTGTTCCCAGATGAGAATATTAGCACAGTGGTATTGAAAGAGTTAGCACACCAGCACGCTGACATTTGAAATGTCAGCAAGAGCTGCTTGAGTTGCCTTTTGCTCTGTATTGCCATAGGAATCCAGCCTTGAGCAAGACAGCCCAGTAGGAAAGCTTTCTTGAAAGGGTCTCAGACACTCTTCTGGAGGGGTTAAGCGTGTCGAAGGTCTGGTTTATTAATGTCTGTCACTCTGTCTGATTTTTGTTTTGTTTTTAATTAAGAAAATGGTGTTCAGGCATCAACAGTGCCACGGAGATAGTATTGATGGTTGTATATAAATGCCTGAGGTTTATTTGGTTGACAGTTATGATTCTGTATGTTATCCTTTGATAGATGATCCTACTCTCCAATTATAAAATATGCCAAGAGCATGATATACAGGAATCCTCAGCCTTGAGTCTTACTACATTGTCAGATATAATCACCTCTATTTCATACATGAGAAATTAATATTTTTGTAGTAAAATGCTGACCCTAGCAAACAGTGAAAATAATCTCCTTAATAATGATACTAACACTTCCAGGGAGGGAAAAGAAGGGTTACAGATTATAAAATTAATTCTTTTGCTTAATTCTTGTTGAACAGATTGGATTCTTAATAGTAAATGAGTTAATGGCTGCTAATTACTATCTTAACTCTTTTTGATAAGGTAAGACTAAATGAGAACAGATTTGCTAACTTCTAAGATAAATATTTCAGGTTGTCCTGGATTAATAAAAAGAATGGATAGCTCTTTCTATTCAACTATCCACACAAAATATAACAAAATAGTTCTGCATGAAGGTTGAGGCCTTCTGGATCTGGGCAGTAGTTCACTGTAAGAAATCAAGGTTGTGCTGAGATGTTGAAGGTGAACCCCTCACATCATGTACACTGAGATCTGATTTTTGTGCCAAGCTGTGGCCAGCCATGCAGCCGTTTGAATGCCCATGGGATTAAGTTTGTTCTTTCACAGTAAATTACATGCTTGCCTAGTGGATGCCAAACAAGTTTCTGAAGATGTAAAGATACAAAGGAAGCTTCTTTTCCATGAACTTCAATGAAGGTGTCCTTGTTCTGTCCCCACAATTCAGCCCTTTTGCTAGTCCTCTGCCTCCAGCATCCCTCAGGGTCTTCATTTTGTCACTCAAGGTTCTGCTTTTCCATTGCAGTCCCTCAGAGAAAATGCCCTGAAGTCCTGCACCTTTGCAGATATCTGGAGAGGTGACCTGCTCATTATCTTCCTCTCCTATGCAGCTGCTTTGCTGTACTAAAGGAGATTTTGTAGAGGTTGCATTTTTGGAAAAAAAAAAAAAAAAGAAGGTTTAGCCACTAACTTGAGGTGCCCAGGGTGCAGCACTGCTGTGGATGAAGCCTGTGAAAACATAACCAAGCTAAGTTTAAATTCCCATATGACTGACTTTTAAATTAAGAGCTACGCATTATCTGAGATGTGAGTTTGTGCACAGAACAAAAGTGCATTTATTCAGGCACCCACGTGGTGATGGAGGACCGAGCAGCTGAGGCACTTTTTGTGATGATGACGTGGCCCAAGGAAAGCAACACATGGCCTTACAGTAAAACACTGTCTGGTGTGTGTGTGTGTGTAGCAGCAAAAGGTGCAGAGCATGGAGCCATCACGTGCGGCCCTGGAAAAGGCCCCAGTGCCATAGGGAGGACCTGGGGCAGATACCGCCACGTTGCTTCATAGTTCAGTAACGTGGTTTTACCTGAAGCCACAAATTGGTAGCCTGTATCTTCTTCCTTGTGGCACCCACTATTTTTGATTTAATTGTTATTCATCTATTTTGTTTAGTGCGGAGGAGTGCAGAGGACCTGTGTGGAAGAAGGGGTTGCTTGTTTCATAAGGGGCAGATGAAGAGACTGTAAAAGCCTCAACTGAAAGACCTGCAAAGCCTGGGAGTGCAAGGAGGTCCTGATGGCAGGAATGGCCTGAGGACTGGGGGGATGGAAGAGAGCTTGCTACCACTCAGAAAATGTTTGAAGTTACCAAAACGAAGAGCGGGAACAATGCCTTTAAGGACAGTGAAAAAAGGAGCACCTTTCACATCTATTCAGTATTTCCTAGTCACTTTGAACTTTCTCTGCTTAAGAAGTTAACTATTTTAGTTCGTATTCTCATAAAACCAGGGGTTTTTTTAAGTTTCAAAGTCTTCTGTTCTTCTTTGAGGTTCTCACTGATGCGAGTTCCTGTCATTCTGCTCTGTGACATGAGCATAAGATTTCAGGTGTGGTATTTGCAACTAAGAATGTTATCATCATCAGTAGCTGTATAGCACCAGAAATTAATTAGGACAAGAAGTAGCAAATTAGTAGTAGAAATATGTTCCCTGCATTGTTAATCTTCACTGTATATTAGAAGTACACAGATGAGTGGGCCAGACTTGTAAATCTTTTTTTTTAAATCTTCATCCCAGGGACCAAATGCAAATTAATAAGAACATATGGTTAAACTGCTAATCAGATTAAAGGATTTGAAAATATTGACAAATATTATTAATTTACTTCTGGAATCTATATTATGAAATTACACTTAAGTGAGAAAAGATTGATTGTCAGTGGGAAAAAAAGGTCACATTGTAAACTGAAGGAGTGTCAAAGTGAACACTCCCTACCTTACAGGATGCTTGATGGTGGGAGAGCTGTATAATCATTACTAACTATATTGCCAGGCTGAAAAAAATGAGGTTGGAGATGGAATCTGAGGATCAAAACATTACAGTTTCTCTGATCTCACCTAGAGGAAAGGTGTGCAAGTGGGAATCTGAAAGAACTGTCTCCAAAGTGATTAATGTATTAAGCATCTGAAAAAGTGCTTAGCAACAGTTTGTTTAAAAAACTATTACAAATCCATGGAGCTGTGTCCTGTGTTTTTCTCCCCTCTGCATTTAAATGAATATGAGAAAAGAGGAAATATTTATAAAGCTTTTACTGGAAGAGCGCATGGCAGCGTTTCTAAAGTACTTTCTAATATATGACCTGCCGTTTAGAGTGATTGCTTTCCTGTATATGAGTAGAAGAACTTTATAAAGGCTAAAGGAAATAAAAATGATGTCTAACCCATATGCTTGAGATATAAGAATAAAAAAATGTCCAGGGTGTGTATGCATAGATAAGGCCATGGATTCTCTTCTACTATAGTTCTTCTATGCTTTTAGGCTATCTCAGCCAGAGTATTTCCCTCTGAGTTATAACTCTGTGAACTGTGATTAAGGATAAGGTGCAGTAGCACATCTTTTAATGTGTGTGAATGAGAGGACAGTCAAATATGTATTATTCAAGGTCTAGGGGGGTCTTTCTTCTGAAGTTTGCTTTTTGACAGCTGCTAAGACAGTAGCTGCTGACAATAATGTTATAAAGGAATAAATATAAGGAATTAAGGAAAAGCTTTTAGAAGTATGCACAGTATAGAGAAGCCAACAAAGCTGTTTCCTTTCCCACTCTGTTGTGGTGACTGCGGTAGGAAGAAGCCATGTCCCTCTTCTGGTCCATGAGCTGCTGCTCGCACACGTTAAGGGACCTGACACACATGAGTGTGAGTAAGAGCAGGAGAGACATGTTTCAAACTCTATTACTCACTGTTCCAGAGCTTTTCATGTCCTGCCTGCAGGACTACATTCCTTCTCTCTTTAACTGTGTGTGACTCAAAAGCTACGTACAGGCTATGTTCGCTAAAAGGTGACCTTCACGATATAAAGGGATAGAAAAAGCAAAAAAGATGCCCCGCTTTGCAGGGGAACTTGCCAGAAACATGCAGTCTGTGAATAAAGGCAAGCAGACTGGTCCCATGGGGGACCTGGAAATAAACGGGTTCAACAGTTTGGCCCTTTGGAGAGCTAATGTCAGTAACCTAAATTATGATGGCCCAGTGGAGCTTAACTTTGTTCTGGATGACGGCCCTAAAGGGGAGACCATGATTTTCCTCTGCACTTTGACAGGGAGAATGTTTGGAGCTGGGATCTCACATATTTACAAAAATCTGCCATTTATTCTTCTTACCCTGGATCTGTCTAGGGTCTTACTTCTTGATCGACAGAGGCAAGGCTCTGGTACTCCTTCCTTTTGGAATACTTAACTCACTGAGACGAAAATGTCATGAAGATGGAAAACGAAGCACTTAATAAAATTAACTCTCTTTTTATTTCTCTTCCGGAAAGTATTTAGCTCATTACAAATAGCTGCAGAAAGATTTTATTGTAGATACTTTAAGAAATACGGTTATTGCTTGCAATTTACTGTTTGTTAATTATTTTATCCAGAGTTCTCTAATTAAAAGCTTCTGTCCTTTTCTATCTCTAGTGATTCAGATAAAACAGATAACAATAAAATAAGTTTTAATGAAAATAATAGAATCCAATAAGTCAAGTGTACTTTACCACTAAAACAGTGTGATAAAGACTAGCTGAGATAAACATTCACTGTGTTATCATTATGGTATGCCCAGAAGGACCAAAAAGATGAAACAACACCATCTGTTTATAGCTGAATTTTCTATTATTAGAAAAACAATTGTGGTGACCCCAAGGTCATAATAAAAAGAGGGAACATTAAAAAAAGTTACAGTTTTCTCCTTCTAGTACTTCAGGCTCAGCTCTTTCAGAGCCTACAAAAAAGTGTCCCTTACTCGTATCCTCTTACGGTCTAAACCCACAGGATCACAGTGATAATCTGCAGTATTGTAGAATGGAAAGTCCTCATTCTGCCACTTAAAATACACCAGTCACTTAAGTACTCTTATAGGCCACTAAATCATAATGCACTCTCTCACCCTCTTTTCCCCCTACCCCTCCTTTTATTAGGATGTAAACGTGAGGAGCTGTGAACCTATATAGGGATTCTCTCTAAAGGATCAAGAATCAGGACTTCTTCATGCTCAGCCTGTTACTCAGTGCTTGGTGTCTGTTTTCCTCTTGCTTTTTTTTTCTGTATTTATGACTAATAACAATCTCATCAATTACAGTGGCTTAGTTAGCACATAATTCCAATGGCGTAAATAAGACTGGCAAATACTCCAAATGGACAAATGTGAGAGTGATTGTAAAATCAAAATCCAAAGCCTTGCACCATCCGTGCCTGGTTAAAGCAGGCATATGTTTTCATTCTGAATTGGAAGTTCGTGTTAACCTCCCTTTGAATCAAGGTGCAGCCGAGGTTCTAGTGGTAAATTCCAGGGACACTACAGAATCTGCTGCCACCTGAGAAAACAACTGGAGACGGCTTTTTTGTCCTTTTCATTCATGTAGGTGTTTCAGACCTAGTGTAACTCTGTTGAAGAGAATCCATGTCGAAGAGAATTTTTGTTTTGTGTGATTTGAGCATTTCTTTGAGTCTTGTGTACATTCTGTGTTTTAGCCTCTCTCTTACCCTATTCTAAGAATGGATTTACCTTTGTATTATTCCGAATGGGGCCTACCATGTAAACCACCCTAACAGAAATCTGTAGTGCTATTTTTTTTATTTGTAGTGAAACACTGTGAAAGCTTGATCAACAGTCCAAAGTAAATAATTGTACTGGATCTGGCTGGGATGGAGTTAACTTTCTTCATAGCAGCCCCTATCGTGCTGTGTTTTGGATTTGTGACTAAGTGTTGATAACACAACAATGTTTTGACTGTTGCTGAGCAATACTTGCATGGCATTTATCTTTTCCTCACTCTTCTCCCCCTGTGATTAGGCTGAAGGTGTGGAAGAGGTGACCTTTTACCTTTTCTTGTCTCCTGCTGGCATTGCAACTGCTTATGAGATCTCTTATTTATCTTCAGTCATGTTTGGTCTATAGTTATTTCTATTCTCAACATATTCCTGAGAGAATTTCCATTTTCCAGTGCTTAGATACCAAAGAATCGGTTCTTTTTGTGTGTGATGCTGTCCTGAGACTTACCTCACTGGAACAGTTTGAGTGTGCTTAGAAGACAAGTGAAGACTTCAGTCCTGGTGTCTGACCCACCTGAGAGATTGTTTGATGTTAGAACCTGTACATGTCTCTTTCGTAGTTTTTTTTTTCAGATTCTTTCTAGTCTTTACCTTGAAAACTGCAATATAAGTGACTTGCCTGATACATTCACGCTTTACTTTTTTTTTTGGGTTCAATACTCAGCTGCTTTATTTTCATGTTGGAGAGCTGCTCTTTGTTGTGCTCCCTTTCTCATGGCACACATCTACACTGATGTGCTGCTTATCCTTTGAAGGACTGACAATGATTTTTAAAAGTCCTTACTAATGGTTTATGATTCGTAGTTTTCTGTCCGTGAGCATCCTAGTCAAAGTTTCCATGGATTAACACTACCGCAGTACCTTTTTTTTTCCAAAAAGGGCCCACTTTGCTCAAATTATGCTGGTGCAAATCCTTCTGCCTGCCCTTGTCCTATGAGCAAAGTTCCAGGGCCAATCTCTGTCATTAAAAGGTACGCTTGCATCATCATTCATGCCAAACATTTTTAGGATCGGATAGAGAGTTCTCAACCCCTTGATGCTTACACAGGGTGGCTAAGTCATGATCAGGTGATTATGCCCATACTATGTAGATGAGGCCCAATAGTCATGGAAAGTATTGAGATATATCTGAGGCATTTGGTTTAAATTACATAAAGTAATCTGAATGCCTTTATTAATCTATGAACTAGATTAATAGTACGGTCACCTGCTGTACTGGTTTTACTGGTTTTAGATTTTAGTCAGGGTATTTTGGAAATTAGCAAATATGCCCTGGTTGGTAAAGGCAGCTAGTCATAATTTCAGATAGATTTTAGTTTTTATGTAATTTTATATTTATTTTCTGGTTTCATTTTAATGCGGTGTTTTGGTCATGACATTGAGAAAGAGAATTCCCAGACCAGGGAGAAAATTTCAGTTGTAGCTCATAATTAACTATAAAACTCAGATCTGTAGAGAAACAGTGAGTTTTTTATTGCTTTGCTGCTTGCAGAACTACTTGTTTGACCTAGGCCAGTCAGGTTATTTTCTTTGACTGTTTGTGTGTAATGTTTGTTTTAGGTTTCAAAAGTTAAATTCATTAAGATAAATAAATATAAATATAAATATAAATATAAATATAAATATAAATGGTGAATTAAGATCATTAATGTTTAGAAAAGTTGTGTGTATTCCTTGAATTTTCTGTGTATTTACTATGCTTTAATTTTTTTTGGAATGAATTTTATTTTGTCCTAGGGGTTTTTTTTTAAATGAATTTATTTTGTCTTAGGGTTGGTTTTTTTTTGGCATTCTGTGGTTATAAAGAGGCTACAATTGATTGTGGGTTTACTATTTTCTCTTCTACAACACTGGATATTTCAGATATTCCACTTGCAATATATTCCCATTTCAATCTTGTCAGTCTCCACCCCTACCTACAAGCTTTACCAAGTCCATTTGCTGAGGGACAGGGTAATGTTGCTAAACCATAGCTGACATCCTCTGGTTTTAAGAAGAGTAGCTTTGGGAAGCACATCCAGGCCTTCTGAGCTGTGGAGCTGAAGACATTAATCTAGGAATTTCACTTCAGTTTTTCTGATAATTGTCAAATATAGACTTCTGAAGCAGTACAGTGTTGCTTCAGGGTTAAAGTAGGAGTGTAGTTTTTGACAGACTGTGAATTAATCCTCATTTGACAAAAAATCCTACTTCCCTACAACCAAATGGAAAACAAAGGAAAAAAAAAAAAACCCTCAACTTTGAAGTTCCCTTGATATCTAGAAGGCCAGAGTTTCTTATTTTTTGTGTCATGTTCTGTTAGTCCCAAATTAGAAGTTCATATAGCCTTTTCCTAGTTGTGGAAACAGTTTAATATGGAATCTATTCAAATTGTAAATAAAAATCACGGTAGATTGAAGAATCTCTTTTATTCTCCAAACTGAACTTTGCAAGAATGGTGTTCTTGAACGTAAAAGATTAATATCGGTCATGGGATTATTACTCAGAGTAGCAATGCCTGAAAAAGTAATTTTATAATTAACTTTAGCACCAGCTAACAACCCTTCAGAAAGTAACTATAAATCTATATATAGGCAGGGATTTATTATAATAAACTTTGAAATCCTTTAGTTAGTCTCTCCCAAATACTGTTGTCACATCCAGAAATAATAAGGTGACTATGGAGATTTTGTTAACCTTTATCTTCTTCTATTTTCATCCAAGATCACTCTGAATCAAGAAAATGATTGACAGGGGCAGGGCCAGAAGGGATGTGTTGGAGGTGGAGGAATATCTTCCTAATAGTGAATATCCATAAATGTCTGTCTGGTGAAAGTATCTTAAAGGAACATTTTCAAATTATGCTTGGCCTGACATTTAAAACACACAAGAGAAAACTCTTATTAAGCATAAACCACTAGAAATACCTGGTTTTTTTTTTT
>VXBH01003711.1:599350-614690 GCA_013400035.1 Rynchops niger
TTTGTTTGTTTTTGGTTTGTGTTTGGTTATGCTTAAATAGGAAATGCTATGGTTATGCTTAAAGAGGGAAATACTATATATTATTTCCATTAAACTGTTGTTTGAAGGACTTGAATTCCAGGTTCAGATCTCCTGTTCGTATCTAGCAGATGGGAAGTATAATGCTAACCTTTTTGTATAATGCTTTGTGATCAAATGATTACAGGAAGAGTTGAGTAGAGTGGAAACTCCAGAGTAACTGGAAAAATAAGCAAATTATGTATTCTTTGGCACTCTTAATTCCAGTATAACCCCCCAAAATTGTTACTTTAGGGTCTGCTGCAAAATAAGTAACTTTATTCAAACTCTTTCCTGTTAAATATAAATAATTTCTCTAGTGCTTAGGAGTTCCTAATCAGGGAAACCCAATGACAGCCAAGTAGCATCTTATACATTTCTCTTCTGAAGTGGCTATTACATGCAAAAAAATCCAATGGAACAAAATCATTGCTCATGCAAAACAAACTGCCTGACTATTTTTCCCTTTGGAAGACTAAAAAGCAGGTGTTCAGAGTTTTTCTGCTCTCTGTTATGGACTGAATGGTTTGGAACAGCAAAACTGTTTTCATTAGCGGTGACAGCTCTGACCAGGAAGAGAAAACTCTTCCTGGTAAATGCTCTTAGGATAATATACTAGCGTGTTAGTATCAGGAAAGTTAGTCGTGTCACTAACACAAGGAGCAAATGGATTATAACCTTTCTCCTGAGATGAAATCTCAGGAAAGATATAGCTGTACAATTTAAAAAACAAACAAAGCCTGTTTATTCCTTTTTGACTCCTTATCTCACTCCTGCTCCCAAATCCTTCTCCTCAACTTGCCTTTTACTCCTGCTACATGGAGTAGCAGAACAGAGAGGTCTTCTTGAACAGATAAAAATGGGATAAGAAGGATTTCTGGCCTCCTTTCACTCTGAGTGAAATCAGGATTTTCTTTCCTGGCTTGGAAACCTTAAAACAACAACAACAACAACAACAACAAAACCCCCTGATATTTGCCAGAAGCAGTCTTTCCCTTCCCCTTTTTGACTCCCAAAATAGTCCTGTTGTTTGGGAGACTTCTTTGTTGCACCTTGAATAACATGTGTGACTTCTAAGAGGAAAATGAAGTAAAATTATACAAGCCAACACCACATCTAAATGATAAGTAGCCTTGAAAACTTCTAACTCAGATAAATGCTTATAAAGGCCCCAATAAAAGCTAATGCTCCTGGTGTTTGATTCTGATGGAAAAAATTCTAAAATGTCAGCCTTGTAATAAATGCACTAAAGGGTGAATGCCACATTCAAATAAATAAAACCTTATGTCTGAAAAGCAAGAACACTAAAATACATGAGTACGTAATAAGAATGTATTAACCTGATGGGCCTCATCTGCTCTTGCTCAGAGGATTGTGAAACAGGACTAAATCTGAAGAACTGGAGAGAGTTACACATGCATGAAATAGTAAGGATTAAGTGAAATGACGTAGAAGAGCCACAAGTTACTAGGACATCAGCAATCTGATATTTTTTGCCCAACTGTAAATGTCGCTGTATAACAACATTTATTTCCTTCTCTTGTGGTGTGTTTAAACATATGCAGGGGGCCAGTTTTTTGGAGTTGTTTATATCACTGAAAACACTTGGATTGTCAATGGAGCTGTAACTTTTGCTAAGGTATAAGCAATCAGCTGATGATGTAGAAAATACCACAGTACATGTTAAAAGTTTATATAGCTACTTTGTACAGCGGGATCACAATCAGGTTTCAGAAATCACTTAGTGATTAACAGTTGTAAGGTTCATGCTGATGCATAATCTGTTATCATCATATGATGATAGTAAGTATCACAAGTATATTTTGAGACTGTACCTCAAGATTTTGAGATTTGAGAACGTCCTCTGTTTGATACTCAGTTCACTACATGTTGCTTGTTATTAGTCATTAATTGTCATTAGATATTAATTTCATTTCTCTGGCTGTTGATTTAAATTCATTTCCTCTTCCCACTATTAGCAGCATTTACTGCAAAAACTGAGGCATGAGGATGTAGTAACAGAGATGTATTTCCTAGCCTCACAGAGGAAATGGCACTGTCTTCCTCTTTGATCAATGAAAATGCTACTGCCAGCATTTGGTGTGCCTCACTAGCATAGCTACATATCCAGTAGATGTCAGATGGTTGAGGTGTACAGCTGTACTCCAAGGAAGTATACTCCTCCTGTTTCAAGTCTGGAGAGTCCCATGCTCACTTACCTAATGTGAAAGGGCTTCTGTTGTAGCTTTGCCCTTCAGCACTGAGAGTGGCTCTTGTCTTTAATTTTACTCCGAGGTATGGAGTGGGTAATAGACTTCCAGAGTAATTTATTTCTGGAATAAATCCTGCTATGGTTATTCTCAAAGCCTGTTTTTCCCTGCAAGTCACCTGATAAACTGTGTGTGAGATGCCTTTCTCTCCCTCCCCCTTACTCCTGGCTTCTCCCTGTTCTCCACCAAACCGTTAAAAAATAAGCCTTAAGGGAGATAGTCCTTTTGAGAAAAATCAGAGAGTGGAGTCGTATGGAAAGCAAGTGAATGTGCTTATATAATACAATATGTGAACACACAGTAGCATTAAGTTTTTTGAAGTGTTTGTGTTTTACCAAGTATCCATGAATATAGAAGTGTGACTCATGGATTTTTAGAGTTTGCGTTTGGGTACCATCTTAGCTGCTTTTCCCTGAGTAGCAAGCCATTACTTACCTGGCCTATGTGCTGTGTCAGGTGTTTCTGCTTTTCTGAGTAGAAGAAACTTGGACACTTGAGGGATTGCTCTGCCACCTCCTCTCCCCTCCGCTCCTAAACTTCTAACCTGAGCTTTACGGCATTTGTTGACTTTCAACCTGTTGATATGACACTGGAGCTCATAAGGTGGAGAAGATTTATTGTATTACAATGTGATTTGTCGATGTGTGATTTTTCTTTCTATCAGTAGTTTACTTTATTGAGATCATAAAATGAAAATCAGTTTTTCATTTCAACCTCCCACTTGTTCCCTCTTAATTTATTGAAACAATTCTGCAAAGAGTAAAAGAGATTCATTTCCATTGTTTTTAAAGTAGAAGAGCAGTTCTAAGGATGAGAGAAAGTGTTTTACAATAGAGATCAAAGAAAAGTTGAGAAAATGGAAAATTTAATGCCCTCACGGTGTTTTATTGAATATGTTCAACTTTGATGAAGCACAAAGGCATTGCTACATATTTGAAGTTGGCAAGTAATAAATTTTGAGGGACAAAACAAAAGACAAAGTAGAGTAGTTAATTTTTCCCTTTCTGATCTGTTGATGAGAGAAACATACAGTGGGTGTTATTAAAAACTGGACATTATCTATTCACAGTAATTAAATCAACCATAGTGTTTATCTAGTATCTTAGGCTTGGAAATAACAGGATGAGTGCAGCAAAAGAAATGCTTAATGGTGCTATTCTATGCCTAAATGAAGAGATTAAACTGCAACTAGAAATGCCAGCTAATTATGTGACCATTAAACAAGCAATTAACTATGCAAATGTGCTATCATTTAGTCACCTTCTTTGTAACACAAAAGGTTCCCGTATTAGTCCTCTTTCTGATGTTTTTGACTTCTACTGATAGGTGACATGTTAGTGATTTCAAAAGGAAAATGTAGATGGAAACAATTTTGGTCCAAAGCCTGTCATTTTACTGTGTTTGCATGATGCCTAGTGTAATGAGGCAGTTATTTTGACTGGAGTTGCTGCTATAACTGTCATAAACACTATTCAAAAGAGACACCTACCTTCTTCAGTGTGTGTACACAATCTAAATGGCAGTAGTAAATGACGGCACTGGTGAGCCAAGCAAGTCTTTAGATTTTTGGAAGTTAAATTAAAGAATTGTTCTGATTAAAAGACAAAGTGGGAACAGAAAACTCAGTTGGCTAATAAAGTTGTTGTTAGAAAAATATCTCCAGTAGATTTTGAAATGGAAACATTTCTGAAAGTGTAGACAGATGGAAAGAGCTGCATGATGCTGATGTCTGCAGGACCTGAAGGAGACAGATGGTCAGCAACTTAAAAGGTTGAACACTTTCAAATATACATGGGACAGAAAGAAAGAGAATCTAATGGACAAATAACCCTTGATGATCATAAGTCTCCAACTTATTTGAAGTATGTGAGCCATCTGAAAGCACTTCCATTCAAACTAAAAGCTTTCATGAGAGGACCCAAGGCTCACTAGACACCAAAGATGAATTGGAAGCTCAGCTGCTGATCATAAAACTGTGCATTTGTAGATGAAGATGACAAGTTCAAACAGAATTTGAATGGGATCATACCTCAGAGAGAGATGAAAACCTATTAACTGTAGATGGCCTGACCCTAGAGAAGGAAAATAGAATTGAAGGAATGCACAGGACTCCTTAGGAGCTAATGAAAATACTAAAAAATGCCTGTGAGAAGAACAAGCATCTGGGTAGTCACAAACATGACCTTAAGTGACATAAGTGCTAAATGGATGACCTCACACTCTAGTAAAGACAGAAAAGTAGAAGCATAGAAAAGGTGAAGAAATAACTGTAGTAAGTATGAGTTACATGACTTAAATTCAAAACGTGTAATGTACAACTTGTATAAAAATGTGTGGAACAGAGTGTATATGCGGCTTTTGTATTTACGTGTGCAGATCTGATAACTACAAGATCTCAGAAGCAAGGGAGTATATACCAGTGATAAAAAATAAATTGGTAATTGAATCTAGGGCATCTAAACTGGGCTTAGCTTTGGTATAAGCAATAGAAATTGAGGTGCGCGGCACAGTCAGAATGAAGAAAGTTAATATAGCCAAAATATGGAGTATTTTGTTTAAACCATTTATACGGATGCCACCCATGGTCAGATTACTGAGATGGAAAATATTAGCTTAGTGAATGATAGTGGAAACACAGCCAAACAAATAAGAACAATTTTGATCTTCTAGACAGCCACAAGGAGTTTAATCTGCAACTCTGCAGGCTAAGTTATAGCTGTAAAGTTGAATCACAACCACTAGACTCAATTCTAAGTTGCCAAGTCTCTCTGATGTTTAAAGTCCTCTTTGTCTGTTCTTGAAAAGACTGAAGTTGATATGTAGACCCTGAGGAGATGCTCACGGCACATCTTCTGCAGCAACTGAAATTATGACAGATTCTTCCAGCCTCAGAACCTGAAGAACCAATGTCACAAGGACTGAGAGAAAACTCTTGTTTTAATTTGATGTAGATTTAGAGTACTCTTCCTCTCTTAATGCATTCCGGCTTGCAGAGTTGCAAACCAGAGCCCTTTCCATTGAATTTATCAATGACCTGCAGTGAGCTCACCTCAAGGTGTGTCACCAAAATTGCAGTAGGGGTCACTCACAGGCCAAGTAGTCAGCAGGACAAATAATTCAGGTTCAAGAATAAGAGAGGTATCCCTTTTGACCTTCAAAATCCTTATCAACATTAGGACTCTAAGGACGCAAGGAATACATACGAATCAGGTGTTCTCAGTGTAAGTTAAATCATATTTAGAATATGATACCAGACTGAGGTGTCACTCTTGGAGTATCAGTCCCAATGAACCCACAACAGATGTACAGTGAAAATTACTAGATAATGACTTCTTCAGACAAAAGGTGTTTGTGCATCTTCCTCCTATTTCCATTTGTTCGGGTGAGATGTTCAAACAGCTTTGTGAATCTGGGCTTTATTATCATACAAATAAAACAAACAAAAATATCAAAATTGACTGGGCAAGGACACGGGGTTTCTGTACCCATCACTTTTAATCACTCACAAAAAAACTGTAGACAAAAGTTAAAAATTGCACAGAAGAAAAGAAGAACAAAAAATATGCCACAATGAAAAGAAATCATAGGCTTAGATCTGCTGCAGAATGTCTATCCTGTTCACAATTTAACAGGCTACTGATCCTTGGAGAAGAGCAGAGCATGGTCATATGAGGTGTTGGCTCCTCTTTCGCAATCCAATCTCATAGACTAATTGATCTTTAAGGCAAAAAAGGTGGAAATTTTAGATAATTGAGTCAGATCTCCTCCATCTCATTTGGCAGAAATCATCACCCAACAACACCATCTACTAACAATATCCTCACCCAAAACCACCACCCTTGCCAAATTCTTATACAGCTTGTTTAGACTGTTTTTTTACTTTAATTTTTGTGTGTAACCTACAAGATCTGTTAAACTGCAGAGTAATTTTTGGAATTTCAGTGTTAATTACAGCTTTCAAATATCTATTAAGTAATTTACTATCTCTGCCAGCCAGCAATTTTTAAATTTCACCTTCAGTGCTTAGAAAAACCAAGAATTTATTCCCATTTACACTAATACCAATCTGTTGTGTATTTTCTTACATCAAGAAGATCTATAGTGTGTATTTTCTAAGTACATCTTCATACACACGTACGCACATCTTCATACAAACCCACAATGCATTAAACTTAGCAGATTATAGTTTTTCTTCCTCAGGATTTACCTTGCAGACTGACTCACACTTTTAAATTTAAAAAAGTCATGAAACCTATTATCAAGGTTATTTCCAAGGCAATTGCACTGGTGCTAAAATTAATACCTCTAACAAAATGGTTAATGGTTAAGTGTTAAATTCTACAATAAATTTTGTCTTGATAGTTGTTAAGACTAATTCTCTTAATTCTCAAGCTGCTATTGCTTTTGTATGGGACCATCTATATTGATAGTAAGTCCTTGTATTACTGTATATTATTATTTGATTTGCATGACTTGTGGAGTGTCATCAGAGAAAAGCTACTGCTTTGTCACATGCTATTTTAAATGGCCAGTAAGATGTCTTTCATTTTTGTATGTCGAAGAATTATTTCTAAACATTCACACTAAATTCTTAAAACGTGTTTCCAAATTGCTCTGTAAGAACAGTGTTTTTACCCTCTGTCTTTGAATCTTTCAGCTGTGGCCATAGAACAGTAGAAATGTAGTCTATGTTATGTATCCCACGTTGTCTGGTCTAACTGGAGCAAGCTGTATCTAAAGCTGGTATGATTGGTATAGGAGAAACATTAAGGTTGAGCTAATCAAAAAGGCACACAACTTCTGTTAACTATTTGAGTTTGAGAAAATATTTAGCCCATTTTCCCTGCATTTTCCCTGTGAGTCCAAAGAGGAGAGGGCTTCCTTCATATCATGATCATGGGAGGATTACTGGTGTTATATTTAGCATACTTTGTGGTGACTTTTGTTCAGATTTCGACTATCACATTCAAAAGATCCTATTTCTTCACATGAAATTCATGTCATCTCCATCTTGAATTACTTCATTTTAATAGCTCACAATCCTATGCTCATAATGCCATGAAAATCTGGTGATTTTAGGTCAACATGTCACAAGAAGTTCATTCTCACCTAGCACCTTTTAAATCTATTGGCCACTTTTAACCAGAATAGGCAAAACACTTGGGGACATTGATATCCTACAAATGCTGTGGGTCAGAGAGAGACACTTTTAATAGAAATCTGAGAATATTTATGGAAGGTTGGTCCTAAGACACAAATCCACAGGAAAATGAGATTGTAGTTCTGCTGCTCATTGATAATTAGCAGAAGATCACAGCAGAGACAGAATAGCTGAGCTGAGTCAATTCAGCTCACCTATTCATGGAAAAATCAGTCATTCTTTGTTGTTGTTAGATAAAGCCAACTGCTGTGGCAGCATTATTCTGACAGGTGAATGACGATTGGTGTTGCTTTTTATGAAACATGAGTGCAATAGTACTTTTATGGTTGCAGATTGTTATAGGAAAAATAGAAAATGAAATCTTAAAAATAGGAAAATCTGTGGGGTTTTGTGTTTGGTGGTTTTTAAAGTTTATTTATTTTTATATATTCTTGTTAGAAAACTAAATGAGCATTGTGATTAATGTATTTGTGGTACAGTTTTAACATGCTAAAAATGTCAGACCTTAATCTGTTGAAATAGCCTCCAGGCTTAGCAACATTTTTTCCTAAATAAAAAATTCAGGAAAAGTTTGAATGTATATGTTTACTCAATGGAATAGTACTGATTCAGATACCATAGCAGAGCAGTATTTCTTTAAAAAGCAGATAGTCTAAAGATTCAGAAATTTAGACATTTTGGGGAAAATTTACCTCTTTTCTGATGAAATTAGCTATTTGTTGCAAATATTTTATGGGATTTTTTTTTCCATTTGTCATTTGTTTATTTCCATTTTTGTTGTAAAATAGAAATGACAACTGAGAAGTTTCAGTTCACAGAACTGTCTTTAGCTCCTGTATGCAGAAAGGACATTACTTTATTAATTAATAGGAAAAGCTATTACACTATTTCATCAACCAAAATTACAACTTTTTTATTTTATTTTTTTTCTATTTCGCTTTCATATTTATCTGGAAATGTCAATATTCTTGTGTGAGGATGCTCCTACTCTTTCCATTGACTTCATTACTTTTTCACTGGGCTGTGCATGTGCTTACATTCCTTACATGCACAGAACTAAAGAAAATAGAGATTTTGAATTTTATCAAGTAAAATTCAGGCACAAAGATTGAACTGTGGTCCATATTATATAGACTTGTTCTGGTGTGGAGTGGAGTGGTTGTAATCCTGCTTTTCCAAATATGTTTAAGTTCATTTCTCATTTGAATGGTAGGGGTTTTTTTTCAGTTTTCCTTGTGACAGATACCATATGACTGCTGGCTCATCTCACATCTTCCTTTCTTTAGTGTCCCCTTTTCCTGATTCCCTTTGTTCTTCAGTTTTTTGCTTTACTTTGGTATTTACTTCCTCAATTAATTCTTCCAGTTGAACTAGCTGCCCAATGAAGTGCAAATGCAAAATAATATTGCTTTCAAATTTGGGAGTTCTTTGCAGTAAGTGTATCTTTTATCTATTATCACTTGCTCTTTGTGTAGTGCATCATTAAAATCAGAAGCTGAAAATGAGACAGAACATTTTTTATAAAGATGAAGCCAAAAACTGCTTAGTCCTGAAGAGCTCAATTTTCTTATTTTTGTGCTTTGTTGTACTGAGTATATATTTTCTCTTTTGTATTTTCTTTGACCTTTTCTTTAATCTTAGCAATCATGTTGCTATTCTTCTTGATCATTCCTTGACCAACAGTCACAATTATGATTTTTCTGTTCCACTACTCTATCGATCAAAAGAGAGTTATGGGCAAAAGACAGCTGCCAGTGCTACCAAGATGCTAAGTTATGGCTTACGTTGCAAGGATGGAAGGCAAAACACAGGAGGGGGAAAAAAAGAGAAGTTTTTATTAGGAAAAAAAGTCCTGGTGTTCAAAACATTAGGCATCTGAAACACATTAGGCACTCCTTAACTACAGATCATGGAATCAATCACAGAGTCACAGAATGGTTTGGGCTGGAAGGGACCTTAAAGATCACCTAGTTCCAACCCCCTGCCATGGGCAGGGACACCTCGCACTGGACCAGGCTGCTCAAAGCCCCATCCAGCCTGGCCTTGAACACTTCAGGAGTACAGAGTGATTTAAAGTTCTGTTGTAGATACTGAAGCATATTAGAAAGCATGAAATTTAGGCATTGTGTTTGAACATGCAAGTTTTTACTTTGATTGCATTTTAAGTTTTTAAAACATTATAGTTTTACTTCTTCCCATGTTACTTTAAGGGTAAAAGTGCTGTTTTATGGCACGTTGTCCAAGTCACCAGTGGACAAGCAAAGACCTACTTTAATCATTGGTATCCTATATTTAGGTAGTGGATTTAAATAAATTTCATGATAAAAAAAGAAAAACGTTTAACAGAACATAAAAACTTTAAATTCTGAAAAGAAAGCAAAGTTTTTCACATTTTCAGTTTAATTTGATTAAGTGTTGGTTCACTTTTTATTTATTTTCATAAAATCAGTATTGGGATGCATACATTCTTGTCTATTTTCACTGCTATGCTGCAGAGAAAATTTGTTTCTACTACTTTAATCTAATTACTTTGAATGAACCTCTGCCTTGGTTCACATACTAGTGTATAATGGATTTGCTGGTCATATGTTTCATTGGTGTATGTTCCCACTATATCTCATGTAATGTTGATTTACCTGTACATTGTAATAATTTATTGTAATATGGGTAGGAGATAACTCTATCTGTTTTTACAGTTAACCCAGATTGCTAGAACAAATATTTGATGGAGACTAAGTAATGAAAAAGAGTAATCTAGCACACAGGAACAGCTGGGTAATGGTTGATTTTCAGCATAAACATAAACAAAACACAAGCTTGCATAACTTCGAGGGATTTATTAGACAATGCTGTGTCACGCAGGACTGTAATCATTGCAAGTTTTGTCTCTGGGTTTCTTTTCTCACCGACTTCAATGGAAAGTCAGCTGCCCATGCTTCAGAAGGGGTGAGATACTTTGTATTGACTCTGATAAACACCTTCATGGAGCAGAGGTTTTATTTTCGGCTCTTATTTTCTGGGAGAGAGGATTAATATGCTTGTAGTGAGAACAACTCAATTATTCCAAACATTTATCCCAATGAGAAAGACTACCTTGGAGCCTACCCATGCACCTCCCTAATATAACAACACTAACACATTTAGTACTAATAATGGGGCAAATGTTAAGTTGGTTGTATTAACTTTTTACCCCAGATATTCCTGCTACATGGGATTAGAATGGTTCTCATTTACCCTCTAATGTATGTAACTTCACATACTATTTGTGAGGAGACTTTGATTGTAAGCTCTGTAAGCTATCAGGTTTCTTTAGTGCTTTTCCACAAGTATTGTCTTCAGTAAACATCCATATCGATACGATTACTTCTTTTTTTTGTCAGGGTCTATTGCTTTTCCTACAGTTTATTCTGGGGCATCCAGCACACTCCCGAGGACATCTTTTTTTCACCGCCAGGTACCAATCATCTGATTGCTTATCAGGAGCCCAAATAGTTTTGAAAATTGCAAGAACGTCTCACCAGCTTCTTATCAGTCATAGATTCCTCATGCTTTCTTCTTTTTCTTGCTGATTAAAAGATCTCATTAATTTCATTTTTACCTGGAGTGTAGTATTACACTTTGATTTAGTCTCATTGTCAGGTTCCTCTGAATCTTAAAAACAAACCATTTCACAGCTGGTGTCTGACTGTCTTCCTCTTTTGCTCGTCTACTCACTGCACATATAGAGTGAGTTTTGTTTGTCCCATTACCAGAGTTTCAGATTCTTATTTCAACAATTAACATTTATTTTGATGCCTTGCCTTTGGGAATTAGGTCATCAACCACTTGGAGCCAAAGAGTCCAGAAGAAGTTTGCTTTGTTCTGTTCCTAAGCACTGGCATTTCCAAGTGAGTCTCAGTGTTTGATCAGGATAGTGTAACACAAACCTCTGCAGAACACAGCAATGGTCAGGTGACAGCATTTTAATGCTCGGTCCTCAGTTTTTTTTTCTGAGGATTTTCTTCTCTAATTGGTTTTGATCGTTAGTGAGCCACCTAGCTGATAAAACAGCTAGGTAGTAAGTATGTGTTGTGTGCGCCCATGTATTCCTGATGCCATATATTACTGCACTTGTTTTGTTGGAATACTCTTAGGAAAAATTGTTCTTGTTCATAGGATTCAGCAAAGACTTAGAATCCATTCTTCAAAGAAAGAGAAGTGCCTGACAGAAGCAGTAAGTGAGATGATTTCCATTATATAGAAACTATTCCCTTTTTTCTCTTAAAGCAAAGCTGATTGACCGTGGTTTGTAAAAGTGTATATCTTGGCACATCAGCCAAAAACAGTTTTCTCAGCACGATTAATAAAACTTACATTATGTTCAGAGAAAAACTTAGACAAAGTCTATGTTTGGATCAATTCATTTCAAGCCTAATTTTGGAGCATCTGGCAAATAAGCAAACAAATACTTCTAAGAAAAGTGCAGGAGGGTAAAATGGGTCTGGCAGCTACCTCCCTTCTGTAAAGGCCTTGGGGTAAGATTTGACAAAGAGGTTGGCGTACACGAAAAACTTTGTGCTGTGGCTAAATGGAAGTGGGCAAATGCCTGAGGGAAGGCTGAAGTACAGAGCAGGGAACTGCAGACAGTGATGTGATGTTAATTACAAGTGCACCATGGTCTTGTCTGCAGAAGTATCAGGAAGCCACGTAGTAGAAATGTGATTTCTACTGTACGAAGGAAGGAGGTGCATGGAAGAAATGTGTTACTTCCACCACAAACTACATTTCTGTTAAAGTACTAATACCTTTTTCCAGGGTGGGAGACATTTTGATCAACCTAGAAGGCAGAAGTGGAATAACGTAGAAAGGTAATACTTATTTCTGTGGAATGAATTGACATATTAATGATAAGTGTACCTCAGCACTGCTGTTGCATTTGGGAGTTCCTACCCGCCCCTCTGTATATAACGTTCTCCTCTCTCCCTCCACCCAGGCATTTGCATGGTTTTACTATTCTTTTAAGTGATATTTTCTGCTTTGAGAACAAATATTTCAATAGCTACTACTAGAATGGAGCTAGAGGGGTTTACAGTTCTGACTCAACTCAGTATGTTAACTAAACACAGGAAAAAGGAATATCAGCACTGATGAAATCAGTTTGGGAGAACACCTATGTCCTGACAAATCTTTCATATATTTTATAATGTAATCAATGGGGAATTCCTTTTTTAGAAAAAAAAAAAAAGGTTGTGCTCAAGAATAACTTCTCTTCTGTGGCAGAAGCCTTTTTTCCTCGAGTTGCTGTGCTTTCTGGTTATATTCTTTAGCTTCACCGTGAATTTCAAGTCTGTAGAGCCATACTGTTACCACCATTAAGCATTCCTTTCATTTCACTGTAAAAAAATGGCACTGTGGAATTTCATGCTTAGTCCTTTGTGGGCATATATTATTTTCTCTAGCAAAGTAGACTCTTCTAACCTTCTATGCTGCTACTAGGAATAATACAGCCCAAATTATGCAGAAAATCCACAAGTAGAGATAAAACCTGATGAAAACACCATGTTTAAGTATGCTTTAAATTTGGACATGTGCAACACAAACTGGACATTTGCAAGTGTCTGTTTTTCTCAATGGCTGCAGTCGTACATCTCAGGCCTGATCCATGCCTAAATTAGCCAAAAGACCTGCATTTCCTTTTCTGTGCTTTGGATCAGGTTGCAGTTCTGTGTATATATGTACTGATTTTCATAGAGTCATAGAATTATTTAGGTCTAGGGACCTTTAAAATCACCGAGTCCAACCATTAACCTTACACTGCCAAAACCACCACTAAACCATTCACCACATCTACCTGTCTTTTAAATGCCTCCAGGGATGGTGATTCCACCAGTTCCCTGGGTAGCCTGTTCCACTGTTTGATCACCCTTTCTATGAAGAAATTGTCCATAATACCCACCCTAAACCTCCCCTGGTGCAACCTGAGGTTTTATTCTGTCACTCTTACATTTGTGATTTCAATCTATCACTTCCATTTGGAGGTCAACACAAAAAGTGTCTTTCCCTTTTAAGAACGGTTATGTCATAAGCAGTATCCTGCCCTTTACAATCTCATTTTTATCAACGCAGGATTACTGGCAAAATCCTTGTGAAAGATTAACAGAATAAAGCTGCCCTTGACCTGTACCTTCATTCTCTTTCAAAAGATGCCTAACTGGTTCATTTAGTTTTAAAAACAATTTGAACAATCCTATTACTTAATCTATTATTGGAAATGTGTGAAAGCGATTTTAGATAAAGCTGTACAAAAGCATGTTTTAATGCTCAGAATTTTTAGAAAGAAAATCTCTTTTGAGAGTCTTGCTTGATATATGTCCAAAGTGGACAATATAATAGTTTGTATTGGAAAGAGAATGATAATACTGCATGTGACAAAAGCAGAATATGTAAGTAAGTTTACCCAGGTTTTGGGACTTGTGTAAGAAGGTATGGCACTCAAAATTGGTGGTGTTAAGGAAAAAGGTTTCAGAAAAAGCTACAAGAGGGAAACAGAAGGTCTGAACCTTATGGGACACTCTGGGTTACAGAAATAGAGAGTAAAAAGGAATAGGATTCTGTGAAAAGTGGAGTGATGGGGGAGAGAAGACAGGGAAGATATGGATCTTGTACTTCCTTGCTGTATCTGCAGTAAATGTGACCTTTAGAAGCGCAGGGAGTTTTGCTAAAAGAGGTATGCAATAGCAGGTGTCTCTGTCAAGTAGGGGAGAAGGAGACTTGGAAGGAAAATCATAATTCTGGAGAAGACTGGATTTTTCATGGGAAAAGTGTAGACATTGGGGAAGAAATGGAGGAATAGAAGTCTGGAAGAAATAGAGAACGGAAAAAGGGGAATAAGGGATGAATTGGGTAAATTTGAGAGGGCAGTTTTTCAAGGAGAGAGAGAGAGATAACTAGGAAAGGAAGCAGCATTAGAGGGATGGATATTGGGGGATTTTCAGAGCAGGGAGGTAGGGAGGAATTCGAGTTAAGGAAAGGCACAAAAGGTGGAAGATAGAGGAATGTCTTGGGAGAGCTGAAAGATGAAAGAGGAAGAGGCATTCTGAGGGACGTCTAAGAGAGAAAGAGTTGTGATAGGAGAAAGAATGAGAGTAATACAGATGGAGGAATAGGGGAGGCAAATGATGGAAAACCAGCTGGTGCTAAACTACGACAAGCTCTCAGAGTATCTGACTGTGGTCGGCGGTAACCCATGTGCTGTATGACTGAACACTTTCCATTGACTCTTAGATTGTCAGTTTGGGAATGACTAAGACTGTCACCCTGTGTCACTCCATTTTACCCTGTTATAACTGTACTTCATTGTCACAGTACTGGGTTGTCTAGAGGCACTAGTTCTCCTTCATGAGTCTTTTGGGGTTCACTAGCTCTACAGTGCTGAGATAAGCTACCCAAGCTGCTATGGCTGAAATGCTTCTTCTCTCCGAGCTTGCTCATTTAGAGTTTAAGTATTGTCACAATTTGCCTTCATCCTGTTAGATGAGAAGAAAATACTAAGAAAGGTTTTCTTTTTTATTACAACACTAAAACGTATGAGTTAGAAATTACAGAAAATAACACCATTTACAAGAATTACAAAATAAATTTAACTTAGGCTGTTACAGCCAATGAAACAAATCTAGTTATTTTAAATCCAAAGCATCTCATGCTTGTGTAAGAGTGCTGTTATTTTCTCCTTTAAAAGTGGCAGAGCAGGTCAGTCTGAGTTCAGAGTGGCCTGAAGCTAATCGTATACTGAAATAGTGATAGGCATGGAAGAATGGAGATCCAAAATATGGCCTGAATCCTTCTCATCTTTCCTCTCTGGAAAAAAAAAAAA
>VXBH01003711.1:614700-630875 GCA_013400035.1 Rynchops niger
AAAAAAAAAAAAAAAAAAGTCAAGGTTCATGTTTGATGATTTCCTCTCAGAGGAACGCTGTGCTGTAATTTGCTCAGCTCTGGATCAGCATCCTTAACAGGCATCCTCCTGTTCGGTGGTGGGTATTCTTTCTCATTTTCTGTTAATTCTTCTCATAAACTCAATATTTTCAATATTTTCTAGGTTTTTGCTTGTTTTTTTTTTTTTGTTTTTTTTTTTTTTTTTTTTTTTTTTTTAATACAGTTTTGCTACCGCTGTGGTTATGAGAGACAACTATTTAAAAATTACTCTCATAGCCTCAGGACTGTGAAATGCCATTGTGGGGAAGGGCAATACAGAGATGATGATCCTCTTGAGCCTTGTTAGTTGTGAGTGATTCAAATACAGCTCATTGTGGGACTCACCTGAGGCTGATATTGCTGCCCTGAAGGCACAGATATCTGGAATGGTCTGGAATATGCAGCCATTGTCAGGTCCTGGGAATTGTGTTTCTAGCTCTTCTTCTAGTTTGCTCTCCAATTTATTTAGTAAATGTTCGCTGGCTTTTATGAATGTAAGAATTTCAGTTGCAAATTCCAGAAGACTGTAGCTACTTCTACTGCTGTGTATTACACTCTTACAAAATTAAAGGTTGTGTTGTGTTCTAAGATGGTTGATTTGGACAACAGTCTAGGACACAGACTTCCTTGTACAGGTCTCAGATTTTTGTGCCCCTTCCTTCTTCACATGTTGTGTTAGACTAAGCATATTTTGATCTTCTTTTTGGTTTATAACTTTAAAACACAATATGCTAGCATACCCCCTGCTGTATTCTACAATTTATTCTGCAAAGGATTTATTCTTTGTTCAGCTTAAGCCCTGCAGCTATAACTCTCTCTTTTTCTTTTTCTTTTTCTTTTATACCACTGGACTGTTGTCCTTATAGATCTTAGTATCTTGTTTCAGCTTTTTCCTCTGTGGATTTTCTCAGGTGCTTGAATGTAGAACCTAAATGACACTTTAGAGAAAAGATGACTATCGTAGGTATTTGTATGTAAATGTAGATTTTTCTTACTTCTGTCTGTTAGAACTCTGCTTGAAGAATTAAGTAACATTATTTTTGTGGGGTTTTGCTTTTGTTTTTGTTTTTTTCCTTCCCAGAGCAACAAACTGGCCAACCTGAGCTTTATTCTGAGCGTGTTGAAAACTTCCACTTCTCACAGAGCCACTCCTCAAATTCTCCTTCAGATGTTTTTGTCCCTTTGCCTTTTTCAAAAATTACATCCTCTTGAAAGAGAGAACATGGGCTTATTTTTAACCCAATAACCTTTTAAAGTACTTTTTCCACAGTACTATTACAAATTGTATTTTTACCAACTTCAGAATCATATTTAGTTCATGAACTTGTTTAAGAGATTAGATCAGCACTGCAACTTTTATTGTTTTGTTGATTTCTTTTCTGTGGTAATGTAATTGACAGGAGCTGATAAGCCTCTAAACTCAAAAATAAATATCGAGTCTACTTCCAAACTAATAGCACATTTGTCTTCATCTGCAGTGTTGTCTGTTGTCCCTGTGAAGAATTACTCTAAGCTAGTGGTGTTTTTACTCCTGATATGAGCCCCGTCCTGATACCTATGTACTTTTACAGAATGATGTATACAATTGCTGTTCTTGCATGTTTTTCAAAATATGAATTTCCAACAACATCATACTTTTAATTGTCTTCTTTACCAATGTTCTGGGCCCTGATTGTCAGAGAGTGACTTTGTGCCTTTCCCCAGTTGCATGGCACTGTATTGTCTGCCTACACCATTTTTTTTTGCATGGATATTATTTCCTAGGAACATTCTTATTACTCATCAAAATTCCCTCTGTAGTCCCCCTCTAAATTTTCTTGTCCTGGGTCCTGATGCAGCATCAGAGTAGTAAAGACGGCTTTGTTTTCTGTAATTTATAAGCTCTTTATGATTGTCGTAAGCCTTTATGAAACTAAAAAACTTCCAGTTTTACCCAAGATTGAAAAGGTAGCCAACTTATTTTACAAAAATTAAGTATATAAATCTAGGTCAATGTTTTAAAGCTATGTTCCATCTTTCTTACTCTCATTCTTTGTTGATAAAGCAGAAAGTAGTGTTTAAAGTTGTTTTAGTTACCACCTACATTCCCAAGGAGTTTGAGCCAAATTGCTAGCAGTCCCATCTTGCAAACCTGGGATTCCACCAGATGCACTCACTTGCTGTTGACAAAGGCGTGATTCTCCCTTCCTGTTAATGTATCCAGCTTGCTCCAATGCAGCAGCTTTCTCTCCAGCTGCCTGCTTGTGTGCCTGATTGGGAATGGATCTCCATCCCTTTTTACTGTATTTCTTAGGTTATAGTAAGTGTGTCAGAGATATCTTAACCATTGACAAGTTTGACAGGAATCTGTCAATCACTTTTTTACATTTGAACTGTTTTAGTGTGTTGTCTTTGTGCTGAAAGTCTAAATTAAACTTAAACCGTGGAAGAAAAAGGGCATACTTACCATAAGAAAATAAACTAATTACAATGATGAGTAGTTCAGGATTTCAGAGTAAAACTAAGTAAGAGAAGTTTGCAATTGTTTCTTTGCTATGGAAAAATCTCACAGAGACTAAGCTGTTGGATAGTTGTATCTTAATATATTTAACTCTCTGGCTTCTTATCGTGCTGACACTTCTAGGTGCATCACTCTTAAAGATTAATTACAATGTAAATATTTTAAAATACAGTAAAGACTATATTCTCACATACCAATTTCCTGAAGACATCTCCTGGAAAATTAGACCGAGCGTAATTCTAGTTTATGAAAAGACCTTCCTGGTGTTTATGATATTGCACAGTTGCAAAAGAAGGTTATCGCCGTACTTCAAACATTCATCGTGCTAAGTGCAGAAAATAAATCATCCTGACTGCAGAAACACAATTTTATAGCTATAAATTATTGGACTGTAAATTACCTTCCTGGAAAACATACTTTTAGTCTGGGATTCTCGTACAAGGAATCTTTATGATCTCATTAGGTTTCCCTTTTGCAGCAGAAATTTAAATAATTTATCTTTTGATTACTAATTTATGGCAAAGTAATTTGAGAATGTTTACATTCTATAAAGCTCATCCCTTAAATTATTTATCATCTGATATCATTTAAATAGGCATTTGTTTAATTTTTCATGCTTTACACACAATGCCATTAGAACTACAATACTCCACAGTGGTGATTACTGTAGAGAAGCTCCCTATTTTTGAACAGAAAGATATGAATGAATATTTTCAAACAATATAATATAACTTTGCTTGTCCTGTTCACTTCTGTCTCCCCACAAACCTTGTGGATAATGTGTACTGTGATCTTGTATTACATTTACCACTGGAAATTACTGGCAGCATGCAAACAGAATCAAACATATAATACTTCTGACAAGAGGGATTTATAGTGGCTATTTAATCTTGTTTGCAGCAGAATTTGGTCTGTTTCTAGAAAAGTGGTTGGAGAACCAGCTCATAGGTGAAGCACAATTCAATGAGGCATCGCTGTGAACAAGAAGGAAAGTTGTTTATGATATTTGGATAGGAGGTCACAGGAGTACATGCAGGCTGTTGGTGGTGGGGTGTGATGCTGGCCAGGGTGTGGCTAACTGTATAAACTCTCACTTGGGAGGGGATAGTATTTGACTGATGGTAGCAGGACTGTGTAGCCTTGTGTTAGGTAAGATACAAGCACCAAGCCTGGAGCTTTTGAGTATGTGTGGTGTTATTGATCAGCAGCAATAAAAATTATTTTTGGTTGCTTGCTTATGTATTGTACTAAGTAACTTAGAACCCTTGCTGTGGGCTTTTTTTGTAATATAATTATTTTAAGAAAATTTTTTCCACTAATGCAAACTATAAGAGCTTATGTGGTGAGGTTCAGTCTTGGTATGTGTAGCAGAACTTGACCTGCATTGATGTTTGGGTTGGGCTGTGTATTTCTGTTTTGCTTTCATTCATTGAACTCTGTCTTTGAATTTTCAAGTTATTTAAAAAACTTTATTGAATTTGAAACTAGGTCAGATAAGATCCACAGGGTTGCTTGCCTAAGATCGCACTGCAATGCATATCATTATTACTTATTGGCATATAATAGTATTAGTATTAATGCTATTGGTAGATGGTGAATAAATAGTAGGTAAATGAAATGAGCAGTGGTGATAAGACTGTGTGTTACAGATTATTTACACTTATTGCTTGAATCTAAGATTTGGAAGAACTACAAAGTTTCAGAGAGGAGGAACCTATATAGGTGTTTACTTATTTTTTCCACTTCAAATCTCAAATTAGAAATCTGGTGTTTAAACTCAGCCTGATGTAGTTTAGCAAAACACTCGTTGACTTATATATGAGCTTTACTAAGAGAAGAGGATAGACCTCAAGAGACTGATCCTGTGGGATATGTTTGAGCTACGTAGAATGTATCTTTATTTGAGTGAAAAGTTTTCAGGGATTTGCTGGATTTGCAAATGTGTCAGTGTCTTTACTATTAGTTGAACATGGTCTGTCCTTACTCTGTAATAATTCAAAGAGATACTAAATTTGTCCCGCAATTCATTACATCACAGAAACCAAAAGATTACTTGAAATAAGCAAATAAATTAATAAGCTGCTTTTTTTTTTTTTTTTTTTTTTTTTTTTTTTTTTTCCCTTTTGGCTCATACCTTATCAGCTTGGGCTACTGATATCCACCTCCTCCTCTGCTTTCAAGGAAACTAAGCAGCATTAGGTCCCTATAGTAACTCATGCTAATGTTTTCCCTTATTCTGTATACAGTCTAGAAGAGTGATTTGTGTAGATACAACACAAACATAAAATGTTCAAAGTGACAGTAGTTTATGCTGTTATGTCTAGAATTGGGTCAATGATATTTCAAGCAAGATGAATTACTTTGAAACTTGTTTGGTGAAATTTCTCTCTTAATCTTCTACTTGCAACTTGTCTTGCAGCTGACATTCTTAAATTCTGTAGTTAGAATTATATGCTAAGTTAAATAATTATTGCTCTTTGTCATTGTGTTTAGTGGTTCATTATAGGGCACTAGAATGTACAGAAATGGAAGGGAATTTGTTATCAGTCATCTTGGAAGGTTGCTATTCCTCTTCTTATTTGGATGACTGCCTGCTACAGATGCATAAAATATTGGCTTTTTTTTTTTTTTTTCCTGTGAACATTCACCTAGTAAGGTGAATGCTTAAACAAACTATCAACAGCCTGCACAGACTCTAGTGGAGTTCCTCATGCTAGCTCTTGTATTTGCAAGTTCAATTTTACCTTTCTGTAAATGTGATATAACATCATAGAATGGTTTGGGTTAGAAGGGACCGTAAAGATCATCTAGTTCCAGCCCCCCTGCCATGGGCAGAGACAGCTTCCACTAGACCTGGTTGCTCCAAGTCTCATCCAGCCTGGCCCTGAACACTTCCAGGGATGGAGCATCCACAACGTCTCTTGGCAACCTGTTCCAGTGCCTCACCACCGTCACAGGAAAGAATTCATTCCTAATATCTAATCTAACTCTGTCTTCTTTCAGGTGAAAACCGTTACCCCTTGTCCTATCTCTACACTCCTTGATAAAGAGTTCCTCCCCAGCTTTCCTATGGGCCCCGTTTAAGTACTGGAAAGTAGCTATAAGGTCTCCCCGGCGTTTTTGCTTCTCCAGGCTGAACAACCCCAACTCTCCAGCTCTCCAGAATATTGACTGCGCCACACAGCTTGATGTCATCAACAAACTTGCTGAGGGTGTACTCAGCCCTGCTGTCCACGTCACCAACAAAAATGTTAAACAGTGCTAGTCCCAGTACCAACCCCTGAGGAACACCATTCGCCACTGGTCTCCACTTGGACATCAAGCCATTTACCACAACTCTTTGAGTTGGACTGAGTGGTCCATCCGTCAAATACAGGTATCTCCAATTTAGAGGCAAGGAGGTCATGTGAGACCACGTCAAAGGCTTTGCAGAAGTCCAGGTAGATGATATCAGTTGCTCTTTCCTTATCCACCAATGCTGTAACACTGTTGTAGAAAGCCATCAAATTTGTCAGGCGTGATTTGCCCTTAGTGAAGCCATGTTGGCTGTCACCAGTCACCTCCTTATTTTCCATGTGCCTTAGCATATTTTCCAGGAAGACCTGCTGCATGATTTTGCTGGGCACAAAAGTGAGACTGGCTGGCCTGTAGTTCCCTGGGTCTTCCTTTTTCCACTTTTTGAAAATGGGGGTTATGTTTCCCATTTTCCAGTCAGTGGGAACTGGACTGCCACGATTTCTCAAATATGATGGATAGTGGCTTGGCAACTTCATCTGCCAGTTCCCTCAGGACCTGTGGATGCATCTCATCAGGTCCTGTGGACTTGTGCACCTTCAAATTCCTTAGATGGTCTCGAATCTGGTCTTCTCCCACAGTGGGTGGTTCTTCATATGGTAGTTGATAAAATTTGCTCATTCTAACAGTGCATTTTGTAATAAAATGTTTTAATTATTTCATTTCCAGAAAGCCATTGAGAAATAAGTCTATATAGAAAAATTGAAAGGATTCCACTGTTTCAGTTCAGAGCTATTTGCTCTGCTTTGATAGTGTTGCCATATACTTAATCATTTATGAACATGTCATTTTGAGGGGAATTATATCTTAGATTTTTTATTTGTCATGCTTCATATCTGTGGGTGAGATATAGAGATATGAAAGTTGTACTTTTCAACACTATAATTTTAAAGTGAGTGTTAAATAACTTTTTCTTAGCACAACAAAGAAATTAAAAAAAAAAGAAATCTAGGCCTTTAGATAGTTTTTTTGATGCTGCTGTACAGCACAAATAACACATGGAATTTTTATGAATGTAGAACAGCCAAAAGAAAGAAGAATTGTTAGGGGCAGGATTTTAGTATCTACAAACATAATTGCTGGGGTAGTACCAAGGCTAGTGATAACAAGAAATTAGCTGAAAGAAATTTACTGGAAAGGTCAATTTCATTTTAATTGTTTGAAATTTAAGTAATCAAACACTGGAATCTATGTATGCATATCAAGCATGATGGATGAGAATGTAGATTGGAAAAAAAAATTTCTCATCCTTTAAACTTATAAGCAGGTCCTTTTCAGTAGTTCTTTGTAGAGGTGCTTTGCAATCTTTTCATAAACCATTTTATTTTTCATATGATTACTTATGAATGTGTTTCTTCTTTCATAGTCATACTAAAGGAGTTGTAAGTGTGGGTTGTTTTGTATTGAAGAGGACTCCCCAGATGACAGAGATGATGGGCTGTGGACAAAGCTCTTGCGATGCAGAGTCCTGGACTGAGAGAAGACTGTGTAACGGCAGAGGTCAGATCTGCTGATTGGAGACTGTAGAAGGTATAAAGATCAAACTAATAAACTTAGTTTAGGCCTTGTCTGAGATAAAACCGTTAGAGGTTGCCTGCTGTTTGTGTGTTGGTTTAGTTTGTAAAAAGGAGTCGGGGGCAAACAAGGATAGAAATCCAAAACTTCCTTTCTGGTTTCTGTCATTCCTCCTCTCCACCAAAAATAGTTTGATAGAATATCTGATTTGTAGCTACACATGTCTTTTTTTATTTCTTTAGAAGGGCATAGTCATATATTAATTACAGACCATAGGGTATGAAGTAAATAATCATCTCTAGTTCAACTGAACAGGGGAAAAAAGAAAGTTTGGCATATGGGAAAATGAAAACCTTTGTGAAATTATAGAAGGGACACTGATAAGTGTGCATTAAGCTCTTTAAAACTTATATTCACTTTATGGAAATTTACTCCACGTTCAGTGGCACACTAGTGTAGAAAGACTTAAGTGCGGGTCAGATTTCTGCATTACAAAAGCAGAAAATGAGAACCGTAGATGTGCTACATTAATTTTCAGGTCACTTATGAATAGGATAGCTGTCCCCCGTGTGCAGTGGGATCATTGTGGTAGGCTGGGGGATAGCTTTGTTTATAGTGAGATATTGTGTATTTTAGCAACTCTGACCTGAGTGCTAACCCCTTACATATTATAGGACTAATTTAAGAAAATACTAGAAAATCAAAGCAAATTGGAAGTCTGAAAAGACTTCAAAACTTCTGCAGAGTTCCTGACCTGGTAGATTACTGATAAGGGTATTAGCATGTAAAAACTGAGAGATTATTCCTCCCTGGCACTGTATAATGTACTATTATAGGAAGTTTCCTTCACGAAGTGTAAAAGCAAAGGGTGGCCCTTTTTAACACATTCTATACATTCTTTTTTAGAGGAATGACTTGAATATTAATTCCCCCCCACCCCCCGCCATCAGTACTTTAGTGTGTATAAGGCTATAAGGCTAGTTTTAACTACCCTTGTGGATCAGCTGTGACTAGCATACTTATGAAAGTTAAATCCTGCTTGCATATGTTATGGTCTTTGTGGTTTAACAGCCTCATCTGAACGAGGTCATTCTAGACCGAATCCTTTTTCTTCAATGCTCTGATGCATTCGCTTGTTAAAAATGTATGTTACTGGAAAACATGCTACTAAACTAGTAATGCAATTGCAATTATAGGGAGACTGGACAAAAACCATAAAAAAAAATAGAAGTCTTTTCCATGACATTTAACAGGAAGCAGTGTAGATGCATTTCTACAGAACAATTATGATTGTTTCATGAAGGACTCCGGTTTTAACTCTTCTGTTCTGAGCTTGAATACTGTGTGGAGGGCCATAAGTAGAGAAATGAGTTATTTGCGGGAAGAGCATAGGCAGTGTAACTTATCCTTTACACATCAGGGGGAGAAAAATATATTGCAAACCTAGGGCTTCTGCAGTTTTCCAGGTATTTTTTTCATGTTCTCCTCAGGACCCACCTAGAATTTTTGGCTTTTATCTTCAAAGAGATTGAAGATGATTTAAATGGCACCTATGCAAGTATGTGTATGTGGACCCAAGGCTTCAGTCCCAAGACGTCCTTCTCCTAATTGAACTTCATATTCTAGGGGAATTTTTGGACCCAGACAACTTTAAAACCAGGATATAAGGAGGAAATTTGAGAGTTTGCCATTACCCTAACTTAGTATTTTTAGTCTTTACACTTAAACACTATGGCACAGTGATAAAGTTTACTTCCAATTTTATAAACATACTGGAGACCCATGTGCCATCTCTGATTGAAACCACAGTTGACAAATTCACAGAAAGCAGTAGGTTAATGCTTGCTTAGGAAAAAGAGTTTTATGAAACTAACTTAAAATAAACCAGAAAATAAGTCTTTGATCTTCCAAACATTCACAGATCTGATTAGTTTTAGCCATGTGAACTGTTCATATGTCTGATGAAAACCAAAATTAATTGTCTTTAGCTTTGATTTGTTGTACCAACTTGTGGTCAAAATCTGTCCACAGAGGTCAGATGAGTCATGGAATTACACGGATTTTGGATTTTCACTGGTTTGGATTTAAATAAGGCCATTACCTTTTGCTCTCCATGCTGCTTGTATTACTCATATGGGTAGGAAGAAGAGAGTTGTTCTACAAACTGAAGAAAATGATTGAGGGGATCTGTTTCTCTGTTTTAACTAACAATTAGCAAGGTGATTTTTCACAGAAGGATAGCTAAATAATGTTGTCATAAAGCTTTATTATATAAAAGAACACTTACTTTTAAGGTGTTAGTGGCACTGTGAGAATAGATACATGATTAGAAAAAAGTCCTTGACAAATGATGCTTGTGTCACTTTCAGTTAAAAAGAAGAACTTGGGGAATAATTAAAGGCCAGAAAAGCTTATTCTAAGCTAGATCAAACCAAGATGAAGACATGAAAAGAAAACCTGAATATGGTTGCTCTCTATATATCTCTACAAGTACCTTTTTTAGTGGTCTCTACCCTTTCCAATTGTTGAATCTATTTTTACATGTGTACACCAAAATGTATTGTCAGAGCATATATGTTTATAAGCAGTCTGATAGTTATGTCTTGCCTGTTAAGAACAGTTTAAAAGGAACTGTAGCATCTCTATGCCCCACACATATTTCCCTGACGTTACAAGGGATTAATCTCAGTACCTATTCTGTGAGGAGGCTGTTCTCTGATAGTCAAACTCTCGCAGTGCTTCTACTGCACTTGAAATGGCAAGGCTGAAATATTTTCTGAAAACTCAACAATCCTGTCTAGTGGGTGAGCAACCCCTCTCTGAAAGAGCAGTACTTGCTCTTCTGCAATACTGTCAGTAATACTTTTTCTAGACGACTAGAAAGAGTAGTTTCACCCTGAAAATAAACAGCTTGGATGTGTTTCTTTCCTGAAGCCATTGGAAATGCAATGAATTTTTGTGAACAATATCTCTGAGAGCAAAGGTGCTATACTCTGCAGTGAACTCGCTGTTTTCTAGTGTCAAACATGATCTGAGAATGACTCCTGGATAGGTCCTTATAGAGGAATGTGTTTCATTCCCACTAGGTTTTAGTGACTAGCTATCACAGCTCAGGATAGGAACATAACACTAAACTTCTCTTGGGTTTAGGATCCTGTATAACTAGCCTGGTACTGAAGAATTAATTATGCTAATTTTCAACTGGGCAATAGAAATCCTCCAAGATGTCAGAGTCTGTATGCAACCCATCATCGCAGCAGAAGTATTTAGTATGTACTAAGTGTGCCCCAGGTGATGGGTTAAAACATGCCAATTTTCTTATGCATTAGAGTGAGTGGACAGGACATAGAGGTCAGGATTGCTTTTTTTGGCAGTTGGTATTAATTGAAGTCCTTTGTGACACTGCAGCTGTAGATGTGATAGAAAGCAGTTATTTCTAGGGTCCCAGAGGAGAAGGCAGAGAGTATATTCAATCTAAGAGCTACTGTGAGTGCCTGGATTTGAAAGGGAGAGTGTGCTGCTGATGTGCTTTCATTCAGATTAGCAGTGTGCTTTTGAAGTTAACCTCCTGATGGTCCCCACTTACTGAAGTTTGGCCCAGGTTACGGAGTTCTTTCAGACTGTGAACTCAAAAATGGAAGATTTGCTCCAAGAGTAACTTGATATTGTTCTCCGTATAGCGGACATTCAATGCATGCCACGAGATTTGAGCCAGTAAGAAGTGAAAACCTCCTGAAACACATACTGTGCAGTTCCTGGCTCTTCAGCAGCAGCCATCTCACTCTGCATCTGCTGCCATTGCACCACATTCTTGCTAATATAATCAGGTTGTGACTGCAGGACAAGACCAATCGTGCTAGAGCAGAGGGCACAGGCAATGATTATTGTGCAGTCTGTTTTACCCAGCTGATCTGAGAATTTTCCCTCACAATTATTCATCTCATCTAAAGATACGGAGAAACCAAGCCAGTCTTGTTGTCGTCCATAGTCTATAAAGAAATTAGTTTTACAGAGTGAAAGCCATCAGTGCATTCAAGGTTCAGACAGGCTTAAGGTTTGCATAAGATGTTAGGGTAAACTCCTTTATTGGAAGGACAATGCAGTGCTGGAACAGGATTCTTACATCCCTGAGGATTTTCTGTTCTCAGAGAGTGCCGTGGAGCTGGTGTTGAATTTTAAATGCATGGGGTAGCTAAACTGAGAAGCTTTAGGAAAAATACTTTAAAAATGGCACTTATGCCTTATATAAAGGCTGAGTACTAGCCAGTCTGGAAAATTTTGATATATTATCTCTTAGCATTGAAAAGAGAAGAAATCCAAGCACAGATTCGGTATGAAATACAGGGAAAGTGAATCTTGCTTTGAACAGGCCCTTTCCACAGCTCTGACACTGGGTTGGTGTATAAGCATGGGGGCTGATCGGGAAAGATGAAAACGTAGGCTAGTTCCAGCTAGGGTGACCAGGTTAGAAGCATGTCCTGCCTGGATAGCTGTTTTCATTCTCTATTGCTGGTTTTAGTTAATTGATTTATTTTTAACCTACAGCTCTACACAAATGCAGCAGCAACTAGTCTTTCAATGTGAGCACAGATAACCTTCTTAAAGAAAACTTATCAATTATTCCCCTTATAAAACCAGTGTTCCATCATTTTAGCTTTATGCCTATGCTGTAGCTGTAGTTATATGTCTGATTGCAGAGAAAATATGAAGCTGTACTTGGTTTATACAGTTTAACAGGAGTGTTTTTTACCCCAGGAAAATCTATCTAAAATGGAAATAAATTACATAAATGAGCTCTCTATATGTTTCACTTTACCGGTATTTCATGCCGAATCTATGCTTGGATTTCCTCTCTTTTCAATGCTAAAGAGATAATATATCAAAATTTTCCAGACTGTGGCTAGTACTCAGCCTTTATATGAAGGCATAAGTGCCATTTTTTAAGTATTTTTCCTAAAGCTTTTCAGTTTAGCCACTCCATGCATTTAAAATTCAGTCCCCAAAACTCACTAAAGCATTTCAAAAACGTTATTTTTTTTTGTAGCTTGAGTCATTCCTTTTCAACATTAAGGTTTGGAAATTCTTGCTGTGTGACAGCGAGAAGTAATTTATGAACTCAGTATATTTTAAGGTTATGGAAACCTTGCGAACAGTCCAAGTTGAACATACTCTTCTAAAGGGATAACTAAGATTTCTTCTTTCATTTACTGTTTGCTTTGTAAATAAGTAGTTTGATCCCTCTTCCATCATCTTTAAGAAGGATGTAACTAGTCTGAGTAATCTTTGACAAGCTGAAGGATGTGGATGTCCCCTTTCCATCTGTGTCCTCTCTTCTTTATGGGCACATCCCTAGAAGTTGTCATGCATTCATGCAGAGGAGTTTGTTTTGCTACTGTCCTATTTACTTAACTAGAATTGGATAAAGATGTAGTAGACCGAGAGCACTTGGTTTGAAATGAAAACTGGCATAGCTGCTTCACCAAGTTGAAAACTACCATGGTTGGGGTGCAACATCACCTATGAGTTAGGTAGGCCTTTGTCAGAGGAGTGGGGTGCTGCTGAGAAGGACAAGGTACAACAATGAAAATTTAATACTGTGATTATAATATGCTGCTGCAAAATTAATGAAGTCCTAAGTATATTTATTTATGGGAAGGAATGTGTACAGTTGATTTCCAAGCTTGAATGATCATCTCTTCACTAAAATGGCCTTACAACACTCTTAAAATAATAGCAGTTATTTAAATTAGTAGTTCAGGGTTCTTATAAATGGCTTTTTTAAATTTTTCTTTTCGTAACATTTCTTCTTTAGAGATATACACAGGAATAAGTCTATTGTAAAGGTTCTGTTGACATGAGACTTTTTAGTTTTAATACTCTGAAGAATCTGTTCTTCATGCAAAGGTAATTCCATTGGGGTATGTGTGCACATGATATACACAAATACACTACTCAACACGTAAAAATCAATTTGACCTATTTATCTAAGTCCATTGATAACTATTACAAGAAGTCCTAAAAACTTGCAGGTACGTTTCACTGGTTTCAAAATGATCAAAAGTGAAACTGTCTTTCATGTAACACCTGTTCTTCATAAAAATAATCTCTTTAATGCTCTTAACTGTGATGTGAGTAACTGGGGCAATCCAAGATCCCACAGTGCCCAGGCCAACCACCCCCCACCCCACCGCACCCCTTACCTTACTTTCAAATGACATTTTGCTGAATGAGTTGACAGACCTGAGCAACCTTAATATGCATAAGTATTTTAATCTTCGCTGTATTTGGTAATGACGCTTGATTGCTGAATGAGCGCAAGGTTATAATAATCTCCCTTGGCTTTTTTGTCATTCGTAAACTGCTTGAGCTGCTCTCTGCTAGCTTATGACATTTCCAGGATCTCTCAAGTGGATTGTAACCTTGTGTGTACTCAGTGAATTCCAAGGACTGGTCCTTCTAAACGCTCTTTAATGAAACAAGCTTTTTTCCTCCGTCATTTGATAAAGGGTTTCATGCCATACAATTTGTTTCTCAATGCCTTAAAATTCTCACAAAACAAGGTTTGTGACTTAGAAATGAAAAGTAATTTAAACCGTCCAAGTCCTCTGTTTGCTTCTTAAAGATTTCATATCACTTTATATATTTAATGATAACCCAGAAAATATGGCTTTAAAAATAGTTTTTGAAGCTTTGCCTAAAATATTATTGCTGTTGTTATTTTCTTGTTTGTGCTAACCTCTTTTTTTCAAACCATACACTGTTTTGTTATCAGAGCATTTTCCAATGAAAACCAGTATGTATTCTCCTTGGAGTAAGATTGTCTGAGTACACTGTTTCTTAATAGTTATTGATTTTTATTTTTTCTTATTTTGCCCTAGGAATCAATACAGTATCATTCCTATTAATTGATGGAATATCACTATCTGACCCTTATGTATTATAAAGATATTAGATATTTTTCTTAATACCATTACCACAACATACTGATTCTTGTTGTTAGCAATATGTAAGCCAGCATTTTCAAAGTAACAGCAATAAAGCATGTGGTTAGAATAATGTCCTTCTGTTTTTGAACCACTTGCCTACATCCTGGTGAGTGACATGCAATGTGGTATGAGAGACTGTGTATGAAGGCAGTGTCAACTTTGTGCCCAGAAGGGAAGCTGGCAGCTTGTTTGACCTTGTAAAAGCCAAAGGAAATCACAAAGGGCCTCACAGGGAAAGATGTTTTGAATAGGCTGCAGAGAGAGCATGCTATAGCAGATAAAATTTGACAGCATCTTCTGCACTGGTGGAAAGTCATGGCCATGGTCTGTCCTTGATTCAGAAGTACAGTATCTCTGTCTCCAGGGAGTATTGTAGGTGTGAACAGTGCATATACTCCATTTCTTTCCTCCTCCCCTTCTTAGTAAGATCAGTTCATTTAGACAACATCAAATGACTTATATAATCCTATGATGGGGAATTTTGGTGACTTTTTTCTTCTGTCTGTCACTTTCAATCGTTCCTTTGTGCTTGACTATACGACACTTCTTCCCAAGCAGCTTTGGATGTTAAATAGCAGTTACATTCAGCCTGTGACTTCAAAGGTCGGGTTGAATAAAAGCACACGGAAGTTGTATGAGGCAAATTACTTCTGCTGGGCTAATTAAAGACCACAGGTCAAATCACTTCTTGTGTTAAGTGGGTGAAATTCCCTTGGATTTGGCCCAGGTGTGCAAGCAATGGATTTGTTTCTCTGTATCTGGTTAAACTTCACTGTATTTAAACTTCATGTATTTAACTCGTTTTTTATAATTGTTTTTGTTTTTGTTTTCCTGAAAATTGCATTTTCTCTTTTAATAGTATATACCTGCATCTTCTCTTTTGCTTTGTGTTTGTTTCCTATTATCTGTTTCACAATGCTACCTTGTCTGTCTGACTAGGGATAGTATAATTTTGGACAAAGCCTGCAAGCCTTATTCTCTCTGCCTCTTCTTTTCCCTTTTGGCCATGTCTCAACCTGCAGGAGTTGAGAGAGTATTTCAAGCTGTCATTCAGGAATGGACAGTTGTACCAAGGAAGAAAGGCTAACTGCAAAGGAGAAACTCCTCTTGAGTGCTAAAATACTCTTTCCTAAACAGGCTTTGGATAATCATGTCTGAAAACTGTTCATTGTTTTCTTTGGGGCATGCATAATGGATGACTGATTTCAGTGGTGCCACTGCATACACAGAGACGCTTGTTTATATACTTGTAATAATTACACTTAATATCTCAATAAATAATAGATTTGTGTATGGAATTAGCAGTCATTAAGGCTTAAGGGTCTTTCTTTTTCTGGTTAGAAAATTGGTTGGCAAGGCATGGCAAGTGCTGTTCCTTAGTTAGTCATGGTGGTCTGAACACCTTCTGGCATACGCTGTCTGGTGGGACAGTGGCTCTAAGGACCTTGAACATCTGATAGCCCTGAAAGGGTGCTAGAAGTCTGCCTCCCTGGCGACTGAGGCTAGAAGGCATCAGGACTCACTCACAACTCTATTTTAATTGTCAAAAAATTAAGTTTTACTCAAGTTGAGTCTATTTTGCCTGTGAAGGTACTTGGTGAGTGATGTCCCTCTCTTTACCTTGACCCATGAGCATTTTTATATAACTTTCTCTCCTGTCCTGTTGGGGAGGGTGAGAGCGCGGTTGGGTTGGCAGCTCTCCGAGGTGAACCTACCACAGGTGATAAGTGCATTTTTCAATTTCTTCACTAAATTTGTCTTGTTTTGTTTTCTTTCTTTCTTTTTTTTTTTTTTTTTTTTTTTTTTTTAAGGCAAAATTTA
>VXBH01003711.1:630929-654918 GCA_013400035.1 Rynchops niger
CATCATTTATTCCTTTGGGCTACTTAAACACTACAGGTTCTGTGCTATTCTAAAGATACCCATTACATCCGGAAGTGCAAAGGGGCATGTGAACACCCCTCCCGCCCCCCGTGTGATAGTGTCATGTTACATACAAGTCCCTTCATGTCAACTTTTTACTTCTCAGCAGAGCCAGGTTTAGCCAGACAGCTTGAAATCTGTATTGCCTTACAAAGTGTGAGCTGGAACAGGTTCAGCTACTCTAACAGATTTAAAACCTTTTCTGTGCTCATAAATTATTATGCAAACATAAACTTAGTTTGTTTGAAGAATAGTTAAAGCTTAAGATGCTGCCTCTTATTTCTTGCTTTCTGAACAGTGACCATGAGTCTTCCACCTTAGAAGTGTTAAGAGGCAGAAGAATGCTGCTGCTATCTCGCTCATTCCACACAGGGGAAGTTTGGTGTAAATAACATGCATCTTACAGGGAAGCTTGTCCAAGGAGAGTCCCTATTAGCAATTCCAAATAGCTGTTTTTGCATCTACCAGTCAGGACATTGTAGCTTCCATACATGCATCTTCTTCTCCATGCATTGTTTGAAGGTTTTGAATCTAAGACATTTCAAATCTGAGGGACCAAAGATTTTGCTCTAGCCGTGGAAATGCACACAATGTTCAGAGAAGTTGAAGTTTGATTATACCTATTGCTGTAATTGCTGCAGTCAGAAATGCCTGACATAAATGAAAATATTCATTCCAGGAAAAAAGTATCTTTGGATAAATTTCACTCACAGCACAATTATGTGATGAACCTATTAGCAGTCATACTCTGACCATAGTCTGATGAGAAGAACGGTATGTGTTGAATAGTCTGCCTCAAGCTACTGAACAGAAGTCGACTAATTTGGTGACCCAACAAAAGGGACTGAATGAAGCTATCTCAGAAGTGGAAGATGAGCCATTTGGCTACTTCATGTTACATTAAGAATTAATTCTTGCTGAATATTGCTTGTTCTGGAAAGAAAATAATTTGTGATAGGGAAAGAGAGATAAGGTTTTAAAGTGTTTCTTTATATTGATACAAGAAATAGGCATGCTACAAAGGCTCCACAGAAGCTGTACATATAACGGAGAGACCATGTCTGAAAATACTATTTTCTCAATTCAGATAGAGATCATTAATGATGAGAAGAAAAATCCTGATCTGAAAAAGAGCATAAACATTGAAGCAGGAAATAAGTGGAATTTGCCTCCAAATTTACAATCCCAAAAAAGTCTCTTCAGTATCTGTCTAACTCTGAAGATCTCATCTCTATTCACATAAGCAATTTACCTTAAAGTTTCTAAATATTGTAATATTCTGCTTCTGCGTATGTCCATGGCACTTCTAGTCTCCAGATAGAGTTGCTTGCTGTGTGTTTTGCATTCAGACCTTACCATGACCTGGAAACTAGAATATAACCATTCTCTGAGCACACCAAGCATGTGTGGACAGGATCAAGCTTTGTACAAAACGCATCAAGCATTACTATTTCTGTTTAAGAGAACAGGAGGAGCTGATGATACCATTTTTTTTAAGTAACAGCTGTAGGGTACAAAATAATCAGAATAAGAGGATTTATCTTGTTTTTTACCACTCTTGACTGGCTTCTCTAACCTCTTATTGTGTGAAGAGCTCCATGCTGGGACAAGGTAAACTTCTGTTTACCCCTCACTTCAAATCCTCTTCACCTTGTGCTTTTTTATGTATAAAAAAGAAAAAGCAAGCAACTTGTCTGGAAGAGAGTTTATAATCAATACTTGCTTAATAATTTTGACTTTACTGGAATAATGCTAAAACCTTTAGCTAATGCAAATTATGCAAGTGTGAGTAACTTGGGACGTCATGTTTCTTCAAGGAGATATTTGCATACTACTGCATTATTTCCTATCTGTTGTGAAAGCAGGAAAACAGCAGTTGCTCCCATGTTCAGCTTTAAGTTTCACCAGCCTCATCCATTCATTTCACTGCAGAGAGATGTTCACTTCTAAGATTCCTGAGGGATAAATGGAGTGGAGATTCTTCACAGGAACATTACTGTTAGGAACTTTGTTGCCATAATTTGCTGGTTATCAAAGGTTAATCTGGAATCACAATATCAGGAAGCAGTGAATCTTTTCAAGGGGAATTGTAACCTGATTTTTGGTCCTGAGAGGATTTTCCTAATAATAATAGATGACTAGATCTTTTGTAGTTCTTTCATTTCTTCTCTGTGTTTGGAAGATGTTTTCTCCTCTCTAACAGAGACTTCTTTTTTAATTCCTTATTCTCTCTCGAAGGGAAAAGAACACTTAAAAGATTTTAAGATTATTTTTTTTCCGTCCTCTTTAATTGCAATATAAATGAGGGTCAGAGCTCAATCGTCCTCAATTAATAATGGAAATAATGAAAAACGTACCTCATGGAGTGTTCCCTTTTAATAGTGCTGCGTTAGAGCTGCCTCTGAACTGGGTAGTGTTTTCTGGATATACATAAAATTCCAAGGCATTAAAGGTCCTCATAAAGAAATCTCCTAATTTTGGCTGAGCTCAATGAGACATGTGAATAAAAATGTTTCTGTAAATGGGAGTTGATTTTTTTTTTTTTTCACTGATGGTTTTCTTTATTTAATCTTATAGTTCACTAATAAATGCATTCCATTACTGTAAGACAAATAGAAGAATAATGGATATCCTATGAACCAATATTAAACAGAATATTCTAATGATCCTTGACCCTCACCTTGATATCTGTGATACATTCTGATTTTTCTCAGGGAGAAGCTGTTGCTAAGTCACCTTGTTTGTAGACCAAGAATAGCTGCAGAGCAGTCAGGTAGAAGAATATTAGAATTTCCATACGAGTCCCAATATGAAGTCCTTCTAATCTTTTGTTCTGCTCTCCACTGGATAATCTATACTAATTTGAGACATTGTTATAACGGATTATTTTAGCATAAGCTTTTTCTAGTCATTTCTGATCCTGCACAATTGCAGTTCAGTTAAAAAACTCCTGTTGACAGTGGTGTTAGAAATAAATGTCAGGATGAAATTAACCTGAATAAAATAAATTGATTTCAGTTAAAATTTGTAGACACACCTTTCTATTAGATTCTGGAACATCTACAATTTTGCTTTTGCAGAAAGACAATGTTAACATAGTTTCTTTGTTTACGTTTAAGGAAAGCGCTCTAGTCTATTTAGATTTCATACATATGGGATGGACTTCAGCAGACAGGGGTACTGGCCTGTAATGAAGTTTTTTAAAAATAAAAATCCCAAAACAAAAGATTAAAAATAAACAAGAAAAGAACATGGATTTCAATAGTCATGTAGTCAATCAGTGTAGGATCATATATATTCTTGCATTGCAGGTGGCCATGCTTTTTTTGTTCATGGTTGTGTTTTTTAATGAATTCAGCACTCAGCGCCCCTTTAAGCAATTAAACTGAAGGTCCAGGTTGTGAGGGCCTTCTGATTCCAATGAAAACAGCAAGAACATGTTGGATACAGACTGCTTTGAATTTTGAGTATCTGTGCACTTTGTTTAGTACCTTCTATCTCCTCAATTATCAGCTCAACTGTGAGTGTGTTTTCTGGGGCTTCAGGTTAGGGTACTGCAGTTGAAAGCTATGGCTGTGTTGTAATTTTCTGTAGCAGCTTGTATTATAAGGGTTGAATTCTGTCCATTATACTTGGAGAATAAAGTTTACTACCTAACACAAGATAAGTGTCTGTCCAAAGAAAATTATTTTTAATACATTTTGTGAATGTGGCACAAGTAATATTTGGTTGGAAGTGTTCCTTTCTTTACTCGTAAGGGTCTTTTTTTGAATTGTGTGTGTGGCTTGTTTTTACTGACAGTATAACAATTCATTTGTAGTACTTCTGCTCACATTGAGAGGAGTAGGAACTATGTAGTAATATTTAACTACAATTAAATACTTTCTGATATCTACTCACGTAATAAGACACTCTTGCCCTCTTTAAAACCCTGGGGTTTATGAGCTTCTGATAAGCATTACGTTTCTTTTTCTATTCTATTTCAAAAGAATCATAGAATCATAAAAGACTCTTAATTCTTCTTTCTAAGGTGAAGAAATTGATTATTTTCAGTAGGATGCAGTAGAAATCAGATCTATTTAATCCATTTTTCAGACTTCTTATATGTGAATACTAGATCTTGATTTTTTTTTTTTTTTTTTTTTGTATTTTCAAGATGATATTCAAAAATAAAAAGAAACAAGCAGAGTTTTATAGCCAGGCTCTATAAATTGACTACAGATGAAAACAACAGGTCTTCAGGGTGATTTCTATAAAAGCACATATAGAAAATATATGGAAGTATATGGCTATGATAGGGATACATCTTTTTAGACCTGCAAGTGCAATACAGAAATATGTCACTATATGTATGTATGACTGGATGAGAACATTAAAATTTTGTGGAAACAGTTGCATGAGGGAAGAAAGAAGGGGTTACTAACTATGATAGTTGAACTGTAGCTTTTCAAGGGGATGGGAGGGGAAGGAGAACTGCTGACCATGGGTCTTAGAACTGCCTGCTGCAGAGCTGACGCTGTCAGTACTTTTGGTTGTACCTGAGGCCTGTAGAAATTCAGTGGCCTTAGATACTTTACAACTTCTAGCTAAGTTGGAAACAGACCCGAGGGTCTTGTTCTCAATCTTCAATAATTTTATGAACCATCTGTCAGGATTGTTTTCTGTGGAAACTGTTTGACTTTTAAATAATTGGGTACTGCTGCAAATTTACAAAAATTTGGGTTCTATGCTTGTAGTTTTCCCGTGATATTTGATTTTTTTTTTTTTTTTCCTAGGGTTTTTTTTTATACATGGNGGGTTTTCTTTAAAGCATGGAAGGTACAGACCAAATCATAGATTAGAAGAGCCGTTGCTTTACATGGATGCTTTTGTACTTAAAAGGATGGTATTTCTCAGAGCAGTGAATGAATAAATGCAAGGCATAATAGTGAGAAGGTTCTGGAGACAATTTTAGGAGCAGTGAAGTCTCCTCCAAGGAATGTAATTAAAACTACATGGAAGAAGGAAGAAGGAGAGATTTATACAGGGTGATGCTAGGTATATGTCTTATGTTTAGTTGGTGATGTTCCATTGCCATTTCAGCTTCTGTTATTTCATTGGTATTGTAGAGCTGAACACAGCTCAGACCTGCAATGTTGATTTATCTAAGAAATCTTTGTTTGTGGAAACTCTCAGGTTCATGTAAAATGATGTTTTAATTCAACAATAGATGTTTATAAATCTTTTGTTACCAATCTCCCTTCTCTCAAGTCAATACCATTTCAATTACAGAAAATAGTTGAAATGAGATTTAGCTTGTGATTTTTTTTGTGTGTGTGTTGCTAAGCATTGGGATCTGCTAGCGAGTGCTTTTTAAATCTGTGGGCTATTGCAGATCTTATTGAATAATACTAATTGTCTCCATTAATATTTAAATGAGGGAGCAATTAAGGGCCCTGCTTCTTAGTAATTGTTAAAAGAATAAAAGTTATTGCTCAAAGCACAGATAAGTTACACTGATAGGTTTTTGTTCATTACATGAGAAATTTCCTTTAAGACATACTACAAATGCAAGGGTGTTGCAAATGTGTCAGAAACAATTGCTGAAGGCATGCAATTACTAGGAGAAAGTTAAGGGAGAAGTTCCTTTGGAGTTAAACTTTAGTTGAAAAGGTAAATCTGGAAACTGAACAAGGAGGAACTGCCCCCTTTTCTTTTGTTCAGGAAAACAGGGTTTAGTTTATGTTCTCCATAAACAGGATTACAGTGACTCAATACCTCACACAGTACCTTCTAACTCTGTTTTCTTGTCTTGAGGTAAATTCCATACTAGTTCAGTAGAAGGGCCTTGAGGTGATGCAGTTAAATATATACTTTTCATTTTCATTGTGGCTTAGTACTTTTCTTTACTAGGGCAAAACCATGTGTTTGTGAGGCAACTCATGTGAGCAAAACTTCCCTGATGCGATCCACAGACAACAAAATAAATAATTCTGAATTCATCTCTGTTTTCTTCCATTGCTTTTTTTTTGTCTAATCTGTCCTTCCCCAGTTATTGAGGCTCTGTTCCTTTCAAGTCAAACAACTGACAGAGATCACTTTGTCAACTTTCTTTGCATTCGCAGAAGTAAAACTTAAGAGCACTGAAATGGGGATGTGGTGCTTCTAGACTGGGAAAGAAACTCTGACCACGTGCACAGGTTACCAAAAATCAGAATCATTGCTGGAGCAGCAGCTGTGCTATGTTGCTCCACCAGCGTACTGCTCTCTTCCAGGCACAGATATCGGGACAGATCGGTCTAGCTGGGCTTATAGCTTTGAGGAAAAGTGGTATTTTGCTCTAGCGTTGCAGTTTTATTGGGTGAGCATCATCAGACCAAACTACTACGAAATATTTCTTTTTTCTAAGTGCAAAATTTCCAGTGTCAAAAAGCAGAGAAAAAATGCTTGGTCATAATAATTTCACTTGGAAGGACTGTTATTAGGAAGGATCCACAGCATGAAGATTATTGTGCGTGGATGAGGGCAGAGTACACGTGAGCAAATGCTGAACATACCTTGGGTCTAAGAGGCTGAAGATTTGAAGATTGTTGGAGATACACAAGCAAACTAAACTAATGTTCTGTCTTGAACTAAACTAAAATATGGCATTTTAAGGATGCAGTTTCAGGTCCAGATTTTTGAAGCTTGTGCTACTTCTTAGCATTTTGCCTAGTTGTTGTTCTCCTTCTCTACCTCCAAAATTTTGTACAAGTACAAAAAAACCTTCCCATTTCCACACCAGCTATGTAAAAATCTGTGAAGCCTAGTAGAAGGGATTGAATCCAAAACACAATGCAGTATATTATTTTCATATGTGTTCTATACCCATTATACAACTTCATAATGTGTTCACTTTGGGAATCAGATACTATCCTGACAGATTCAATGATATTTCAGTCATGTAAGCCCAAGAGACAGTAAATTAATTGAAAATTGTATTAATCTATTCCCTAGATTTATTTTCTTTACGAAACAATAGATCGGCTTTATTGCTGGCTACCTCCCCCCTGTCTCCCTGCCCATATTTCAGTGATGGTAAATGACAAGTAATAAATTGCTAGTGATTTCCTGTATTCTATTTATGAAATTTAATTATTTTTTTTTAAATCGTCAATGCTAAGGGGGATGGCAGAAACTACACACCACAAACCTAAGGAACATAATACTACTTTATGCTGTTCTCTAGTAGAACAGGTAAGGAAATGAAAGGAAAAATGATAAAAGGATGAGACTAACAATATAGTCACCTAACTATGTACCATCCTCAGTAATATGGCATTGTTTGAATATGACTTACTTAATCCAAAACTTATTTTAGTCTGAAATCCCAGCTCTGGTGCTTCTGCACCTTTGCTGTGGGTGGTATGAACTTATGCTCTGCTTTTCCTCTAACATGGCCAAGATTTAATGAATCAATACAGTTATTTTACTACTTCTTTACCTCTGGAACTCTAGTTTTCAAATCCTGAAATGTATCTATTGAAGGTATGAATGTGCTTTTCTTATCTAAAAATATGTTTAGTGCTAAGAAGGGAGTCTTTCTTGCAATGTAGATTCTTGATCTTGTAATGAACCTTGTATGAACAGATAGATGCTCATGCCCATACACAGATGCACCACGACATAGATGCTAAGGTTAGATATAGTGTGGCTACTGATAAGTGAAAAGGGGAAATATGTCAGATTTGTGTGTCATGAATTCACTTTATTTAGTGTAGCATGTTTTGAAGGAACCTGCCTGTAGACTGCATAATGAGAATAAGCAGAGAAGATCAAGTTTAGTATTTCACATCTTTGTTGCTTATTCTCCTCATATGCCCTTTTTGAAAATTGTTTCAAAGGAAGCAAATCACATTGCAATCAATGAAATCTTTATAGTGACCTTTGTGTGAAGAATTCTGGCCCACTATAGCCTATAACTGTTAACATCCATCCTGCCCAGCTAAATACTTCATTCCACTGTTGAAATGAAGACAAAAATATACCATTTTAGCACCCTTCCTTTTTAACTACTAGAATTATGTAAAATTGATACTTCTTACAGTCCCTTGGTGACTAATTGAATATAATTAAAATATGACAACTACTTCTAAAATCAACAGGTTTATTAAAATTCCAATTACTGTGACTTTCTTTTATTTTTTTTACAGCGAGTGTACTTCAATGTTTCCTTCCCTTATGGACCAAGATCACTTGCTTTGTGGACCTTTCAACACAAACCAAACTGTGTGCTAATGCTATTAAAGACTGTAATAAAGCTGAAAGAACTTACTTCAATTCTTTTTTTTCTGCTGGAAGATGAGTACTTGTTTTCCTCTTACTTGTGGCTTCTCATGATCCACATGTAGCCAGTATGTAAGGATCATGGTAGATTCCACTGGAATACCATAGACATGATGCTGCTTTTACAGCTTAGCCAAGTTAAATTTCATGAAAATCAATAAAATTGACATAAGTGATGAAGTTCAACATGCTTTCTGAAAAATTCTTTTCTAAAAAAGATAAAACAGAAGCATAAAATTTGGGCTATTGACTAACATTTACAAAGACTTAGATTTATTTGCCAGTCCTTACCCATGACTTTAGAGCAAGTCTGAAATGTCACAACAATTATATCATTTGTTTAGGAAAGGTAATTTTTCACTATGACGTTAGGATAGTGAAGTATTACAAAATTAACTCTTTTCCAAACACACAGTTGAAGAAATAAACACTGGCAAGTAGACTAAAGCAGACTTTTTTTTTTTTTTTTTTTTTTGAGTAATAATTAGGTATATTTGTGGATTAATTGATAACTTAATAATTCTGACCCAAAAAAAGCTGCTATGTGGAAGAACCGAATCACTTAATTGCTGGGGGGAAGGGAGAAGCCAAACAAAATCCACATGAAAACCATTTACTGTATTCTACCATTTGTTCCACTTACCTGAAGTGTAAATGTTAGAATACAGATGGTATTTCAGAACTAGATTTTTCAATAGCACCAAATGTTTGTGTCCCTATTTATAATACCCCATGTTCTTCCACAAAATAATGTTTATTGCACTTTGTTGGTTATTACTAGTAACGTACTGAAGGTTTGAGAAATAAGATTCCATTAATAGAGTTTTCTTGAAAAATAAAACAAAACCATTTTCTGAACTAAGTATTTATGGAAATTTTGGAGTTTTTTAGTTTCAATTGACTGTAGGTATTATATGTCTGCTTTACCTATGTAAATTCTGTGGCTTGATAGAATGAAAATGGTCACTTTTTGATAGTGTTTTCATTAGCATAAGTGGGCAAATGACTGCTGATGGGGGAAGTAAGAAGCTGCAGACTGGTTAGTAGGTAACTTGAAATCTAACAAGATATCTAAGTAAAATCACTTCTGGTTTGTGTAAATTCTAAAGCAGGTAATATTTCTCCCCTTAGGAAGAAACATGCGCAGAAGTAAATTTGGCTGTAAAGCTTGACAACAGGGAGAGGTGATGCAGTTGAACTGTTGTATCATATACCTTTTCCTCGTAAAAACGGAACCAGACAGGAAAAGTGCTTTTCGTAGAAGCACTGGCTTAAGTTCAAGTGGGTGCCTAAGCATGCTGCAGAATTGGGACCTGGGAAATGAAAGGAGGAGTGAGAATGATAGCCATGAAGAAACTCCAGGCACAGCTTTGGAGACATCTGGCCTGGACTCTTTAGTTGATAAAAGACAAGGAATATGAGGACTTGGGATATTTTGGAGGCTGGAGGGGTTGCAGGTCTGTGCAAAATTCAGGAAATCCTTAGGAGAAGGGAGCCAGGGAGGAACAAAGAGAGGGGGAGTAGGTAGGAGGGGCATGAGAAGGGCTGGTAAATGTATAAACAATTGCTAGTCTATACACCTGTTTGACCAAGACCCATGCTGGTCACTGCAGTCCATTATATTTTATTAAATCCTTTCTTAACTAGATCTCTGTGTACTATCACTCTCTACCCTGTCTGTGAGTGCTGTAAGGACTGGCTGCCAGCTACTGGGTGGACAGACACAAATGTATTTGGGGCCAGAAGCTGGAGTCAGACTGCAATGAAGTTACCCCTGGGCTTGCCCTGCTTGACTAGAGCAGGTGGGAGGTCCATTGACAGCCACCGGTGGAGGACTATGGGCTGTCAGACCTGGGTGGCAGCTACTGGAGGGGCTGGGGTTTTCGTGGTTTTTCCCTATTCTGGTGTGTAGGTGGTTTTTGTGTGTGTATAATTTAGTAGCAAATGCCAGGTTGGACCAGCTAGTGAGCAGGAGGCTGTAGGTTATGGTAGGTGTATCAGGTGGGCAGAGTGCCTGTGTTGCAACTTGAGTGACCTGGGACTGTAAGGTGCCTCTGTCTGTCTGCTAGCAGACACCACGCTGGGCTAGCTGGTGAGTGGAGAGACAGGAAGGTCAGCATCCAGGCAGGGGTGTTGGATGGGAAGAGTGCTCCTGCTGATGTTCAGGGGATCTGAGAATGTGCTTGTGTATCTCAGGAGTGTGGGGTGTGTGCTTTCACTACTTGAACTTCAACCCTGACCATCTGGAAAGTAGGAAGGGGATTTGGCTATCTATGCTATGTTTGTGTGAGTCCCAGTAGTGTTATATACGGATGCTGCTGAAAGGGAGTGCTTGGTCTGCAGCAGTCTGTAGCTTGCTGTCCTGTGTGTGTGCCTGGCCACACACAGCATCACTGCTGGCTGACCTTGTGAATGGTAAAGCTGCATCCATTCACCTGGGGTGGAAAAACAGATCCCTGCGTCTACAGGTGAGCTGGGCTGGGTTGCAGGGGCTGGAAAGGAGCAATCCCAGAGGCAGTAGCATTAAGCAACCCATAAAGGACACCTGAGCAATCCCTCCACTCCAAGTTAACAACTAAAAAGAAAAAAAATTACTAAGTTATAGCTGTAAATGGCAATTTAATAGAGCTATGAAAAAAACTTTTTTAAAGATTCTTTACAGAAGAACTTAGTGCTAATATTCAGTTTTATCTCATGTAAAGACAATTTAAATATAGGCAAATGAATCAAGACAATCCTTAGTTCAAAATTCAAGGGAATCAAATCTTGAGAACACTCAGGTTATGTATGCTACAATAAAACCCAACATTGCTAGTGGTGTGGTCTCAGGTACGCCAGCAGTACATGCTGAAGGGAAAAGTGAGTAAATTTAAAAATTACATGTGAAGGAAGAGTAAAAGATGGATGAAAACAGACTACTGAATTGTCCAGTTATAGCATTAAAAGTGTCAGGTTGAAAGAGTCTCAGCTTCTGACTGTTTTATAGCAAAGCAGAAGGGGATAGGGAGGAAATTTCTTTGGGTATGGAATTCAATACAAGTTGAATTCATAGTTTGATTTTTTTTTTTTAAATCATCCATAAAAATGAAGATTTGAAGCCTCAGAAGTCTAGGCAAAAAGTGATTCTCAGTTCAAGCAATAGTTCCAATTAGAAAACCTGTGGTGGTGGTGACCTGTGAAACTCAAAGGGCACAGTTTCCATGATACATACTCTAAGGGTCAAGACAAGTCAATGAGGCAGAAATGAGATCTCTTTCCAGCAGGTAAACTTTTCCATATGAAAAATGACCTTGAAAAATAGCCCTTTGACAGCTGGATGCATATTGTATTGTCCAAGCAGGTTGTCTTGAAAGTAAAAGAGTCTACTCTTGCAAAAGTTGTGGGGTTTAAGTGTGGTTTTTTTCTTATATTTTAAAGGAGAATAGAATAAAAGCTGTGGAGTAGGAATACTTTAGATGGTGTAGAAAGGAAAGAACAGTGTAGAAAGGATTCCACATATGATATTGCAAAAGCAACAATGAAAGAAACCACAGGCAGGATATAACACTGACACCAGAAGGACTCTAATGAAGGTCAGAACAACTACCTTGAAAATAATTATTTAGAATTTAGAAGTTGAAGTACTCATTAAGAAAAAAAATAAAATCCAACAGTGTCTTGAATATTACTTTAATGTTTTCTGTTACATACTTCCATAATGATGTTCTTGGTGCAGGAAATGAAATAAATAATTATTTTGGTCTTTTAATGTTACATTGTCCAGTCTTTCCTGACCATGTGCAGCTTCATTTACTTGATGTTTTCTGTTGTGTTAAACATCGCATTTTCTTTCTGAAACCATGTTGCATTTAAAGGCTGAGTGATGTCACTTGAAACAAAATCCTCCGTCTTTCACACCCGTACAGGTAAGGGAGTTCTGAGTCCTGTTTCCTGTATCTCCTTTTGCTTTCAAATAAATGCAAAATTCCTCTTCTCATATTTCTCCTGCCACTTCTCAACTCTTACCACTCCGTTTTCTTAATGATCTAACTTTTCTTGCCTTCCTCCTGTCTTAAAGCAAAATCCCTTTGTCTTTGTTGGCTTTGTAGTATACACCTAGGATGCCCCACCCTGGCTGCTGATCCATCAAAGCGAAAATGCAGCAGTTGGAAACAGAGCTGTGCACTCAGGCCCAGGCATAGTGGGAACTCACTGAGTCAGAACAAGGACAAGCTCTGATAAGTTGGATCCAGCCTCTGGTTTGCAGCCATTACAGGAATGGAAACTATATCCTTGGTTCTGGAGATGAAAAAGATGGCATCGGTACCTGGATGTCCAAGACGTCAAATAGTTATAAATAAAAAAGACCTGTAGTAGTATTCCAACACTGCGTTAAAGAAAGGAAGTGTAAATGATTCTAAAACAGCTGCCTAAAGAAAACTAAAAAAAAAAAAATAAAAATCAGGTTTTATAGTCCTTTCTCATCACCAGTTTTATGGGTTTTAGTGTACACTGAACACAATCCTTTTAAAATCTATTACTAATGAAAACTTAATTTATTCTTTCTGTATCAGTAATTTCTAACATTCTTCAGTTCTTCTACAGCTTTCTATATTCCTTGTCAGCATCTAATAGTTCTTTCATGATGCAGCTAGGGAGTGAGAAGCCTGGATTTAGCAAAGTGCAACAGTAATTATGAGCAGAGTGGCTGCTGCAGTTTGAGTGCCCTTGCACAGATGACACCACTGAACAACAGGAAACAAGGCACTAGCCATAGAAAAAAAAAGAAGCTTGTACCAGAGTGGCATCGGTGGATACAAGTTTGAAACAAATATTTGAAACAGAAGAATGGGTCAAGAAATATTTTTTATTTTTTTTTTTTTTTAAGTGTCAGGGGTGTTCCTTTTCAAAAATGACTAGTGTGTACAGGTTCCTATATAAAAGTGTTTGGAGGCCAAAAGAGGAACGTGTGTTGCTGTTGTTCACATGGTTAATTTACAGGTATTTTTTAATGGGGAAAGGGAAGAAATGGAGGAAGGGACGAAGGTAAACATTATGAAAAGCTGAAGGGAGCCTTCAGGCATTCATGTGAATGTGCTTAAATGCTTCATTGTGAGATCTTAAATACCTTCATAATACGTAATAATCCCATCTGAGGTCATTCTTGGTGATAAATGTTATGAGATCTTTGCTTTTTGGCTTGTATTTAGTCTTGATACCCAGAACAGAAAATATCACTGCCAGTGAAAGTCCTGCATTCAGCTTGCACTTATTAATCTGCATAAACGCAATGTCAAATGAAATAATCATTCTGGTCCTCTTTGACCTAGTTACTTCTAAAAATTCAGTTTTCAGGACAGCAAGCCAATTACAAAAATGAATATACTGTATCCATTGATATGTTTCCACACTGACTTGGACAACCACCATTTCATTCTCTTAATTCTTTTCACTTACTGTGTCAGTCAATTACCTTAATTTTGGATAGTTCCTCTTTATACCTCAAAACCTTAACAGAACTGTATTTGTGTGAAAGAGTCTCAAAATATTTCAGACTGAAAATGTACATAATCATTGATAGCAAATCTCTTATCTGCCACCCACCATCTGAGTCCCAGTACAGTATTTTGTTAGAGCTTCAAAAACTGCTGCAGAAGCTGTCAAAGAAGATGCATTATCTTGAACATAAGAAATAGCATTTTTTCCCCCTCTTCTGCTTGTTAACAGACAGCAGCTCAGTCTAGAGAAACACACTCGTGCTGAACTGCTATTGGGTTGGTGTTCACGTACCACTTTACAAGATCTCTGGCTTCATTTGTGAAGCAATACGTAAAACTGGTTTAAAAACAAAGGAACAAAATCTCAGTATTATATCAGCAAAAGGCTGACTTGAAGTCAACAGATAATATTGTTCACCTAGAAGCACCTGCCTTAACCTCTTTGTACTTAATTTCCATCTTCTGAAACACTATTTCTCCCTTGCTTTATGTGTGATTTTTTTTTTTTCTCATATGCAGCACAAATGAGTCTGTGTTCGCTGTGACACAGGTTTCTTCTTCAGTGACTGCTTTTCAAAGGACAGACCCACCTTTCTTCCTCATAGCTTTGCTTTTTTGGGTTCTGTATATATATAGTTAAATTTACCTACTTATAAAACCACTATATTCAATGGGTCCCTCTTAGAGTGCTGTTTTTACTGTTATGTGTACCTTCCCTCTGATTTCTCTTGCTTAATGATGCTCTGCATTCTGTGAATTTTATACACGAGAGTTATATAACATAATTATTTTATAATTATATAGTAGTGTTCATGAATGGTGAAAATAATGAATAAAAGGAGGCTTCTTGATTTTATGGCTTTATTTTACTCTTTCTTGTTTTAAATCAGCCTCTGAACTTTTCATCAGTTAGTGTGCTTTGACATTGTATAATGCTTTTCAAAAAAGTCATATTATGTTGTGGCACTAAGTAAAATATGAAGTCTATGTATATGTTTCAATGAAAAAGCTGGTTTTGGTTACCGAGGCATGAGCTTGGACTAGGGCATATCAATACAGACTCACGTAATGAAGGTTTACAGCACAGAATAGTTTTCTACTTGGTCAATTTTCAAATAGGCTTGTATTCTTTATACTTCCAATGAATTAAATCCAATTCTTTGATGGCAGCAAGTTTGGCTTGTTAAGCTATCTCGACCATTTTGCTTCTGAAATACCCCTGACTTATTAGATTTATCCAAAACATGCATCAGCAAGAAGGTGTCCTCAGTCACCTCTCTTTTTAGGATACGTGAATGCTGATTATAATGCATTTCTTCCCAGTAATGAAAATTTCCAGTGCCTTATGCTTATTATACTAGCTCAGTTTGTGACATAGACTTGAAGAGTTTCAACCCAGAGCAATTTAAATTTATCTAACCTGTCCCTCTGCCTCCAAGCATGAATAACTTTCCCTATGTCATTCTGATCAATATTTATCTAACGTTTTCTTAAAGACCTTTAAATAGACAGATTGCATGACCTCTCCAGGCAATCTGTTCTAGTGCTTCACTCTCTTTACCCAGAAGTTTTTCTTAATTTTTCTCTTGAATTTTTTATGCTGTAGTGTAAGCCCATTACTTCTCCTATCCGTTACAGACAGGTAAGGAGACCAGATTAGTCCCTCCTTTGCAGAAGCCATATATTTATTTAAGACATGTTTGGACTGTCCCTTCTCTCTTTAAGGTAAACTACATTAATTCAGTATTTTCAGTTAGGTAAGCTTTTGTATACCTCTGATTATTCATATGATTCTCTTGACTTCTCCAGTTAATGCACATTCTTATTGAAGTTCAGCACCCAAATCTGGATCAGAGATTCCAGTTAAATATGAGACTCTTCTTGGTCTTATTGGTCCCTTTTCCCATAATTTTCATCAGCAAGTACAATGACTCTAAGTATACGTGAGTGATCTCACCCAGTAGAGCTAATGGAGGAACTTATTCGGCTTTCGTCTTTTCCTTTCCTTTCCTTGCCTTTCCTTTCCTTTCCTTGCCTTTCCTTTCCTTTCCTTGCCTTTCCTTTCCTTTCCTTGCCTTTCCTTTCCTTTCCTTGCCTTTCCTTTCCTTTCCTTGCCTTTCCTTTCCTTTCCTTGCCTTTCCTTTCCTTTCCCTTTCCCTTTCCCCTTCCCCTTCCCTTCCCTTCCCTATTCACGTGCTGTTAATTGGAATGGTCAGTTTATCACAGCTGGTCTTTCCATTGATGCAACAAGCCCAGTTAGATGTTTCTGTTTCCTCAAGGTCAGCCTTTAATGATGTTGATTCAAGAGTCAACAGGAAGACTTGTTTGCAATAACATCTAATTTTTTTTTCTTATGGAGCAACTCCTTGCTTTGCCCTTTCCTAAATTGTCCCTAATGCCTATGCTCCATTTGTGTATGTGCTCTTAAGAATCTGACTTTTTTCATTTCCTGTGTGCTTTCTTCTTATGTTTGAAGTCAAGGCAGAAATCCTTGTTAACCATATTGATCTTTTGATATGTTTCTCACCTTTCTTCCATAAGAGAATTATTTGCTTGAATTACCTACTTGAAAACAGGAATTTTTATGCTGTTGCTTTTAACTCTTCTGTTTACTTATAGATTTCCTTGAAATTACTTCTTACCATGACATTTTCCTCAGTCATTTCATCCTTGTTGTTTGGAATCATATCTAAAAGCCATTTAGGTGCTCTTTGACTTTTAGATCAAGAAACATTCACATAGCACTCCAAGAATCTGTTAGACATCTTACTTGCCAAGTTAATCGTCTAAGCCAAAGCTAGCAACCTAGGTTTCTCTAATTAATGAAGAGTAATGGGCCTCTGCAGACCATGATGATAACTTCAAGATAACGAATGAGACATTATCTGAAAGAATCTTGTCCATTATATTCTCTGTATATACAAAATTTAGATGACCGGGATAGATTTTGATGGATAGTTTTTTAGGTTGTTAAAGTTCAGTGAGATTAATCACGTTCTCTGTTTTTTGTTTTTCGGTTGTTTTTTTTTTTGNATAATCTTTTTTTGAGCAGATGTTTGGATACCTGGAATTGCTCATTACTACTAAACCTTAAATTATGAATAATACTGCCACTTATCATCAAGCCTTATCTTCTTGATGCTCATGGCTTACTTTGAGCTCTGAGCATGATGGTAACCGGTGTTGCAGTGCAAGGCAGTGGCTGCCTTGATCTTTTCAAAAGATAATTGATTAATTGATAAATGGATTGGCAAACCATTTACTCAAAATTTACTTCTGTTTCTTTAAACAGAAAAATAGAAATTAAATCAATCGATAAACTATCAACAGAACTACTGAGGTTCAGGCCAAAAGAATGAGGCACAGATGTTTCAGGGAACAATTTTTTAACTTACCTTCTAAGTGAACAAACCAGACACTTGATTTGTATACTGAAAAAATATGGAAGCCTTGTTTTTTCTCTTACAAGAATTGTGGATTTTCAGAACCATTTTGTCCTAGCCCCAAAATACCGAGGTTATTTGCTATAGTGGTTCTTATTTTGCCTGCTGGTGGTAAAATAAAAATATTTTATATCCTAAACGAGTTGGGAATAGTAATTTCTACCCTCAACTTCTTCACAGTCCAAGCTGTTTGTCAAATGTGCTGTCACAATAACTTCTTTGGGTAATAATTTGAAGAATCAATAGTCTTCTCTCTTCTTTTATGAAACCTGGCAACTTTTCCATTGATTGCTTTTCTTTTTCCAGCACTGCACCTGCTGCCTTTGCAGTTTCTGATTAATTTTCAAGCATCTCAGCTCGTTTGTATATTTCAATATAACACAGTGACTTGGGTTTCTGAGATTATGCTGGCTGTTTCTTTCCTGCTTGGATGCTGTAACCTAAACTGACAATATGTGCCATATTTTATATATGTAATATTGTGTGGTTTAGGTAACAAAAAAATGGATAGATAACCGTATAGTTCTTTCCTGCATACAACCATAGGATTTTATAGTGAAATGAAAACAAAGAGAAACAAGTAGTGTTTAGTATCATTGTTAGCTAAACATGTTTTAGCTGGCAGTTAAGGAACAGAAGCTAACTCTGGTGTTCAGGAGAATCTCTTCTACTGATCTGTTGTGCATACATATGGTAGTTAACAATGAACATTGAGGAGTGTAATAATTACCATCACAGGTAACAATAAAGTGAATGCTTGCTATGGATGCTTGCACTGGAATAAACTAACTGCATTTCCTTTCTGTGTCTCTTTTCAAATGAAAGGTTTGCGTAATGACAAATTTAAAACTCATTGGGAGTTTCCAACTGGAGTGGAATTTTCTGTTAACAAGTGCATGTTCATTTCTTATTGGAAAAGGTTAATAAATGAAGGGTGAATATTATAAATATTCACAGACATGATATTTTGCAGATGTCTAAAAATTTCAGTAGAAGTCTTCTTGATGGCTCTAAAGTTACAGTTTATCTATGGCTAGGTGGATTTTAGCAATTAGTCTTCGAATAGCAGTGCTAATTGATAATGTTTTGTTAGTAGTGTCTTAATTATTGTTCAAAAAGCCAGCACCATTCAGCCTTTTCTAGCATTATCTCTTCTTACTGTCAGTTCCTGGAATGAACCGTCTTAGACCAAGACTCTTTCAGCACCAGGGGTATGCTGAATCTGTATTCATAATAGCTCTTCTTTTCTTCTGTCCCAAACCAAATCTTACTGTCAAACTGTTTCTTGCATAGTAATCTTTAGATTTCAGCTTTTTTTTTTTTTTTTAGTTACTTTTATTGCTTCTTCACAAAGTGATTTTGAGAGCCAATTAAATTTTCCTGGCGTCCACATATGTAGGATATGGCATGCACCAAGCCCTAGTTGGCTTTCTAATGTGCACATGCTGAGCTGGTAGTAATGTCCAGGAATTGGAGAGGGCTGATCTTACATACGTAAACAAGTGGTATTACTCTAAATGCTATTTCAATACCAGCTCACTGCATATTTACAGATTCACCTTTTGCCTTGTGTATATCAAGATTACTGACTAACTATTAATTGACATCCCTGAGGTAAATATTCCTTTTGTTTCCTACTCATCACTTTAGAAGGTGGGCATCCAGCATTGCTAGTAGGATGACAGCTACAATTGTCTCTCTGGGAAAATGGACAGCATAACACACCTCTACTGTGTGTCCTGATGGAGTGCAGGAAACAGATTTTTATAATCTACACATTAATTGTGATAAAAGGGAATCAGCTAATCAGAAGGTATACATTTCAAACTAAATTAAGCTCAGACATCTGTGTACCGATTTAATTTGATGGGGTGAGCCTGAAGTTAGGGAGGATATGGATATATCTTTTGCCTACTTAGATATTCTTCTGACAGAACACACTGCAAACCTGAATGTCTCCCTATCCATACTCTTATGAAATGGGCAAGCATTCTGACAGAGACCACAAACACATCTGTACTCTGTTTTCACAGTAGAAGTCCCAGTGCAGGCTATGTTAAACTGGAAATTCTCTCTAAATCTGTGGGCATTTCCAGTTCTTTCTCATCAAAGGAAAGACCTTAACCATGCTTGATTTTCACTTGTCTAAGGATGGAAAAAAATGTACATTCAGTTGGTTTAACTTAGTGATGTTATTTTCCTCTAATAGGAGAGAGGTTTACACTTTTAAGAGCTGGCAAATAAATATTGACAGGTGCAGCTTTAAAAACCTGCAGAAAAGAGGGTCTCTGGTTAAAATAGATCGTTAACAATCCTTGCTTGTCTCTTCAGGGAGACATAGCTGTTTCAAAGATACTAAACTGTTGCTTACCTTGATGATGCAGATGTATACATTTTCAGTTACTTCAAGTTGTTCAGCAATGCATCTGTGGAGCCAGTCTGCATGTGATTCCTATTAACTTAAAAATAACCAACCACACCTTAGATTTCTGGGAAATCATAAATGTCAGCATTTCATGGGTTCAGGTATAGTAATATTTTCAAAACTACCAAGACACATGTAGGCAGTTTTGCTTAACTTCTAGAAATTTTTCAAGTTTTTGTCTTTTTTTTTTTTTTTTTTAATTTCTGAAAACTCTTACTAGACAACTTATCTGTATTCCTGTGCTCATGAAACACTTCTACAAAATAGGTCCATGGGGAATACCATAAGCATCTCCAGCAAATTCTACTTTGTAATTTAATGTTAGCTCTACCCTGTTCAGCAATCACAGATGTAATTATCTAAGTGATCAGTCTAAGCTTTTGAATATAGACATTTGAATTAATCTGGATCTGGAAAAAAAGTTATAGACTCAACTTTATTTTACATACAGATGTATTTTCAAATTCAACTAAGATTGCCATAAATGATTTTTTTTTTTTAATTTTGAATGTGGAACCTTGAATTCATAATTGTAGGAACAAGTAGTTCTGCAAGTCAGAAAGCTTATGCTCCTAACTTCTTTGTTTGCAAAGGCAGATAGGTGGGTAGATGCACAAGTACCCAGGTAGTGTGTCTTTTAATTGTGTTTACAGAACTGAATGCAACTTGATTACTAGTGTAAATTACATTTGAGAAGGAAAAAGATTCTTAAAAACATGCTGTGATGTGAATCCATACTATATTTATAAGCATCCAATTGTCTTTAACTGCATTATTGATCTGTCTATGTAAGCTCACCAATTCGATTGTTGTGGGAACAGTGTCTTACAGTGAGAGACTGCTCCTGTCTCCAAAGATCTTAATGTCTCTTTAAAACATAGAAAACTGAAAAGGGATACAGCCTTCTCAAATAATTCTCAGTTTGATTCACCAGTAAAATATGATCCTTACTTTACCTGTTAATCATTTTATCACTCAGTCCAAAAGATGGAAAATATGAGAGAACAGTGTCTGTCTGTGGTGCTCAGAAAACTTGCATTGATGTGAAATGTCAATATTAGTAGGAGTTTTCTGAGGACTGGTGGAAATGATGCCTCATTCCCTATTACTTTCTACTGCCAGGTAGCACATAGCAGGTAACTGAAGTGAGTGAATGCCCTGCCAAGGTAAAGTTGAATTTCTCAATCAACTGGTGCAGTAGGAAGACTTAGCTGTGAATGGTGATATTCTGTGCAAGGTTGGCACTGCTGAGGAATCATAGAGCATTTCTGACTGGGCAAATATCGTTTGGAAAAAGCACAGGACTGCTGCCGACAGGTGAAGCAGCACTTCCATTTCTTGTATTATTGTGTCCTGTTGTGAAGGTATTTGGGAAAGGTATGGATAACTCTGAGAAATCCCAGATGGACAAGATGACATCTGAAGGTATTCTGAGCTCCAGGACTTTGTTTTGTCAAACTATATGCATCAACTGAGAATCTGAGTGACCCCCGTTTTGTGTATATACAGGTGTATGTGTAAAAATGTAAGTATAAGAGGCAAGTATCTGTATAGGAATACCTTGATGTTTTTCATTAACTTGAAGATATCTGACAGTATAGAACTGTTTCTTACTGTCATTAATTACACCTCACTAAGCTCAGTAGCTGAGCAGAGATGGAGGTTTCAACCTGCATTAAAGACAAATTATTATTTTGAAGACAATAAGCAAGTTGTACTGAGCATAATTTCCTTTTCTGTGTAGGTCAGGACAGCAATTTAAAGTCAAGGTTTATGCTGATGAAATCAAATACCCAGTTACTGTGAGTTAGATGGCAGTATTAGCTTGCTGTACACTTCTGATATTTTGTTCAGGTTTTTTTCCACTCTCGACACTTTATTTTTTTTTTCAGCATCTCTTAGTGTTGTGTTAAGCAACATGACTAATCTGTCATGCAGTTCTTTCATTCCTTCCCCATAGGAGAAATGTGTGCAGTGGTGTGACTTGTTTTGGTCTTTTTTTTTTTTTTTCCTTTTTACTTTCCTACCTCTTTTTGATTTGCAGTCTTAATTTTACCCTTTTGTAGGAACTTCTGGAAGCCGTCTGAGTCATGTTGCTACTCCTCAGAGATTTTGAGCCATATTTGGAGATGAGTAATGCAGCCTAGGAGACCAGTGTGATTCTAAATTGGTGCAACTTATAGCTTCCTCTGCTGTCCCAATACATCAGCTGCACTTAGTAAAATCTCTGCAGATTGTTTTAAACACAGTATTTATACTTAGGTTTGTTTGTCAACATGTAAGTTACACTCCCTAGCACATCCTCTTTTATTTGGTAGAATTCAAGTGCTGAAGGGCCCAAAGAGAGAAGAAAGGAAGAAATTAAGTTTTAGTTCCTCTTCACGTGAAGCTATTCCTGCTTTAATCTTCTCTTTTAGCACTTGCACTATAAGAGTAGGTATAAAGACAAATGATTTATATCTGTGCTTTTGAGTAGGTTTATTTTGTAACACTTTACTTGCTACTTCAAATTGGACCTTAAATATAAATGAGTGTGGAAATGGTTTCTCTTAAACATTTTGGAGTTCATGACATTTCAAAAATAAACACATTTTACGTCTCAAATCACTTGTTAAAAAGGATTCAATGAAGAAAAATGGTTCCTAATTAAATAGGCTCAGACTAAACATTTACAAATGTTAAAATATGCACTGTTAATTTTCCTCTGCAGGTGTGTACATAAAGCTTGCTGAATAAACCACCACTCCATCTTGGCATAGGTAAAAGTATGGCTTTTTGGATTAAGTTATTCTAAGAAAGTTCCTCAGAGTACATTAAATCATATTTCTAGTGATACGATTCACTTTCTGGAAGGACTATCTTTGAGAAGAGACACTTTCTCACTGAAGACATCAGCATGGAGGCACTCAAAACAGATGTTTATCAGTGGATGTGGATGGAAATATATCTAGATAGATATATGACATATGCTTTGGGTCCATACTTATGCCCCAGAGAGCATAGAGGGTTGGACAGCCCATTTGTTAGAGCTTCTTTCAAGGCTGCAGCTGATGCAAAGCTAAGTTAAAGGGGAAATTAGGGGAAGAGAATAGCAAATATGCCTTCTACCTTACTGAGTAGGCTATTAAGGGAAAGATGGAGCCAGTTCTACATAGATCTGGATGCTTGCTGGAGTAGCTGGTCAGGTGGGAAGGCACCAACAGGGCTTGAAACTGTATTCATTTTGAAAAAAAAACCCTCCTTCTTCCAAACAGTAGCTGTTCCCTCAGTTACGAAATACACTCTCATTTTGAGGAATGTGACCACTCATGCATGGACATGGACAGATCATGGACAGATACAGTTGCTAGTCTCAGCAAGTTCCAGGGCTGTGTTTGTCAGCTGGTGGCCAATATCATGTATTTGCAGTTTCCGCTTGAAATTTCTTCCAAAGCAAACAAGCACAACTTTATGGAGGACCGTATTCTTTTCAGATTGACTATTAGTTTCTTCTGGCTGCCGGTGTGCAATGTTAATACCTACTTTTTGGTTAAAAACCCCGCCCAAACATAACATGTTACCTTGTCTTGAAAGTTTCACTCAATTCTTGACATTCAGGGGTATCTTTGTTACCACATATTTCTTTAGCTTAAATGACTGCATTGGGTTCAAATACTGCTGTTAAAAAGTTACTTTTAGGTCCACCTCTTAAATCTACTAAAAAAAGGCAGCCTTACTGTACTGCTGAGTTACAAGTTCATTTGCAATCTCAACATTCTTCTGACCTGTTTTTGTTTGCTTTTATTAGAGATATCTGCTAGTAAATTAGCACTTTGTAGATGATTCAGTACCTTGAGGTGTTGCCGGTGAACTACAGAGACGTTTACTTGTCTGGCACTGACTGAATCTAGACTGATTTTGGATTTCAATTTGGTTTGCTCCGTGAGACTTTTAGCAGCCCCTGTGTCCTGCTTTGGGGTGAAGCAGAGACAACTTTCTGTTGAGTGAGAGAGGCTCTTGCTTATACTCGTTGCTGTGGCAACCAGAGTCACTGACTGGGTTGTTTACACCATGGAGGGGTCACACCTGTGGGGAGGCGTGGACAGGTCAGGTGACCCAAAACTGACCAAGGGGGTATTCCATCCCATCTGCCATGCTCAGTATGAAAGCTGAGGGAGCAAAGGGTTTGTTTTTCTGCAATAGCTCTTTTTCAAGGGCTTGACTTTCTCAATGCTCTCTTTCTTCAATTGCTGATGTCTGAGGAGGACCCTGTCAGTTTGTCTGGCTTTGATCCCCATCAC
>VXBH01003711.1:662482-703480 GCA_013400035.1 Rynchops niger
TTTTTCCCCTACATGACAGAATAAATGTATGCATGCATAGCCAGAACAGAAATCTCAGCTTTGTCAGCTTCCCACTGCAGGTGGGTAAGTCTGGCAGTACAGGCTGTTACAGACACTGATGGAGCCCTGAAAGATGAGGAAAGCTTGAGCCTTTCCTCACTGTGGAACTACTCTCTTGGGTTCATCCTTCATTTTTCTTCCCAGTTTCTGGGAATAAGAGGAAGGCAAGCAAGCCCCTGGAAAACTCCAAATTTTGCTGTGGTGCAGTGTAGTAGCACAGAGTGGCACAGAAGTTTGCATGTTGTTTGTTTAGTAAAGACCAAAGTTTTAATTTTCAGAGTTTCTTCTGCAAGTGTAAGTTTATAGGCAAGATAACCAACAGTGTTTGTAGTAGTTCAGTGCCTCACAGAGGCAGATGAGCCATCAGTTCAACCCTATCCCATTAAAGATGCCCAAGAAATAATGAGGAAATGGAGCAATCCCTTTGTCCTGCACCACTGTCCCCCAGTCATGGTGGGAACAGCTCTCTGCCACCAACTCTGAAGCTTGTAGTCAAAAATAAACAGCCAATGGAGAATGTGGCCTTCCTTCTCCAGGAGAGACTTGTGGATCAATGAAACAAGAGCTGCCTTTGGACTTGATGCAGGCTAAGGGCAAGATTAAAAAAGGGTTGAGGTGGACAGAACACTACATCCAGACCCCCTGCCCTCCCAATTGATTTCCTCAATTATTTATGTTCCTTTTCTTAAGCCTGGATGTCACTGGAGTTAAATGACAATTGCAAGATTACCAGTAGATTGTTTATAGGAGATGGATGTTAGCACCTTTTTGTGCGAAAGAAAACAGTACTTTTCATTTTCATATATAGGTGATTTCTTCTTTCCTGTCTCTAAGTTCTCATCAGAACATAGTTGGCACCTTATTTAAACATCTCATGTGTAGCACACCAGCTATATTCTCATAGCTGTTTACCTACCATGAAGTAATGCATGTTTAGATTCCACAGTGTGTTTTGGGGGGATACTACTGTGTGATGGTGTTGTTCCCAGAACATCTGTGCTGGTTCTGGCAATGCGGAGGACTGTCTGTCTTCTAAGTTCAGGCAATCTCTATTTTTAATACACCTGTAGCACTATCTCTAGAAAACCAGGAGACAAAGGGGATGCCTAGAAATTCACTCAAATGTGTAGGTGTAGCAGTAAAGTCAGAGGCTGACTGGTGAGACCCCACCTGGAGTACTGTGTCCAGCTCTGGAGTCCTCAACTCAAGAAGGACATGGACCTGTTGGAGCGAGTCCAGAGGAGGACAATAAAGATGATCCGAGGGCTGGAGCACCTCTCCTATGAGGACAGGCTGAGACAGTTGGGGTTGTTCAGCCTGGAGAAGAGGAGGCTCCAGGGAGACCTTATGGCAGCCTTCCAGTACCTGAAGGGGGCCTACAGGAAGGATGGGGAGGGACTCTTTATTAGGGAGTGTAATGATAGGACACGGGTTAACAGCTTCAAACTGAAAGAGGGTAGATTTAGATTGGATATCAGGAAGAAATTCTTTACTGTGAGGGTGGTGAGGCACTGGAACAGGTTGCCCAGGGAAGTTGTCAATGCCCCATCCCTGGAAGTGTCCAAGGCCAGGCTGGATGAGGCTTTGAGCAGCCTGGTGTCATAGGAGGTGTCCCTGCCCATAGCAGGCGGGTTGAAACTAGATGATCTTTAAGGTCCCTTCCAACCCAAACCATTCTGTGATTCTGTGTGATTCTGTGAAATGTTCTTTAAGCCACTGAAATTCTTTTATGGCCAAAACAGACTCCAAATGGTACAGTGGATGTGGGAAGTACTTGGCCTCATCTAAGGCATTGACCACATGCTAAACTCCAGGACTAATGATGGTAATTTTATTCAGAATTTTCTATATCTTTAGATTTGTATCTCTCTGGGATTTTTGTTTAAGGGCTGAAATGCATGTCTAAGAAATTCCTGTAATAAGTCCATGGTCTCTTCCTTGGTTTCTGACCCATGATGTTAGAAAATCAAAGATAAATTTCAAGGTGTGTTGGCAGAAAGGAATGAGACTTTTGGAAGGAGAATAAACTCCTCTTCTTACTGCAGGTTCAGTCAGTATTAAGGGAAGGAATACTGTAACCTCGCTGTGGAAACTGAGTTAGAAGAGCTCTGGATTTTTGTTTGTGTAGATCTTCTCTCTCAGACTTTTTGAAGAATGGGAAAACCATGCTAGGGTATTGAGGAAGATTTTGTCACGTACCTGTACATTCATGTCCCCTCTACAGAAAATTAATTTACAGTGATTAGAAGTTGAAGGAAGAATATGTTTCAGGTAGAAATCTTAATAGTTGAAATTGTTTTGAGTCTTTTGGGGGCAGCTGGGCTAAAAAGTTTCATGGGTGGAGAGCATGTCACCACAAAGAAAGCTGGAGTAATGAGTGAAACTGTGCTGGAGCCACCTTAGACTAATGGACATTGGGGAGTACAATATGCAATATGGCCACAGCAGCCTGGTGAGCCCTCAAGAATGAGGGTCTGAATACAGTTTTAATATCAGCCCAGCCCCAAGGGGATTTGGATTATGTGAGGTTCAGTGCTTGGGCACAGTACTGTATTGCTTTACAGTAAACTCTTGTTGGTTTAGAGACTGGAAGTAGGAAAGCTATTACATATGGTATTGCAAGTGAAATTTATGTAGTCAGGCACCCCCCNAAATTATGTGTTTGAGCTTTGATTTCCTGTGTAGCCGTCTCCATGCATTTTAACTCTGTTCTACATGCCTTGTTTTTTCTTTAATCCCCAGTTACTTTAACTCCTTTGTGTCTTGTGTAGGTAGCTATGCATGTACTTCAGGGTCAGGAGCATCCACATAGCTGCTTAAAGGGAGAGTTTGGGGATGGAAGGAACCTCTGTCATTAAGGAGGTGGAGTTACGTTTTCCAGACCTACTATATGAATAGTTTAGCCACTAAAACTACAGGTACTACAAGAAACTGATCCCCTCACCCACCTCCTCAGCAGCATAGCTTAGTAACAATACTTGTATAGAGGTTTAATAAACCCTGGTTTTTGTGCATATGGGGCTTCTGGTACCTGGTTGATAGCCCTTTATGGCAAAAGATGATCTCTAAAGCCTGTTTTACTCACAGCTCTAGATTGTGCTTGAAGTTGACTATTTGAATTGGGATCTCTATGTCTATAACACAGCATTTAATGACATATGATTTGAACCAGATATATAGTGTAACATATGTACAGTGTGATGTTGATGGTTCACTTGACTGAAGTCATGGGAAAAGGAAATACGCTGCAGCTATACAGACAGATGTCAACATGAGCCTGTAGAGCCCCGGGAAGGAGTCCTGCAGCTCATAAAGAGGTGTGCTTTGCTCTACTCATTTATGTGTTACTCACCCACTTGGTCTTCTTTCTTAGCATTGCTGGCTCTGTCCCTTCGATTCATCTGACTTGTCCTGGGATACGTGAGTATAGGTCAGTTTTGTAGACTAATAATGCTTCTTGGCAAACTCTCTGATAAACCGTAATGAGCTTCTAGGCATGTGGTCCCTTCTTCGGGTGCCTCAGGTACACAGAGTCCTGTGAGAAGGCAGACTGAGAGGACAGGGGGAGGTTTTATTCCTTAACTTCCCTACAGTAGCTCTTTGTAGCAAGCTGTTCTGTGTTACTACAAATTGGAGGTTGCTAGTTTGTTAAAGGATGTACCTTTTAAGTTACAGTTCAGTGGTAATGTCAGTTTATGATATTCTTGCCTAGCTTTGCTGGCACAACTGGTTGCGTGGCTGCATTATGGATGGTACTGGGAAATGAAAATTGCATTAGAAGAAAAGGCAGATGAGTCTGTGGGTGCGTTTTTATGTTTACAACCTGATTTCTTTATTTGATACAGGCCAAGAGAATAAAAGGTGGCAGAGGGTGAGCAGAGCTGAAGAGGAACAGGGTTGAATTACTGTTTCCACTGAACACATACTATGACCCACGGCCTGAGTAAGGAGCTTTGCAAATAGTCCTCAGGAACTAGAGTTCAGAACAAGTATAGAGTTGTAATGAATATCCTTCACAAGAGTACTTACAGCTATTTTTTTTTTTTTTTTTTTCCATTCAATGCTGGCAGCTGCAGGTGGTTAACCTAGCCAGTGGGTTTGCATGTATACGAAATATAGGCAAAACAAAAGACAAGTCTGTTCTGTAGGACACTTGCTGTCACGTCTCCTTATGGAGGCACTAGCAAAATCTTTTCTGTTTGGTTGTTTTTTTTTTGTTTTTTTTTTTTTTTTTATGCAAGGTTGTTTTGGTTTCACCATAGGGATCCAAGCTTGAGTCTTACGTACAGTCATGTTCAGCATGTGCAAACAGCGACGCTGGACATCGGGGGACTCCTGTAATTGCTTATTTTGGCACAGCTACCTGGTCCCCATCTGGCAAACAGTACTGTCCTGACCCAGTTCATCACACTGTGTCATCAAGATTCAAAGGGCTTAAATTTTTATTTGGAAAATGAGTAGTCATAGGAATGAGAGGCTTGTTGGTTTGTAACGGACAGCTTCCATCATGCTCATTATGCAGGTTTGGGAGCACTTGCATCCGTGTATGCTGACAAGCTGCCCTGGCACAGGCAGGCTTTTTTAAAGAAGGCTCCCCAATGCCAGCAGCTCTAAATCTTTATCTCACATAGGAACAGATGGAAATCATTCACACAGATGAGCAGGAAAAATCTCAAAATGGACTGGGCACAGTAGCTGACATTTGGCTGGCTATTTGTTGTTTTCTTTGCTAGTTGATTTCCAAGGCAAACTACGTATTGTCAGGCATCTGCACACAGTGGGCACAAAAAAAAGGCAAAACAAAAAAAAAAAAAAAACAAAAAAAAAAAACAAACAAAAAACCAACAACAATCAGAGCACCTGATATAACAGTACCTTCTTCCAGTAGGAATAATTGCATACTGTCAGGACTACTGAACAATGCATAAACAAGACACTGATCTCTGGAAAACTTGTGACCATTCACTGGTTCAGAAGTTCAGTAGTCAGGTAAATCCCGGAGATGCAACTTATAGCTTGTTTTGCAGACAGCCTTTAATTTTGCATTTGAATTGAAAAAAAAAAAAAAAAAAAAAAAAAAAAATTAACTGATGGAGCTGAGGAGTGGATTCTGGCATTGCAGCCATTGCCTTAAAAATACATTGCCTGTGAAAGAAACCTTGCCAAACATTACCCTGCTTTGCTTGCCTGCAGACCATTTTGTTGGTTCAGTGATAATGCTTTTTAAGGGTTCACCTTTCATAGTAATCAGACTATTTAATAGGTATAATAACAAACTATAGAATGAGATTGAGGTGAAAGCTGGAAGGACATGAGTAGAGGCAAGCATAAAAAGGACGAAGGCTCCTGTTTCCTGAAAAGCTTTAGTAAGTGAACAAAAGGATACTGTGTTTCAGACCATTTGGGAATAGTTTCCAGAAGTAGCTTTTGTATCACCTGGAACTGAAGCAGGGAAAATTGCTTGCATCAATCCATTTGTAACACACAGTGGGTTTTAGTACTTTGTGCCTTTCATACCTGCAGCACAGACTTCTTAGATAAGTCAATGTCGATTACTTATGCTCATATGTCTCAGAAGAAGCTAAGATCATCTAAAATACCGATGTATTAAAAATTGGCAAACCATTTGTTTTGGACCCTTTTGTGACTGCTTTTTGTTTCCTTTTTTTTTTTTTTTTTTTCTTCTGTCCATTTATTCCTGCTTGTGTTAAACATGAAATGTGTGTTAATGATCTCTTATCTTTCCTAGATATTTTGTTTTGTTAACCAATTATTTCTCTTACATACCAGTGAGTTCCTGAACAAAGAGGTTGAGCATATGATTCTCTTAGGAAAAGGATGGAACTTTACCAAGAATGTGGTTCCTAGGCTGAGATATCTTAAAATTTACCATGTAAATTATTTCCAAGTCTTGTAGCTAACTTGGGGAATAAAGGCAGTTGTGAATGCCACTCATGTGAATTTTTAGGGGCATCATTACCTGTTGTTCAAAACTATTTACCAGCTCTTTTTTTTATGGCCAAAATACATTTGGAACACAAATATTCACCCTCGGATAAAATAATACCAGATCCAAAAAAGCTGTCTTGAGTAGGCAACAAAAAACTAAGTAGTTAGTTACCTAGTTTTGAATTTGGCTATAGACTTGCTTTGGACAGTATGCGATCTAATTCAAGGTCAACAGTATTCTCTATACAGCTGGTATAGATGCTAAAGCATTTTTTAATTTATCAATTTATTCAATTAATGTCAAATTTCCATTAGAAATCCCCTTGGCAGGAGTTCTTAAAGGAATCCCCATAAAGTTTCATTTATGCCAGAAACATCTGCCAAAGAAAGCTATTGGACAATATAAAAGACTAAGGAGACTAAAACTGGTTAACATCTACTGGGGTGGTTCTTTTTAAAAGCTCGTGCTTTATATAGACTCCCACTGAGGAGGGAGTCTATATAAAGGAAAATATTTGGCCAACGATGAAAATATCAGGAAAGAGAAAAAGAGAATAAGTATGATACTTGGAAATACTTCTAACCTTATTTAGAGGTGGCTATGTCCAGGCGCATTGGTTCAGATAAAGAATCAGTAATTTTACTAAAAACATTAGGCCTGAGGTAAACTTATAGTTTCCATCCTCGTGAAAGGCGACTCTTGTAAGATGTATTTTTATCTTCATCAGGATGAAATTTGGCAACTTCACAATTCTGGTTTACTGAGAGTAACCTGGGAAAAAAAGCATCCTTTAAATTTGTTTGGTCTTACCATGTTTCACAGCTGCATGGTAGAGTATTGGATGGCTGCGGTGCAGGAGTCTGGCATGCTCCTGGGAAACTGAGCTCCAGCAGAGAACCTGTCCCCTAACAGGGCTCCATGAGGAGCCGCCCTGGTTGTTATCCATGCTGCTGTTGTAGCCAAGTGATTCTCACCTGCAGCAAAGTACTTTGGCCCAGCTGAATGCTTCCAGGTGTCTCACTTGGCAAAGAGGTTAAGCAAAGCAAAGTAGCAGAGCTGTTTTTGGTTTGGTTCGTTGGTTGGTTGGTGTTTGGTTTTTTTTTTTTGTTTTTTTTTTTTTTTTTTTTTTTTTTTTTTTTTTTTTTTTCTGGCAGGAAAATGAATGGCAATTTTTGAAAGATGTTGAAAGTTGCAGCTTTGTTTCGGTAGAAGATCCTCCCCTGCTTCTTTCTGGATGTTGCTGACTCCCAAGTCTGAATCTAAGTTTCAAAAAGTTATAGTAAACTTTCTCAGAACTGCAATTAACATAGCCAGACCTTTACACTTTAGCTGTTTCCACTCTGTTAAAAAATGGTAAAATGTTCCTCTGAATGGCTCACATGCAGACCACTTGGCATCTATAAATTAGGGAAACCCATCTATTATATAACAATTGTAAATCATCAACAAAACTGTGTCATCTGGGGCAACCGAAAAAACGTGTACTTGATGTTTTATTCAGCAGGAGGTTATTATAATGGCACCATAGTGCACAGTGAATGTAGTTCTCTTGCTTTACATAAAATTTTTATTAATTGCATTAATTAGTATATTTTTATTTTTAAAGCATAAAATGCTGCTCATTCCTGGCCCTGAATACTTTTATATAATTTAAACTTATCATAAAATGTCATCATAGTCTGTCTACTTATTTAACTTCAATTATTTAGAAATATGTATAAGCAAATGTAATAAAATAGATCCATTTTCCAGAGCACTCATAATAAAACTTCTTATCTATCATTATGCTCTTCCCTAAATACTGGACGCAAAGAGCCTGTGGATGTGCCATAAAACTGGTAACTACTAATAATATTAGGTGCAGACTGAGGAAGAATGAAGTTGAGAGTCTGTTAACATCAATGTCAAAACATCTGCTGACTTCCCTGGAGACAGGATTTTAGCCTTCAGCGAATGATACAATCAACACAAGCTTTTATAAAGCTGTTAGCATCATCAGTCAGTGAAGATCTTTAGATTTCATGAGGTGCTGTTTTAAAGCTTTATTTTTGTGTAAGTTGTTCTCAGGTTCTCTTGACAATTGTTTTCCAGTCTTTCACTTTTGTTATTAGTCTTACTACAGTAAAAGCCACAATTTCTGATGGGGTAAATAAGAAGGGTGACTTCAGTTGGCTTTCAGTAATTAATGATGAAAATAATCGTTGATTAATGGTTAAATTGTAACAGGTCAAAAATGTGTGTATATATATGCATTATATGCATAATTTTTATATATATACATATAATATGAATCATATATGATATATATAATGATCCAGCCCCAGTTACTCACTTCAGTTATGAAATCTTAATGACTGCATCTCCTGGATTCAGCAGGATCTAAATATCTGTAAATACCCTTTAGATTGAATATTCAAAGAGACTGATTTTTAAAAAAAATTGAAAGGCTGGAAACAACAGTAAATATTCATGTATGTAAGTAAATATACATGATCATAAACATATTGAATTACCCACTACATTAGTTTTTGTGTGGTTTTATGCCTGCAATGGTAGTGAAATAGCTCTTTTTTTTTTTTTTTTTTTTTTTTTTTTTTTTTTTTTTCAGAGTTCCCAAAGACTTTAATTCAGTTTTCCATAAGCCAATGGTGGTAGCAGAAGTGCAGGTCTGCTGCAGTTATATACAGCATAGGAATCCCTTCCTTTCCCGAGGATTGCAATGATTAATGAAAACATTACATCTCCAGAGAGTAGCCCTGTAGCAAACTTCTCACTAAATATATCCATTAAAAGCTGGGATACAATATGTAGAAAAGATTCAAAGAATTATACTGGAAAGCCGTCTGGGATTTCAGTGCTTCCCAGAGGGCAATTTTTTGATGGCATTAACGATCTCCTGTAAAGAAATCTGTGTCTAATCATTCTCTGTCCCTGCATGACTCTGTGCAGCATGACATCCTGCAGTATATATTACTACATATGTACTCTAGGGTATTCAATAGCTGTCAAATTACTTGAGTGGGTTATTTACTTTTGCAGAAGTTATGACTACTCCTGCACTTCAGCTTCTGATGGAAGAAATAACAGTTATTTTCCAAAGTTCTAACCTTGAGATTATCCTCATACTTGGTAGGCTAAAGTTTAGTCTTAAAATCACTGTAAATATGCTTTCTTGTACCGTGGTGAGTGTTTGCTACCCTTCATGCCAAGCTAGAAAATCATGATCGGAGAAATGAGTCAGAAGTAGTGATAACTTGGGCTGATCTAAAGCTGGAAAATGAAAGAGAAAAGAAAATCTTGGAGGACAATGCAGGTCATAGTCAGACAGCAGCCTTGCTGTGCTTCCCGCTGCCTGGCAGGACAATGTGCGCAGCAACCGGGCAGGCATAATAATTCAGAATCTTTCTATCTTTTGCCTTTAAACCAAACTATAGGACAAGTTCTTATCAGTAAAACATAAAAAGACACCCCCACTGACTCTGCCCTCCCTCTGTAGGCTGTGCCCATGTGAGGGGACCATCTTAGGAAGGTGACCCCTGCAGTTGCCCTTATTGAGTTGAGGAAGCATTCCTTAAGCCAACATTCATTGTGTGCAGCTTTTTGTGCCACTAAAGAGGGTTTTCTGCCGATCCAGGTCTTGTAAATGCTCCTATAGTTCCTTAAAGAAGCTTTCAGAAACTTTTAAAGATTTCATTGGCCCATTTTCTGTTTTGGAACAGAGAGAGGAATAAGCAGCACATGGTTATAATGACATTTCGGTTTGTTTCTTGTTTGGTAAAGGATGAGTATCTCTACATCCTCTGTTCAAGCTCCTTGAATTTGAAGAAAGCATGCATTGCAGCAATGAACAGTTTAAAGTAAAACAAAACTATGTTTTCTGGATTTTATATACAGTTTTTTATAGCATAAATGAAATCAATATTGTGACCACCTGCTACTGTAAACTCCCTCTCATAATTTCCCATTTTTATTATTATGTTAATATACTTCAAGCTATGGTTCATCAATGTTCTCAAACTTACCATGAAAGTATGAATGTATTATAGATATTGTCTTATACTTTTGCTCACCCTTTATAATAAAGTGAGTGACATTCAGAAAGTGTGTGTGTGTGGTGGGAAGAATAAGGAAGGCATTTTATTTATTTCTCCTACTAACTTTTTTACCCAATTCCTTAAAATAATTAAAAAAAATATTACTATGAACAAACTCAATAAAGATATTTCTCAAGTAGCTTTACATACAATTTCACTGCTGCATATCAAATATACAGAAGACGTGAACTCATTCTTCAGCCTTCATTTAAACAGTCTGGCCTTTGTGGCATGAGAGTAAATACTGCATCCCATTTCTGGCCAAACTCAGCTTAGAATTTTAAAGCCTTAAAGATAAATGGGAAAACGACAGAATCTGTTTCCCCAACTCAGAAATCAACTAGTTTGTTTGTGAAGAAATAATCTCTTTTAGAACTGTTACCAAGAGTTACTTTGGTGCAATCAAAAAAGCAGTCTATTTTCAGCTGTGCTTTGTTAAAGGTTTTATTCTAATAATGCCAAGCTAATAAAATTATAACTGAACTGCATTTTCTGGAAATCATTTAGTATACCCATTCACAGCATCTATAACAAGTGAGTTCAAGCACTATTGTAAGGTAATTTTTGTGTTGCAGTAGTGGGATAGGTAATTAGAACCTGCTCTAGTAAGCATTGTGTCATACTGTTTTCAATGGTGTGAGAACGATACCTGAAGGTGTAATTGCCCTTATGTTTTTATGGATTCTTTTAAGATCAAAGCTATCAATTATGAGAGACAAAGACATTTAGACAATAAGAACAAGTGCATACATCAAGCAAAGTCAGGCAAAGGTAAATCTGAAATTGCTTTGACTTGCAAGCAGAAACTTTTAATGTTTATACTAATATACTACTTAAAAATTATTAAAAAAAAAAAACCAACATAAAATTATAGAGAAGGATCGTGTGTTTCTCTGAGATGATTATGCAAAGCTAGATTGTGTCTCTGAACTACTTTATCAGCTTGTTTTACTGCTAAATTTGATTTCTGATTGTACAACTAGCCAAAAATTCACCTCCTGCCTCCATAAATGTAGCGTCTAGCTAGGCAAGAATAATCCCATACTATGCAATTAAAGCTTTATGTAAATTAAGCTTTATATAAAATAAGATGAATTGGTTTTTATGAAACTCAGTATTAAGATATTTGTTGTAAAAATAAATTAATAAAGGAGATTAATATAATCAAAATTTTCTGGTTTCATGGTAACATATTCAGATTTTTAAAAAGACACAAAAAAGAGGAAAAAAACCCGCTCTCCCTGTTTTTTTTGTTAAAAGCTGGCCAGTATTGTGCATATTCTTTCCTCTCTTTACTTCTATGTTGTTATGAGTATGCAACAATAAAGAGGAGTTCTTAATCTTTACATAGTAAAAGATTTTAAAATATAAATAAAAATAAAGTGTTTTCTGTGTGCACGAAGTGTTGAAATATAAATTAATATCATTTTGTGCAGAAAAAATATGAAACAGTGGTGGGGTTTTGGCAGTTTAAATTGCTCTTTGTTTTTGCACTAGACCAGTTTGTATTTTCAATCAAAAATATAAAGGGTGATTTTTTTTTTTTTTTTTTTGTGTGTATGTAAACTGACTTTGTGGAAGAATTTACTGTAATATTCACTGTCATCATTCTAAAAAGAATTTGAATTTTCAGCATTTGCCGTGTTTCTTATGCAAGAACTGCATATGAATCTGCAACATATATATGCCCATGCCATCATTAAAGTGTTGGATTTAATTAATCCATGTCACTCATATTAAGTTGATGTAATTTATATAAATTTATAGGGGGATGCCTGTTTATAAATTAAAGTGTTCATGGTACCATAGCTGCGAATCTCACCTAGAGTACCACATAGAATAACTTTAGGAGATAACAGTTCCATGAATAATGGCCACCAGTTCTCCACATTGGGGAGCAGATCAGTCTTACAATTCACACAGCCACCATCTGAGGAGAAGGCAGAGAAACTTACTTTTGCTTTTTATTGCCTCTGGGGAGGCGTGACGAGTGATCCTCTGGTTGTTCTAGCTAGTTCTCCACTGAAGCTGTTTTTGAAGCAGATGATTGTATTGGTGCCTCCATAAATATTGCAGTGTTTGGAGAACCATAAGGGTTCTCAGGGAGTTGCAGTCTTCTAGTATGGCCAGACTATAAGGTGAAAGTCCTCTCATACAGAGTATGCTTTACCCTGCTCCACACAAAGGAGGCAGGTAGTTTGAATTCTTACTTCTCTCGTCTTCAAAGTGGAAATAAATGCCTGATGCCATCTGTAGAATAAATGTCATGTGAATATTGCTCATGTGATTGTTTTATCTCCCTGAATCAATTTTTGATCCACACAAGAAACATTGCAAAATAAGACATTTTTCATCCCAGCAGGAGAGACTCCCCCGAATGGACTTTAAGGGCAAAACTTCAGAAAGAGTGGATTTAAACTTACATTTCAGCTTCACTTATAGGTTCTTTCAACTGTGAATGATGGGGGGAAACTGCAAATGTAAAGGAATGTCTATTAATGGTTAGGCACAGGTGCTAGAATTATTTGAATAGCAATAAATTTACATTGCAAATGTGATAAATCTGCTGCAGTTCTAATGCTACTGTAATGACTATCAGCTGCAAGCACGAGGACAGAAGAAAGCCGTTAAATGCATACTCTTAGTGCATGGAAAATGTACTCTCTCAGCAGTTTATGTACTGCTTGGTATTCATTTATGAGGGCTTCTCTTCGCACAGGGACTTTCATTTCTATATAAATTTACTTTGCAATGTTTTATTTGTAAATGACATTATTTGGTTATTAAGACTGAATGCCTACTCATTAAGCTTCTTGGTAATATGAACATGTATGGGAGTTGTACAGGGTACTTTTCATTCTCAAGTTACTTTTCGTCAGCTCTTTCTTTTCTAGCAGTTTCCTGCACTGCAGCAAAGTCATTGCTGACAAAGCACAACTCAACAACACCGGTGAAAATGGAAATCTAAGAGATGGCTTGACATCTGTAGTACCAAGTTCAATGGTGCATCTTCAGATAATTGGGTTTTTTTTTACCTTTCATGTGTGCTGTTTAGTAATCAAGAGAGAAAGCAAATAAATGATGCTCAACGTGCTTGAAAATCAGTCCTGTGCAGTCAGCAGAGCTAAGGTAATGCAGTTTCCAAATATCTTGTATAACATGAGGTTTACCATACAACTGACTGAAATGTTGGGTCCTTTAGTAAAGACAACTGGGATATGATTTTTTTTTATATTTTCCATTAAATTACTTGCCCAAAATGAGCACAAAGGTAGCTGTCTGTGCCTCATGGGAGCACGTACGCTTAGCATGTATGTGGTTGCTGGGACAGTAATGAAGTGAGAGGCTTCTTAAATTTCCTACCCAACCTGCAACTGTGGAAGCATCCTCCTCACCAGGGAGCCTGAAGAGAGGTGCGACAGGGCTGGAAGGGCTGGCTATCAGTGAGGTCCCACTGCATCCTCAAAGGGCTGGGGATAGTACCATGTCCCTTTGCCTTCTGAGCTACTTCTGGCCTCTCATGGGTAGCAGCTCACTTGCACATCCCAGCTGGTTTTTTGTCTGTAGGTGTCTTGGATGATGGGGAAATAGGAGGCCTTGGAAGAAGGTCTGCTCTGGGAAGTGGTGGTCACTCACCCAGTCTGCCAGGTTTTGAGCCTAGCCAGAGTATTGGTTTGTGTAGCTTGATCTAGCCCCGTCGCATGTGTGCTCATTATTAATATCTGTAAGCTTGAATCTCTTAATATTTGCCCCAAAATATCTTATTCCTATGTCTGGATAGTATTGATCCCTCTAAGTTTTGGACTTTCAGAAAGGTGTGCTTGCTCAGCCTCTCTGGCTCGTAGACAAAACAGTTTACATGCAGCATGGCCTTTTCTCAGACTAAAATTAGTGGGCTAAGCACCAAAACAAGAAGCCTGGTTACCCTACCTCTAAGTTCAGCAGTTTACGACCAAGTATTTGTTTTAAGGCTGACGTGCTCCTGCTGCAGCTGACAAACTACACCATTGCAGTAACTGGCAACCATGCAGTCTGTGTAACAGTGATGAACAAATCACACCCCAACATGCAGGCAGCTTCCCGAATTATTTTTTTTCCAGTTTACAGCAATTGTAACTTTAGAGGTTTCTAGCTGGCCTGCTTGCTTTTTGCTGTGGATTTTCTGTTTGCTCTTTAAGCCACAGTGTGTAGAAACCAGGATTCAGGCAGTCTGGAAAGGAGTTTGGAGGCCGACTCGTCCAATGCCCTTCTTGAATCGGGGGTAACTTCTAAGCTAGATCCATGTGTTGCATCTGTCTATCTGAGTCTCATAATGCATCTTTGTATTTCAAAGCTGCTGTCCTTATACCTCCTTCCCACACCCCTTCAAAATACAGTTTGCATAAGGACTAGGGATGAGAAGACAAAAACGCTTCTTTCCTCCCTTCTTCAGGGTTGGCTTGCTTGGCATTGTTATGAAAATGAGAGGTTATGACCTTTCCCCTTCACAGGAAATGAAAGACATGTAACAACGTGGTATGCCAGTGGCTAGAGCTTACAGTGAAATAATGTTACGGCAAATAATTTGCTCGGTGGACGCAACATTTTATCACTCCAAAGTGAATGAAATCAGTGGTTTGAAATGCTGATAAGTAAGGTATTTCTCCAGGTAGGGACAATGAAATAGAAAAAGGCAACACATTTACCCACTCTTTTATAGATTGTAAAACCCCCTCACTATTAATATTGAAAGTAACTAATGCTTTGAGTATAGAAGTGTTATCCTTAGTTCTAAATTTCTTCCTTACTTGGGAAGGGAAATTCATTGTATTCACTCAGGCCCCATTTGTGCACTGAGTAAAAGGGCATTGAATGGTTATTCTAATGTTGTTCAATGTTTATTAAGTCTATTAAAAACTAATGTTATTGTTTGATAGTCTTGTTTTAATAAAGTCTGCTTGGTTTGGACAAATTAATTTGGGAAAAGTAGACAGTAATACCTTAGTTGACACTTTTGCAAGGATTTTAGAGGCTAGTTTAATTAAAAATATGAGCCTATAGCTACTGTGTTTCCCCCACATCTTTACCATGCTTTAAAACAACAGAGATTATAGTGCTCCAGAGTGTTCTTGCTATTTTACCACTCTCAGAGGCTTCCCATAATATCATTCACCACATGGACCTCAAATTTCCTTTATAAATATTATATAATAAGGTCTGGAGTCTTTGCAATACTAGTATTTCCCTGATAGTAAAAGCTGTGTTGTATCTGAGAACACTTCTTCATTTAGAGAAAACTGTGCTTTTTATCTGAGAAAAATAAAATGCCACTGTGCACTTCAAAATAACAGATTATAAAGAACAGAACAATAATCTTGTAGAAGTTTACAGTGTGGCTAATTGAAGCTTTTTTCAGCAGTAGAAAAAAATAATTTAAAGCTGAAGTTTTGTAAAAACAAATGATGTTTTGGGAAATATTAAAGGGGAGTTGGGGGAAGATTTTGGTCACGCTGAGAAGTTTCCATACAGCCCTTCCCTTGTGAGCTGCTCATGGATAGTGCAGGCACAAGTTCACGACATACTTCTATGTCCAAGTGCAGAAGTACTCTTCTTGTGCACTAATTTACACATGGGTGAACTCTGTTTTGTACATTGAACCCAATTTTAAACCAAAGAGCACTGTCTATACACTTTATTTACAATGAGCATAGTGATTTGAATCCTCGCTTTCAGTAGTTAAAAATCAGACGCCTGATATGCTGCTGAGAAGGGGTGGGTTAAGGTCTTTCCCTTTGAGATAGTGCAGGTTAATATGATGGCACTTAGGTCAGAATGTGGTGAACATAAAGGATGCTGAGCACTAGGCAGTGCAATGGCAGATTAAAAAAGTGTTTCTACTATAACCATAAACCTACTGCAAACACAACTTCACAAGAAGGCAGATCATCTCAATTTTGATGTTCCTGTATGGATTAAAGTAAATGAAAGAAACATATTATAGACAACTAACAGTATCATTGCATCAGATCAAAATGTTCATATTCTCTGCTCCAACGACTATGTAGTTTTTCTTTAAACGTCTGGAACTCACCCTCTCTGGGAAAAAAAGCAATATGTTTATGCACAATTCAACATTTTTTCCTCAGAACAGCCAGATATATTTCTTGGCACTTCTGTTAAGGTTTATTAAAAGAAGACAAAAGTATTTTAATCAGCCATGAAAAGTTTTGCTTATTATTCAGAAATTGTCTAGACTCATTATCTATTGTTTTTTTTTAATCCCATGTTTTCCTCATTGGGGAGTCCATATTTCTTTCACTACCACCATAAAAAATATTGTCTTAATGGGAATCTTTCTGTAAAATAATATCTAGTAAATCAAGGCAAACAATTAAAATTTTCATAAAAAATAGAATTAGAAGTGAATAACTCACAAAATTAAGTCTAGCAGTATTTTGAAAAGAATGTAAGAGGAGGAGGTTTTTTTATTCTCCAAGTTTTATTTTACTTATTTTGAGGTGCAGTATACCTCTCCAAACGCAAGTTCATAAGCACTGCCTTGAGCAAGGATCAGAGTTCAGGACTACTTAATCCCCCAAAGGTACACCAGATGGTGAGGTATAGATTCTGTCTTTCTTATTCTTGTCTCTGACTCTTCAATTCTTGCTAAACAATGGCATTGTCTTGACAGGAGAGACAGGTTGGTTCTCCTGCCAGAAATAGTCTACTCTGGTAGAGTTGGAGCAGTTTGGGAGAGAGAGTGACTTCTAGGACCACTTTCTGTTTCTGGCAACGAAATGAAGACTGCTCTTGAAATTCTGTGTAGAACAGTGACCTTGTCCTAGAAATAAAAGCAGAAAGCACAATACAAATGTTGAGATTTCATATCAGTGATCTTATTAATTATAGTTTGAATTACTATGTTGCTTCCCTTTGGACACAGAAAGGCATGAACTTCAGCTTTGCATCAACTTCTTGTTTCATATGTTGGTAGATTTACTTATATCCATGAGAAGTTGAGATTTTATTTTTTTTTTTTTTGCTTTTTAAGGAAAGCTCAGATTCCTAAAACCAAGATGCACTCAAATAGTGTCCTGAACCTGGCCAAATGTTACTCTAATTTTTAATTATACAAACTTGACAAAGAAGAATTAATGAATACTTTTATTTGCATATAAATACCACCTGTCACATAAAGTTCACAGTACTAGTTTAGGTAGGATACCATTAGCTCTCCAGGAAGCAGTGAACAGTAGGAAAAGGGGAGTTGAAGAAAGCAGGCTGTAATGAAAAGGCTTTGAGAGCACGCTTTAGCTTACCTCTGCTGCCATAACAATTTGCAGCTGTAGTAGATTTGTCCTTATTTATTTACACTCAACAATACAGAGTTCTATAAAAAGTGATTGATTTCCTTTTAACCTAAAAATTGTCTGGCATGAGAACTACTCTTTCTGTTCTGTTTGGATTGTACAGCTAGTTCAGTCAATGACTAGGATCCCTAGGTACTAGTGCAGTAGAAATAAATAATCTTTATGAGAATGACTAAATTATTAACATTTCTTTGCAAAGCTTTTAATGAAAGAATGCCTCTGTAGGTAATTTGAATATGATAATGTCCTGGTTTGAGGTAAACCAGGACAGATAATGATCTGAAGAAGGGGCTAAGGAATGCAAAAAATAATAGATGATACAAGAGTAAAGAGTGGAAAGAATTTTAGAATTGCCACCTGTATTGTGAGAACAAATATGAACTGTTCACATATCTTATTTCAAAACTAATTTCATTTAAGGTAAAACAAATAAACATATAGATCTAACTGTCATTAGGGACAGCGTGATGAAAACAGCTATGTAGTGTTTAGCCATGTATAGTAAAGTGCTATGACATCTAGAAAAGGAGAATACATGGGAGATGTTAGAGAATAAAAAATGGTTAAACCATTTGGATTAAGGAAATTGCATGGAATACCAACTTCAGTTCTGCTCACCCTATTTCTTTTCTGCTCCTCTTCACCTAAAAAAAAAAAAAATTATGATTGAGACCCACAAGGTCAACTATAATTCTTGTAGAAGGTGGACTCATGTAAACTAAAATCTGGATGAAGTGAAATAATTTGAAATTTTGTTTAGGTTAGAGGAAAGAATGCTGGAGATAGGAGATGGGGCAACAATTAGTATCTGCTGCAGAAAAGAAGGTCAGGCACATACTTCTTTTCACTCCCTTTTAATAGGACACAAAAAGAAATTGAATTATAATACACATGAAAGTGTTTAAAAAGAAATCCTTTTATACAGTGTACAATTAACCCGAGGAACTTGGTGCTATAATGTATTAGTGGAGAAAGAAGCTTAGTAGAGCTAGAATTAAGAAAAGACTTTCATGGGGATAATAAGGACAACCAGGATTCAAAATACTGCTGAAAATAGTTCAGGAGATAGAACTTTCGGACACAAGAGTAACACTAGGTGATGTGTTTAAGAAGTCTCCTTGTGCACAGCTTATCCCATGCTGTGCTCTTGTGTGGTGTACTGCAAGCTGTAAGCTTGTATTACATCCAGCTCTGAAGCCCTCAGCACAGGAAAGACATGGACCATTTGGAGTGGGTCCAGAGGAGGGCCACAAGAATGATCAGAGGGCTGGAGCGCTTCTCCTATGAGAACAGGCTGAGAGAGTCGGGATTGTTCAGCCTGGAGAAGAGAAGGCTATAGGGGTGCCCTATTGCAGACTTTCAGTACTTAAAGGGGGCCTATAAGAATGATAGGGACACACTAAAAGAATGACCTGTTGCGATAGAAAAAGGGGTTATGGTTTTAAACTAAAAGAGAGTAGATTTAGACTAGATATAAGGAAGAAATTTTTTTACAATGAGGGTGGTGAAACACTGGAACAGGTTGCCCAGAGAGTTGGTAGATATGCCATCCTTGGAAACATTCAAGGTCAGTTTGAATGGAGCTCTAAGGAACATGATCTAGTTTGAGATGTCCCTGCTCATTGCAGGGGCATTTGACTAGATGGCCTTTACAGGTCCCTTCCAACCCAAACTATTCTATGATTCTATGAAAGCATGGTTGTTGGTGGAGATGGGATGCTTAATCTCATATGGACTACAGTCCGCTTCTGATAATATCACCCTCATCTAGATCAAGGTAGAAAGGGTTTTTTTGGATGTAAGCATATCTGAGGTTCTTTATTTTCTTTTTAAGAGTCAGAAATGGAGAACGGTGGAGAAAACGTGTTTGTTTCCATAATAGTTGTTTCATCATTTTAGCTGTGCAAGAATAATGGAATAGGAAAAGAAAAGAGATAGTGTGAAAAGCAGAAATAGTAAATAGTAATTTACCAGTCTTTTACTTCTATGGAAAAAAAAAAAACCCAAAAAACAAAACCCCACACCCATAGCTAAACAAAATCAGGCCTGTCTCTTGAATGTCTCTTATCATAGGTTTAATTAGTAGAATATATCAATGTTATGTAGATACTGTTCCTCAAGTGCAAATATCAATTTACAGTTCCATTCAGGTATATTAAAAAAACCCAATAAGTAGGGTTGGAAGAGATCGGAAGGTACCTTGTACATCTTCTTACCTCAATGCAGTGTTAAATCATACCTGACAGATATTTATAAACACTTCCAGTGAGAGGTTTTACAGTCTTCACTGGTAATCTGTTGCTTCAATCTCTTCACTGTTAAGGGAATTTCTTTCCTAATGTCTAATCTAATTATATTCCAATTCTATTACATTTTAACTGGCTTACAATTACCCTTAATTTGTAGAACTTGCCTTAGAATGAGCACCATGGTTCAGGCTGAGTCTTTCTTTAAAAATAAAAAATAAAAAAAAGAAGCAAAAAAAAAAAAAAAAGGCATCAAATCTTACTGTTTAAAATGGTAATCTTGTAAATATGAACAGATTGAAAAGCTATTCAGTGTTGTCTTACTCTGAATGCAATTCTGAGATATGGGGTTTTTTTATTTTTTTTTATTTTTTTTTTTTTAGTCTATCTGCCAAGTTTTCTTATTTATTACACAACAGCAACACAGAATTCAGTGAGTTTGTCCCAGGTCCCATGTTTGAATTTACGATGATGTTTGATTGTAGCTAGTGATATGAAATGTAGAAAAGCTATATGGAACTTGGAGTGAGGAGTGAAATGCACAAATCAAGTTACCTAAAATTAGTGGATTTTCTTAAACAGGTGCGGACTTATTTATAGTTTAGTTTGGCAAAAATCACTCACTGCAGTAAACTGGGTTGCAAATTCAGCAGAGATACGTGGCCACATCACTGTTTACTGTGCCATCTGTTACAGAAGGGTGATTTCTGCTGAAGGGGGCGACTGGTATCTGAGAGAACTTCTGAAAGCAGACAGTCCTTCCCAGAGCCACAGACTGTGAATCACCTGTTTTTCCATTCATGCTTCTCTATATAAATACTTTTAACATGGGTCTTACTTGGTGAGAGGTTCAAGCAGAACATGACTTTTTGATAAGATTCTTGCTGACATGATAAAAGAGAGTGAATTCTGCTACTGCTCCACATAGTCGTCCTTGCTGATGATTTAATCTCTTACTGCCTCAGCTTTGAACCTGTTACAATAAGGACACAAATTCTGATTCTAATCTGTTAATCACCTTGCCTACCTGAAAGATAAAATTATCAGGACAGGAACTGCCTCTTCATAGATTTACACCCTGAGTTCTTCCAGAATGGGTCCCAGTTTCAGCTACAATAATAAAAGTGGTGGTAGGTATTAAAATAAAACACATAAGTGTTTTATGGCTGTTTTGTTTTCCAGTAATGATAACTTCAAGGAACAAGCTATTTGCTACTTCTGGACATGGGAGAGAAGAGTTAAAACTCTAACAGTATGGAAAGCTGTCAACTGCAGATTCCAAGCTGCAGAAAAAATTATCCCTCCTGCAATTTTACTCCAGTAAAAAGGAAAAAAAAACCCAAACAAACCTCAACCCAGAAAACCAATCCTTTTGACTTCCAAGTATTTTGCAAAGAAGAATTTGAATGTGAAATGATGACAAATTGATTGTGCTTGTATAGTTAGTGCAGTATTTCATTCCACAGTCTGTTGTTCTGCTCTAAGCTCAGCCATTTAAAGTAAACATGTTTGATACTGCTTGCCCACAATGCTATCAGAATCTGTACCAAGAAACAGAAAATGCATTAGAGAGCTGTGTGTTTTCCAGCTGGGGTACAAATCATATGTTTGGGACTTGTGTTTCTAAAGTGAGTTCAGAAACAAGCTATGACAAAGAAAGTGAGAAACCATCATATGAGCCTTTAGCTCCTAGATCTTCTGAATTTCAGGTTCTGAGAAGATTCTTGCATCAATATGAACATTATCAGCATTTGGCTGTAGTTGTTTCTCTTATCGCTTACTGCGTTCTCTGCTTTCATATTCATGAATCAGAATGCAGGGTGTTCCTAGCTGAACTTCTATGCTTCTGTACTTCACACCAATTAACATCCCTGACATTGTATCTCAAGATAAGATGCTCATCTCAGAAGATTGAAATGCAATCTGTCATATTTAAGCCAGCTATTTGATAATGACCCATTCTAATAAGGACAAAGTAAGTCCATTTCGTTCCAGTTCCTAACCTCATGTCTGTAATTTATATCATAATTAGTGTGTTATCAAGAATATCACCTGAGTATCTCTGGACTTTTGAAGAGCTAATTATCTAGAGATAACTACTCCAAGTCCACTTGGAAGAATGGGATGCAGCTGCAGTATGTGCACATTTTTAATGTGCAGCATGTTCTTTTTCAGTTAGACTTTGTATGTGAGGCACTTAAGGACTGACAGGGAAGGGAGCATGAGCATAGCTTAACGTGGTATTCATGCTCTGTGCCAAAACCTGTGTTAGCGGTTGCATCAGTTTGTTGTCCCATTATTCACATGGTGGATGCATTTGTCCTTTGCTCATTCAAAAGAAGCAGCTAAGATATCTGAGTGCTACTCTATGCATGGTATCAGGAATGTCAAACCCTCATTCCTTCTATGCCTCACCTATCAAGAGGGTCCTGGTGATATCTGCCAGAAGCTCTTTCCTGGTGGATCCAATTAGTAAATAGTTCTTTTCCTAACTATATTAGTTGCACACTTTTTTTCCAAAGAGCATCAACTGCATGGTCAAGGAGGCTTCAAAAGAGCCTGTATATGCCCCTGTATTGTTGTGGTGAGGACTAATCACTTACAGCAGTGGGGACTTCTGAAAAGCACATTCTCAGTTTGGAACAGGGGTGGCTGGAAATGTTATCCTGACTGTAGACTTAGTGTTTCCCAGTGGAATGAAAAAATGTGGTTGTCAGTGAAAAGTTTCTGGATGAGATAAAAAAAAAAAAAACTCAGGTAGCCATCCAGTATTTTACTACCATTGCTCCAGATTAAGTGTCCAAAGAGAGTGTTTCCATAGAGAAGAAATATTCGAAAAAGGTTCTTTTTTTTTTGTTGTTGTTGGTTTTTTTTGTTTGTTTGTTTTTGTTTGTTTGTTTGTTTGTTTTTGTTTTTTGTTTGTTTGTTTGTTTGTTTGTTTTTTCTTTTAAATTGTTGAAAGAAGCCAGTGACTCCAGAAGGTCCTGGCCCTTTTCAAGTTCCACCTTTCACCAACATGAAGGGAGTTAAGGAGAATGGAGTTACAAATCAATGCATGGTTTTGCAATAGTGTCATAAAAATATAAACAGACTTGCGGCAATATTTTTTGCCATTAGACAACTTTCATCTATGTATTCATTTACTGCTTGGTGTTGAACTATGTTCACATGAAAATCAGCATCATCGAGCTGACTTGAAATAAGCAGTGCAAGTGTTTTGTGTATCCTAAACAAAAATAGTTCAGTGTCTTTCGAAGGTAAAGGCAAGCTAGAGGTTTTGCTTCTTTTGTCTGCTATATGGACTGTTTGCATAAATACATATTTGCAAAGAATGTTAAAATTCAGCTAACTAAGCAATAGGCAATATGTTCTGAATTCTGGCAGTGTTAGTGCAGATGGAGTGGCTGTAGTACGCCGCAGGTGAAGAAAAAACCTGTTTAAGGAGATACTCTGAATTCCGAGTTTGGTCAGTATAGTTTACTACCAAGCACTCTATTTTTCACAGAGCAGAGAAGATAAAATTCTATACAATGGTTAATGGAAAACATCATAAAGATTTCTGTTCATTTGGGAATATTTTTTCTTTTGTGAGTATTGATTTATCTGAAAAACCTACTGAAATTAAACTGCTTCTTAAAAAGTTATGAAAAACCCAGAAGAAATTGAAAAAGGAAAGATGACAACAATGGCCCCAATACTTGGACTGACCTAAAAATTCTCTATCAAATTACAGGAAATACATCCCCCCTTTTTCTCATTGAATTAATTACCAGCAGCAATGACTAAACTTCCTGTTAATCCTTTAGCATGTTTCCATAGAGGTTGTTTGCCCTTTTCTGAAAGAACATAGATTATCCTTTTATAAAATCTGTTTGTGTGATAATGGAGAAACAAACACATTATCTTGACATGTGTATAATATGTCTAGGGGAGCTATTTTATTTTCTATGCAATATTCACTTTCTACATTTCTAAGGTCCGGTCATCTGAGGAAGATCATATTTTGCATTACGCTTTTTTATATTAAAAAAATAAAGCGAGAATTTACTTATAATATTCAAGGGCAAAATGTGAAGTGTTTCTGTAGTGGAATAGCTACAGCTGCAGAATCTAATTCTGCTGAAAAGGTACTTTTTTTTTTTTTTTTTCCCGCAGAATACTAATTATTTAGTAAGGACTACATTTTTCTTTTTATGTAGAGTTAGGTTTTTTTCCCATGTTCATTTAAACAGTGCAGGGATGTCAGCTGATCACAAACAGAAAGTAAATGATCATATTTTGTTTCTTGAGTTTTTAGGTGTGTCCTGTATTTCCTGCTTTTTAGTACTTCAATTTCCTTTTCTTCCTTAACTCTTATTCGACTTTCTATTACTTTCTAGAAGTTTTCCACTGGAAACTTTAACCACACATATAAACCTGTTTTGGACTAGTTGATTAACACAGGTGTAGAAGATTTAGAGGATCTAATTCCAATTAAACAAGGTGAAGTGATTTTCATACAATGTTTTCAACCAGAGAGCTATAAGACATCATCATATATAGCTCTGGGGGTATGAAAACTTCCTTATTCATATTTATTAGATGCATATGGCACTTCCTTATAATTTATACGCAGTAAATTTCTATAATAAATACTAAATATACATACCACACATTTACTATCCTGCTATTATGTCTTATTGATAATTTAGTAGTAGATATGCTTTGCATTTCAAATATTTTCTTATCCTGACCTTGTATAACTATGAGCAGAACTGTGTCTTAGTATGATTACCAGTCGCTGAGGAAAACATTCCTCTTGGTATTCATGAAATCAGAAAGAGCCTTTTCGTTTTGCTATGCATGTTAGAAGCAGCATAATGATATGGTAAAAAAGATAAGAAATACAAAATAATAAACAGAAAGATATAAATTTTTTAAAAATTTACTGGAACTGAGGGAAGAGTTAAGCTTTAGTACTAGAGAAACCTTTTCTAGAGTGCTTTCCAGGCACTCTTTATTAGTGTGGCTTATTACACCATAGGCTCCCTGCATGACCTTGTTTGAGATGCTCATTGTGGGAGCTTGCTGGCTTTATCCAGTGTGTATGCTGTTTACTTATTGAAGAGACTCTCTCTGCCTCTGCTCGCTTCCCACCCAGCCCTCTGCAAAGAGATGGATCCCCCCCCCCATCCAGGCATGGGTTGCTCTGAGGAGCGGCCTGCCTAAATCTCCCTCCTCTGTTCTTCTTGCAGAGAAATCCTTGCACAGGAATGCGTTTTAAAAGCTGTGGTTTACTCTGCCGTTGAGAGATGATTTCTTTGGTTCAGCTGAAAGGACTGCTATGTTTGTCATTGTCACTGTCAGCCCAGCCTTCACTCCATGACATGTCATCTGTGCCCTTCAGGAGAGATTGTGGTCAAGCAGAAATATCCACTGTTTTTCCCATGGGGAAGACTCATTAGCAAAGAAATGAAAATTCAGGGTGCATGCTGGTCCTGCCTGGTGTGACCACACAGCAGGACCTGGTGAGAAAAAAGATCAATTGGTTCCAGCATGTGGGACATCTGCAGCTGCTCCTGGGCGCAGCCTTGGTGCAGCCCTGCTGCAGGAGGAGGAAGGCTTCTGCTTCTTCCCAAATGTGCTTCAGGCAGTGTGGCAATTACTCCCTGACAATGCATGTAAAGTAGATAGCACTGTACAGACCAAATTAAACAGCTGCTGGAAAATGAGAGGGAAGGAAGAAACAGTATTGCTTTGACAAGGGCTAAAAATGAGCTAGTTCTCCCCTTTCTTTTTCAACAATCGAAAAAACAGTGCTAACGATGGCAGCAAACTCACTTTCTGAGTGCTTTTCTATTATTTGATGTCTGCAAAATATCTGGTTGAGACTAGCAGGTGGAATCTGCTTGCTGTTGGATGAGCCCCGTCAGTGATATTAATTCACCGTCCTTTTATTTTTGTTCTGCATGCATCAATAACTCTGTCAGTAATAAGAAATTATTGCAGAAAAGCATAGTGTTGATAACGCTGTTATCACCCTGATCTCCAGTGAACCAGAATCCCAGTGTCACGTTGGTCTCCCTTCTCCTCTGAAATAGCTATTCAAGAAGTTGATGCTGATGACATGTTCAGGTTAAGCACAGTCATATATCAGGAGCTCACCCTTTGCTAGAATGAGCAGGAACTTAATTTGAAAACAAATGGAACAGCAGACATAGAGTAGCTGTTAAAAGATGACAGAATAACTGAAATGTGTCCGCAACACGTCTAGGGAAGTGGAACAAAGGAAAAAATTGAAATCATAAATACACTGGGTTCAGACACTGATTACTCAAAGGAAGATCTTGAAAACAAAGCATCAGATTGAATTCTTAGATTCATACTGCCAGGGTGGAAAGAGCTGGTTTTGATACTGAAATGCGTGTTACTTGAGTTATTAAAATAAGACTTTATAAAAACATTCCCAAGAGCCTTTGCTTGCAGTACTGAGGCAGTTGTTCTATGGGCCAGACACAATTGGTGGTTTGCTGCTGACAAATGGGACATGGGTTCACAAACACTGCCCTGCAGTAGCAAGGGGGCAAAATGATGCAACATGGAAGGTTAGTATTTTGGGCCGTACCAGTTAATGCTTCTGCCATTGATTATGTTCCTATTGCGCAGGAAGTTTGGTTTCAATTATCCAGTCTCTTAAATGGATGGAGCCTCACAAAGGGAATTTGTTACTGATCAAAAATTATAAAACTGCTTTGTGAATCAGCATGCTCACAACATAAGGAATAATATGTTTTAATATCCACTGACAGGAACGTACCAGTTGCTAATTGCTAGATATTTAAAAAATGTCTAAGACTTTGAGTTTGGGGGTTGGGTGTTTTGTGGTGTTGAGTTTTTTTGTTTGTTTGTGGTTTGTTTTTATTTTTTGAAACAAACAGGTCCCCTCCTGCACCCCCTCCAAATAAACCAGCCAGACTTCAGCCAGCTGGTGCCTATCCACTACAATTAAGATGTCATGGATTTACCTTGCTGTGTTGCTCTTAGTGGATACTATTTATTAATTTAATAAAAATGAAAGCAAACCAAACATAATCCACAGGCTTTAGGATGGATGTGGATTTTTGCTTAATGCTTAAATACACAAATTTGTAACATTTGTTATGAAAATTTATCTTTCCTAATTTTTAATGCTGAGATTTTGCTGTAAAATTGCATCCAGATTTGAATGAAGGTGAATGTTTTTCCTTGAATTTTGGTGATTGCTACAGTTTTGTGCTTATTGAGTGGTTTTATGAAAAAAGAAAAGTGGAACATGAATATTTATTAAAAGTTTTGGATTTTGTAATGAATATTGCCAACTGGTCTGTATGGAGAACACTCTGGAATATGCTTTATGTTCCAATAAGGTGAGAAACATACCAAAATAATGGTGCTTTTGACAGTGTAAGAACATTAAGGGTTTGGAATTACATAGAAGCATTGATGAACGTTGCTTACTGTGGGAGAGACAAATGATGCACTTTGAGGCAAGCTTTTTGTCTCAAATGCACATAACATGTAGCATAATATAATGGGATTCATTCTGGCCCACAGAATCATTCATAATTGAGATTCATTCTGAAATGCTTGTGTTATCTCAGGAGGAATACTTCTGCCGGAAAGCTAGTGTACACTTATGGCAAAGCATGTTTATGTTTTATATTATGGCCCTGGAGTGAAGCATGTTCAAACCTCTTATTCCATCCTACCTAAGGAAGACTTCAAGACAACTTGTCCGTTTCCTCTAAATTTCTCATCTTTTAAATTTGTTTATTTGTCATGTCCAGGGAAGCACCATCAGTGTTTTGTAATAATTCTTTTTATGTTGTGAACTAGGCAGCAGAGATATGCTTTTTAGGCAACTTGTGCAGTCATCAAGTCCCATTGTGGGATCAGTAAGGAATTGTAAATGTGTTCAAAACACCGACCACGAAGTGTACATAAAAATGCATCAGAAGATTATATTCATTTGTCCATTTAGTCTTCTGCTTTCAATTTGGAGTGCAGTTGCTACTGTTGTGCTATTCTGTCTTTGTCTTTTACAATCATCTCTGTCATCTTAATTGTTTTCTAAGAAGCTTCTATTGTAAATCTTCAAAATCTATTATTTCCACTTCAGCTTTCTTCATTGGATATTCTTGTCACAGGTGAGTGTTATTAGTGTTTATAGATATCCCAAATATCGCAACTTTTGATCAGTTATTTCTGATCCCAAATGGCTTTAGTTTTGCCTTTTCTCACACCATTTCTCCTGGCAATCAGATACTGAAAGTTTCTTTCAAACAGCAGTTTATGAAGATCTGGTTGGAGGATCTCATTAAGTCCTCAGTTTGCAGCTCTGCATAATGAATTTGTCTTTATATTTCATTGAATATGCAGACTTTAAATCCAGAGGTTTTCTTTTTGTCCAGCTGGATTTAGCATTGCAATGGTTTATCTTCTCATTGTTATTCTGACCTTAATTTCATTGCCCATTCTATCTATTTTATTCTTTTTGTTGCCAAGACACTGGAAGTACTGAATTTCTTTATTTATTTTCTTATTGCTAAGATTTCTTCTTCTGCATCAGTGTTCAATGTTTACGGGGTGGATTTTGAATTGGTACAGGGAGGATTGATTGTGTGGGTTTTGTTTTGTTTGTTTGGTTTTTTTTTCCAGTCCAATGTACCTGATATAAGGCATCTCTTCTGATACTTGTAGTTGCCTTAAATATATCTCAATATTACTTATTTCCTAAACTTTCACATTTATGTTGCATTTTTTTGGCAAACTCCCTGATAGCCCAGGAATTTCTCTAAATGTGTTCCCTAAATTCTATGAAAGCCTTTGTGAAAGTCTATGAGGTCTATACAGAAATAAATGCCATTCACTCATTTTTCTTGCGACAATGAGGTAGGTATTTGATCTTTACATTTCCTATCTGAATCTTGTCTGTTGTTGTAAATTTTTATCTGGTACTTTCTTTACTTAATTGAAAGTGTAGTCTAAAATAATATATTTAAATAGTGTATTTGACTTGTGATCAATGGAATTTCTATCTAGTTATTGCATTGGTTAAGATCTCTAATCTCTGACGGCTTTATTATCTAAGCATTTTCCTTCTCATATCATATTTTTCCTCTCCCTATGTCCTTAGGAAGATTTTATCAAAATGTCCACTATATCCTTAAGACGTGAGTAAGAGGTTACTATTGGAGGTATTTCCTCAGGTTGTTCAATTTCCACTCTTTAAACATGTAATGGTCTACTTCCTTTCTGCTGCAAAATCTGGTTTAACCTTCAGATACCTCTGCTGAGTTTAGCCACATTGTTCTGCCATGTACCTCCCAGTTAACTTTTATTCTCTAGGAATCCAGGTATCTTTCCTAATTTGCCTTTGTGGTCCTGTACTTACTTCCTGATGTTTGTTTTCATCCATGATTACCGTTTCAAACTGAGGAAGTCTATGCAAACAGCCATTTACCTACAGTATCGCTTACTTTGTTTCTAGTAGTTTTTGACTTTATAATTTCTGTTATTCTCCTCTTGAAGTCAGTCCATCCTTATTTTTGTTTATTAAATATTAGCTTAGTTTACAACTCTCTCCCGCTTTCTGCTGTCCTCTGACAACAATTTTCTTTTCTTTTTCAATATTTCTCTATACTTTTCTGTATTTAGCTGCATTTACCTCTTGCTACACTGTACTATATGGTCTTAATCTGAAAGTTTTAGTCTGATACAGGGTTGTAAATAAATGCTGCATGTAAAGTTGTCTTTTTCTCCTGTTATAGTGCATGCATCTCTGGTTTTGAGTTATCTAAAACCCTGGTTTGCATCAAAATTCTGGAGCATTCACTATTCATTTTTATGCTCTGCCAAAGATATCAAGCTATCTAAAGTTATATCTATCTAGGTACACATTCATATATACATGCCTAAAGCCATATGCAAATAACTGCTACATACATAAAAGCTTTGGATATAGCCTAGCCATTAACAGATAAAAAACATTGACTACTCTGAACATATGGCAGCTCCTGGCTTCTGCAATAATCTGCATTTAATTCCAAAGTATGAATTTTCAGCGGACCTTGCACATACGGCAGACCAAGTTCTGCCTTCTTCATTGAGTCCAAAATACTGCTGATTTTAGTGAAATGTGAAAAATGGTGCTAAGAGGATGAAGATCTGATTCAGATTCTAATCTTTGCCTGGGAAGGGATGTTTTACCTAGGGAAGGACAACCAGAGATGCTTAACTAGTACATTAAAGAACCTGTGTAAGTGAAAAGAATAAACCTGTATTGGCTGCTGCTGTCAGCCCAAAATATTCACTTTCCTCCTTGCTATAAATTGATCCTCTGGGTATTTTTAGTGTCTAAAGAATAACCAATGACTTCAGTGAAGGTATGGCAACTCACATTTATATTATCCTGGTAAAGACATCAGGTGGTTGACAAACATGTTAGAACCATGTGACAGAAATTTCTTCTCTCAAAATTTAATGTATTTCTAGCTAGCAATCCAGTCTGCAAAAGACAAACTTTGTTCCGTCAAATTAAAATGCTATAATTGATAGGAACTTTTCCAGTATGTTTTTCTGTACTCCATCACTGAAATGCTGCTTTGCTGCAAAGTTGGATGCATTCAAAAGGACAATTGATTAAGCCTCTCAAGTAAATTACTTTACTGAGTTGCTTATAGGAGAAGAATTCTTGCCCTGACCTCAAAGCATTCTCATCTAAAAATGTGAGGTCTGTTTAAGACATTAAAAAATCCTGTATGACAAATGAATCCTGTATCATTTCAAATGTATTCTTCAGCTACTTTTTTAGGAAACGCTTAAAGCTCAATGTCTGCATTACCACTTATATTTCATTAACACCTAAAGGCCTCAAGTGAAGTCAGACCCGGAAGCATTTGGGAAATAGAAATACAGTATAATATAGTATCCCAGTCCCAAACATCTGTTCCTGTTACGATGAAAGAAGTATAAAGGGGAACAGTGGCACACTGAGTTGTGAAGGATGGTGCCCTGCCACCAGAGAACAGGTCCCCTGAATCCCAGTGCAATGCCTTGTTTACTAGGACATGTTAATGCTAACACATCCCAGATGTGGAAGAAACAGAGTCTGGGTAAGGTGGAACACAGGTTCCATAATAATTTCCTCCCCCTGGTTGATATTCATAATTGTGTGCTACTGGGAAAGCAATCTCATAATGTTGCATAGTGATCACAGGGTTAACACACACAAGAAGTATCATAGCTATTGTAATTTTAGCTAAGTGGATCAACTAAACAGTTGTAACCCATAACCTGTAATTTTTCTGTGATTCAGGGTGCAGAATCATGGCCATTTTAAACATTTCCTCCTTTCTTGAGGAAAAGCTGAACACTTTTTGGCATATATGCTATGTTATATGCAACCAGTAAGTATTAAAAGCATGTAAATATCTTCATTATAAACAGATCTTTCTTTGTTAACCAGGTAACCACAGAATCTGAAGTGTTTCATTTGACACTGCTAAAGTCTAGAGTGATAGCTAAATACATGTGGAAGAGTATGGTGCAAAGCATATATAAAATCCTGGTTGGGGGGGAACTTCATCTGGTTCCTGTTTGTGCCACTTTGAGAATTAGAAAAAAAAATGCTAATTTTTGCCCCATTCTGCTTCACTTGAAGCCATTGGAAAGAAGGAACAAAATCTCTCCTTATGTTCCAGCACCTCACATTTGCATTGTGGGTGTTTTGTTTAATGCAGTCAGCATCGTGTTCCTGACAAAGTGTTCCCTTGAGCAAGACTAAGGAAGCATCTTCATCCACTGTTTGAGTAGCAGGTAAAAGAAAGAGGGTAAAACTGGATGCTGTGAAATTGAAATTTTCCTTGGGGCTGTCAGGAGTGCAAGGGGTCATACTCATGCCAATTGGGGAGACCTGTAAGGAAAATACTATTGAGATTAGCTACGTGTTTTCTGTGAATATTTTTGGACTTATTGAAGTCCAAGGGGAAGGGAAAATTATACCTAAAACAAGGCTAGGTTGGAAAATATCAAACTAAATAACAATGTTAGTGATGTAAAATAATGATAATTTGGGGGGCACATTCCCCCTCTGCCCCCCAAATATTAACCTCTTCTTTAGGGATTTTAGTGCTGTTCTGACAGTCCTTTCTAACCTTCTGTTGAAGAAATGACAGTGTTTTCCTATTCAGAATAGGAAACAGTATTTCTTAGACAACTTCAAAGCTATTTCTTGAACAGTGTTTTTGGGGAAAAATTAAAAAATGAAAATGTGCCTGACCTGCACAGCTTGTTGGAATTCCTCTTTATCAAAGCTGCTTCTGTATGCTCTGAAACAACAGGGAGCTCAAACCACAGGATTGTTTTAAAACATGCTGGAGATGATGTATCTGTTTTACTTGCATAGCAATTTCAAGTACAGAAAATTTTCTGTTATCACTTGGAAAATTGAAAGAAGTGAATGAGGAAAAGATTACCTTTGTTTCCTGTCTAAATATATAGAAATCAAGTAGTAATACCCATTAAAAACACACTACGAAAAGCTGATGGAATTTGCTAATCCAGGTGTTGTTCACAATTAGACTAGGCTGTTAAAGTGGTTTTCCTTTAAGAAGTGTAACCGGGGACTTAGTTTTGTTCTAATTTCTGCATAATCTTTTAGCTCCCTGTTCGCATGCAAACTTACACTGGCTAGGTGATACTGAGAAACCTGAGAATAATTCTTTCTAAATGTCAAAGGAAATGCTTCCTTATACATCCTCAACTACCTAAAATTAAACGTGCAGGGTGGGGTGATGATAAATTTATCTTTTCTTCTTCCTTTTGTATCTTTAGATAAATTCTTGAGGTCTGTGATGAATACTTCACTGAGCCCACAGTCTGAGTGTTGAATAAGATTATATCATGTGGTGATAATTTTAGGGTTGTTTTACTGTGTTTCATGAGTAGGTCGATTGGTAAGTCACTGTTTTAAAGACTCGAACTACTCTGGAGAGCATTGCAGGTACATGAGTAGATTGCTCAATTTTATATCTAGATCTCTAAGTATGCTGGTGGATATATAAAATAACTATTAGGCAGACCACAGCCAATTCATTAGTTACATGATGAGCAGCCTGCGCTGAATTATACAGAGAAGCAGAAATGTGTGTCTCCTTGTCCATAGGAATGATAACACATGTAGCAGCGGCCGTACTCCTGACCCAAATGGAGGTCCAGGAAGGTGAAGGTTCTCCTCAGCTGATGGAAAGGTGTCCGTGCGTGCACAGGGAGTCATGTGCACAATGGGAGAAGGGAAGGAGCTGCTGCCCCTGTAGTCTCTCTAGTACATCTACGGTCTCTGTGCACACTGAAGATCTTGATAAAATGCCATTTGAAGGAGGGAAATTAGGTGCTGTGGCATTTGATATAACGACTGTAGTAGTCTTGGGAATAAAAGCACTTTAGCATTAACCTTGTCCCACTGTAAATGTCTGCTCGTGATAAGAGTCAAGCATAAACATTGAAGTCAGCATGAGAAATGTTTTGTTTCTTCATCAAGGTGAAAAGGTCTAAAACGACAGTGGTCAAAAAAAAAATCACCAAGGCCCTTTTTTGATAGGAAATGGAGTTTTAAACTAATCAAACATTTTTTATTATAGTGGCTTTGGAGACTATGATACATTACAGGAAAAAAGTTTGAGCGTGGCATCTGAACCACAAAATAAAGTCAGGACAAGAGTAATGAGAACTACGTATTTACCACAGAGGCATTTTTTCCTGAGAGTGAAAGGTCTGAAGTTCTGATGTTTCAGTACTGGATTTCTCGAAAATCATACTTGGTTTCAAAAACAGTCCATTTGCTATAAACTCCTGCGCAGGAACGGGCAGCCTGTCAGTCACAATGTGCTCATCTCTCACAAGCAGCCTGGAGGCACTATATCATGTGAGTCGCAACAGGGCTGCCATGCCTCTCTGGTTGTGGGTGACCGGTCTGCGAGAGGTGGGGAGGCAAAAACATCCATTACAGATCTCATCACTGGATTTTGCAGGGACACAGCTGTGCAGGAAACCTACCTACATCCCACCATGAGGTTGAATTCAACATCATCTGTAGCTGTGAACCTATCCAGATGTCCTTGCCAGTAATCTCTTTGGGGCATGTGATGGGTCTTGCAGCTCTTGGAGCTTAGAAAGCAGTGCCAGGAATGATGGCTGTAGCTGCTTTAGATCTAAAATATCCCCTGTTGTACCATGTTTATTTCAATTAAGTCATGTAGATTTTGTTCAGAGTCAACTTGTGCCTGAATGCACATGTGTAAGTTAATGGGAGCAAAAATATATGTGATTATCCCACTTGGGATGAAGCTGCCTGAGACACCATTAGAATGTGCTAATAAAAAATGTTTTTCTATGACTTTTGAACTACAGGATGCCAAAAATCTTTGGGCAAGTTTTTACAACTAAGACGTGTACATCTGTATATTCTTTCTATTGCCATTTTAATTTTTTCAGAATTTTTTCATTTAGAGTTTTTAAATAAATCTTTTGAGCACAGCACATGCTATTTTTACTGCACAATGTAGCTTCATATGCTATTTAACACAGCAGGCCATGTTTCACAGCTGGCTAGATCTGAGGAAGTTAACCAAATTCTGCTTCCATTTAGGTCAACAATAAAATTTACCATGATTAAAGTGGGACGCAGAGTTTGTGGCTGGTAAATTTGCTTGTCTCAGCACTTGCTGATAACTATATATTCTGTCTATATCTACTGTCTGTCACTAAGGGAGCTAGTCACAATCATCAATAACTAAACTTGGAACTTAGCTTCAGCTTGTGATTATTTACACAAAGTTGTATTTTCATGTAATGTTTGCAGAACATAAACTTTGAAGGATGAGCTTATTTATAAAATACAGGCATGTTGACATACTTTAGTAAAAATACCATTAGAGATGAAATGCCGAACTAGTTCTGTAGTTCTCTGTTTCTCTTATTGGACCCAGGGACCAAACTCTCCAAGAAAAGCAGTGGGATCTTCTCATTTTTGATTTATGCAATGTTGTATAAACTTGCAGAAAATAGCAACATTTTTGGTTCAGGAAACACTGCAGTCCTTTTTGTCTCTTCTCCCATATTTTGAATGCTGATAAGTTTCAGATACCATGAATACACTACTGCAGTGTGGTAATACCTGAACATCTATGCAAATTAACATGTGTTAAACTACTTTTATGTCACTTTAATAATACTCTGTTGAGCTATGGATGAAGAACTTTTGGATACCCAAAGGTATGAAGGCATATTTAAAGGTTTGGGAACCCTCCTATATAATGCATAATGGAGTCACTATTAAGTATTCAAATAGCTACATAAATATTTTAGGAGAAATGGAAAGAGAGCAGGTTTGTTTTATTTCATTGAGATTGTTCCAAGAAAACCAAAACTGACTTCAGCACCTGCAGAAAAGAAAACCTAGGATGATATTTTTCCACTATATCTCCAAGCAGTCACTCCTTTTAGGATTGTTGACTGTACAGTAGAGTGTTTTATATATGTTGCTTTGCTAATCTGTAAACTGGTTCAAATGTTGAGCCTTGTTGTGAATCTTTTTTTCCACATTAAATTGATATTTTCCTAAGAGTGTGTTTAGTTCAGGTTAATGTGTCCTAGGAAGAAAGAGGGTTAAACACATTATTTAGAAAATAAATTCTATTTATAGAAATTCTACCTCCATGGTGGCTTCCCAGTGGTTGTTATTATATATTCATTTCTATTTTGATTTTGTGAGAAGACTGGCAAAACTAGAGCAAAACAGTCTGTTTTTTTGAATGGCATACCTTTAAAGTCTGGTGTTCTCACAATTTCATAGGTAACGTTGCCTATTCTATGGACATCATTGATTTGTACTTCTTGAGTACAAACTGGTATTGATTCTTAAGTCTGGAAAAAAAAATGATAAATATTCTGAGGCAGCTTTTCATTAATCCCATGCTTCATTTTACTGAGTGGTAAAATACAACCTAATTATGGAACAAGTTACTTTAAGGACAGATCTGTACTGAATGATTTGGAGTTTGGTAAGTTGAATAAAGGAAGAAAAAAAAAATAGAGACATTTAGTTTAAAAGGGAATAGAAATTCAGAAATTTGAAAGAAAATATGTATGGTAGTATAGGAAAGCTCTCTATATAGGGAGCTATATAGCTAGGAAAGAAATTCATAACAATCTTTACATTTAATTTCTTTAAAACATTCATGCTAGTTGGTAGAACTGGGAGAGGTAGACTAAATAAAGATCTCAGATCTCAGAATAATGTTTTTTTTTTTTTTAAAGTACCAGTCAGGTGACATCTAATTTGAGAAAAATATTGATTGATTTTTTTGTAGCCAATTTTTTTTGTAGGTGTACATTTTATACACTGAAAATAAAGCACATACTGGTGTACCAAAAAATTAATCCAGGCAATACTGCATTACTTCAGAGTGCACACAGGTGTGTTGTGTTGATCTGCTTTTATTGAAATGTAATCAAATGCTGTTATCAAAGGTTCCCCTATCATTTTCCTATGGAAGACATAAAATGTACTTAGCACACACAGATAAATAATTGCTTTTTTTTTTTTTTTTTTTCTTTTAACTGAAGATTAACCAGAATATTCTGTATATACAAATGCTGTAGAAGTGTTTATTAGAATTGCAGGAAGCCCTTTTGTTGTTAAGACTGTAGACAGTCTTTACATATCTCTGGGGAATCTAGCTACTTGCATCTTTTTTTACATGCCAGTTATGTTAGTTCATTATTTGATTTTTGTAGCTACAACCCAGAGAACATGAAGGAAGAAGAGAACAGTATTACTGACAGAAAGAAAAAGGTGAGCTTATGTATGAAGAAAAGCTAAGGCATACATTTCAACAAGATTTAAAATGCAACAGTTAATTGAAGTTCCTTAATCTATTTCTGTCACTGTTTGAGGAGTAGTTTACTCTTCAGACTAAAGGAATTAGTCCACATGGATTTATAGCAGAAATAAACTTTTTGAGACTAAGTTCATAAAGCTGTTATTAATTTTTTTTGAAGGAATAGCTTATCCTAATTTGCTTAAGAATTCACACCTGGTTATGATACTTCATACCTCACTTAGTGTTTTTAGCTCCTATTGGTCTGTTTGGCCCTGCAAGTTAAGCACTGTTTAGTTTATGGTAAGATCTTGGACTGGTTCAGTCTCAGCTGCAGCCAGGTCTTTCAAAGTTACACACAAGTTTATTTGTAGGGATATTAATTTTTTGCGGGTTAACAACAAAAAAACTCTCAGTGACAAATGGGAGGTGAAAAGAGGGGAGGACATTACTTTCCTGTGAGATTGGCTGTGTGCTGGGGGAGGCAGGACAACTCAAGTTCTGTCTTATGGATGGCTCTGTTTTGCGGGTAGTGAACATGAGAGTGTCTCATCATTGCTCTATGCCTTACTGCTTGTAGTTGCATGTGTATGGGGCAGGTGGGATGGGTGGAGGAGGAAGTCATGAAGCATCATGAGCTTAATCTGACATCTGTAACTGGCATCCTCATTCCAGGGGTGAGTACATAAGTTCATGAATTGTTCCTTCATCATGCACAGCAGTGGTGTATCCTCTTTATCAATGCCCTCATATCTATTTTTTTCTGTGGTTTGTTGTTGTTGGTTTTGATTCCTTTTTAAACCTTTAGAGATATAATTATTCTAAATTAAGGCATGAGAAATAAGGTTTTAGCAAAGAAAGTGACAGAAAATGTTATGATAATAATGTACTTTTAATGTTATTTAAGAAAACAAAAATGATTTGTGTTTCAGTTATGTCTCCAAATGGAAGATGTTTTGTAATGGAATAAGTCAAATCTAGCAGCAATGAACTGTTTTCAACAAGGTGAGAAATGAAAGGGCAGCTTTAATTTGTAGAGAAATTGCTCATGATGGATCAGTCCTCAAAAGTCTGTAGTGTCTGAGAGTATGAATCAACACAGGGATTCAATTTGTGATAGTTCTTAACAATTATAGATTAATTTTATTATTTTTTTTTCCAAGAGCAAGACACATCTTCCTCTGTTCCCCAAAATTACTGGGGGAGAAATCCACCTTAAGCAGAAAGAGGATGTGAAAAATTTCCAACTCTTGTCAGTAGATGGTTTTCTCTCCTGGACAAGTGTTTCTCAATTTAAATGGTGTTTTTGTTGGTTAAAAATTGTTCTAGTAACTATTTTTCTTTTTTCATACAACAAGTAGTTTGAAAAAAAAAAAAAATTGTTGTAGAACTTGGGGTGTGTTTTATGTTCAATTCAGGTAGGTGGAAAGAACACCTGTATTGAAAACTGTTGAAACAAACAGTAAATTGTTCCTGTGTGGTAGTTAATTGTTGGTTATGGCTATAGATGGGATACATCTTTTTTTAAAGACAGTTATGTTCTTATAATTTATTGTTATCAATATGTATACTGATCAATTCTTATTAACTTGGCTACTTCCAGAGAAGAGCATATATTTTATGGAAGTTTCTCTGCCTAAAATTTTGACCTGCTACTTCATAAAAATTGTGCCATAAGATTATATCTGCTTATAGGAAAACACAGGAATTTGGGCATGATTATTATCTTTCATCATATAAGAAAGATACTGAAACCAAAGTTTTTGAGGGCTTAACATAAGTGTGTATTGGAGACTAATATAAGGAGAAGTATTTTGTTGTGAATTTTCAGGTTTAGTTCTGTCCATTAATCTTTATACATGATGTTGTCAAGGTGCGTCCTAGTTCTCCAGAACTATGATCTAGGAATTGTTCATATTAAAGTGGTGCAAACCTAATTGATCTCTCTGTATATTAGACTTTTATCTCAAGGCCCATGGATTAGAGCTAAGAGACCTAGATTGAGGTTAATAGGCCTTGCTTCCCTTGTTTGGGAAGGCGATGGTGAGAGCTCCCTCCAGGGTGTGCCAGGTCTGCTCCTGGAGCTGGTGCTAGAAGAGCCAGTTCCCCCTTCTGTCCAGTTGCACCACCCCAAGGTGGTCTTTTACACGCAGCAAGGATGGAGCTCTGTGTATTAGCAATACCTCACCAGCTGGGGTCTGGAGCAAGCCTGGATAACCTGGAGATATGCTGCTTGCTTGCAGATACAGGGCAGGTCACAGGACTAAAACCCCAGGCTTCTCTCAGCCTTTTGGGCATGCATTTGTTTGGTGCCCACAACATTGAAGATGTTTGTGCCTGGTGGTAGACTCGGCCTACTGGTGGCATACATATTCATTTATCTGTACAACTGTGAGTGCAACTCCACCAGTCCACAGATGTGGACTTCTTGCTGGTGGGACTTCAGTGAAGGAAAAAAAAAATCATAAAGATTAGGTTGAGGCAGAGATGTCATAGTTGATCTTGACTGTGAAAAGGGATACTTGCACAACATGTGCCATAGAAAGTATATATATATATAGAAAGAAGTGTGAAGTGGGAGAACAGAGATGGAAGTTACAAAACTGGATTTGTAAGGGACAAGGTATATTTTAGGAGTGTGTGGATGGGGAGTATGTGGACAAGGTGGCAGTGAAGGATTTTAAGAAGGAAAGAACTAAAGACACAGTTATGAACAAGAGGAGATATAAGAGAACGGTGATAATACTGGTGGAGATGTGGTTGAAGTGGGTAAAGAGAAAGGGGCAGCCTGGAGGAGATGGGAGGGAAAGCAGAACTAAAATGAAGGAAAGGACCCTGGATGGGAATAGTGGGGAAAGAAGAGCAAAGGATGCAAGAGTGGAAAGAGAAGCACATGCTTTAAAAAATACCGCTGACTAATCTAAACATGCAGTAACCACTGTGTTTTTAAGCTGGCCAGGATCTATGCTGATGCTTAATGTGCAAAGTTGAGAATTAGAAACAAAGGAAAACAAAGAAAAAAAAAATAATGGTTATGACATCTCATCTATGTCATTCCCTTTCTCCTTATTTTTATGCAACAGAATTGTGGGTATACTTTTCCCAACAGTGCTTTTGCTCAGGTTTTATGGCAGTGCCCTGAAATACTGGACCTAAAGTAATTGTTTTGGGTCCCTGAGTTTGTTCATTCCATGTGATCTTGGAAGTCCCAAGAAGCATATTCTCCTGAAGTGCTTTAAACTCCCCTGGAGAAGACTGGGAGGTTGAGAGTTGTTGCCTCTAGCTTGCACTTGGTGTTACAATAGAGGGCAAATGATCAACAGTAACAGTGTTTACAATGTTTGCAAAACACATTTAACACAGAAGAGTTTAGCGCTTAATCTATTAAATTAATCAGCTCCCTGTAAATCCAGGTCTGATTGCATGAGCAACCTATGGGTGAGTCTTTGGGTGAGAACCATGTCTGTTGGCTCTAGGGCTAGAAAGCTGCCATAGTGACCTGCATTTTCCCATCCACTTGGAGAACTGGTTTCTACACAGGGCCCTTTCTTTAAGGTATTTTGTGTGGGGAGGACGTATGGTCTCAATGCTGTCACTTGAACAGCATTGCATGGTAGTCTTGTTTGATCCTTTGTTCTTATTTGTCCTCCCTTGCTCTATGCTATTTTGTCATGTAAACAAATAAAGGTGTAGACCCTTTTCAATAGAGATAATATAAAGATTTTCTGTGAGCACTGCCACTTGAATGAGATAATCGTGGTTCACACACAGAGCAAATGTTGAGTGCCACACTTGACGTTAATAATAAGCTGCAAATAAAGCAATGATATCTGATTATAAAGTATTCTTTGTGCTCTAGTCTTTATACAGATTGGGGTGCTATTCTGATAGATAGATATTAAAATGCTGTGGCCTAAAGGGCTTACAGAGGAAAGGAGAGACAGAAAAACAGAGAGTTCAGTTGCATGAGATTGCATGGTAAGAAATGGTACAGTAAGAATCTGTCTGCTGACTGTCTGCCCAGGGCTTCCCTGCTGGGGCAGCACTGCCCAGCCTGTCAGGCACTTGTACCCACCAGGCTTTACAAGCAATAAAAGAGGTGGGAAAATGCCAGGAAGGATTCCAAATTGCTGGAATTGAGTTATGGGCTAAGAAGGTTGTGAAGCACTGTCTAGACCACAGAGGTTATATTTATATTCCAAGTTTGTCTTGACCAGCTCCTGCGAGACAGAAACAATAAATCAGCTGTGCTTCCAAAAAAGCTGAACAGTAAAAAGAGTGAAATGAAAATGGCACCACACTGCAGTATTCAGTAGCATTTCATATTATCTCTCTACAGGAGAATAATTTCTCCCCCACAGGTAGATATCTTTCCTTTTTTGTTTGTTTGGGGTTTTTTTG
>VXBH01003711.1:703524-713607 GCA_013400035.1 Rynchops niger
CCCACTCATGTCATTAAGCCATGAGGTATCAAGTCAGAAAAATTAGAAACATTCTAATGAGATAGGTGGAAAAATTGAGTATTGACATATTTGATGGTCCTGTTCTTGTTTATGTCTCTGACTTAACCGCATTTGAATAATAATGGCACCTTCTTGGAATAGTATTTTTAGCTTTTTAATCACTAAACTGAAAGGCATTCAGAAAAATAAAAAAGATTGAAACACACTTTGCAGTCAGAGCCCCCCTCAAAGTCCAAAGGGAATAAATATGCTTAAAACATATTAGGAGACTAAATGCAAATGTAACAGAATTCCAGACTACAGACCTTTGTCTATAAAAGATACTGTCTAGCTTTTGTTATTACCATTAGGGATGAATTAAACCAAGAAAACTGTAACCTCAGTTTAAATTTTAATATGAAGTGTCTGCATTATTTTCTAGCTGTATTCATTAGCATTAATTGATTAACATGAGTGTACAGGCTTCTAAAAATCTTAAGTTCTCTATATAATAGCCTTGTGTCATCTTGGCACATATCACATTTGATGGCATTCTGGTATTAATTATTCAAAAGAAGCAATCTGAGTATCTGAAGACACACCTATATTTATATATATGTGTATGTATACAGATATCTCACTTAACTACAAATGTATTACAAAGTAATACTATAATTGCTTGTCTTAAAAAAAAAAAAAAAAAAAAAAANAAAAAAAAAAAAGAAAAAATAAAACTTCAAACAAAAACCCCCACCCAAAACAACAACAAAAAGCCCCCAAACCCAAACAAACAAAACCGCCCACAAAGCGCAGGAGTCACAGGAGCCAGTAATGGACTTCTGCAGAAATGAGAAAGGTTGATACTCTGGTTATAATAAAATAAACAAACACACCCCCAAACCCCAGAGAAGACTAGAGAAGTACGTAATAAAAAGGCACAGAAAGACATAATTAATGTTTATTTTGTACTTGGAAACCATATGTGGCTTTGAAATAAAAATGCCAAACTGACAAGTTGCCAGCAGGGATTGTAGCTGTTAACTGTCCTGGTTCAAAACGCTACAAAATAAAACTGCTATCTTTGGGAATTTACCAGTGTTGTCCATGTGACATTAAGGCTTATCTGTTTTTATGGTTAGACACATTTATCTTTGAAGGTATGTCTATGAATAGGGGATATGGAATACAATAAGCAGAGCTGGTCAGATTATTTGACTCGGATAAATATTGATTTTAAATGTAAGCAATATTTTCTGCAAATGCACTTTTGCATTGTAGGAAGATGATAGTGATGATTTCACCTAGCACCAGCAATTACAGAGAACAATGCTGTAGCTGATTCTTCTAAACAGAGCATAGGCTGTTGATTCCATAGAACACCTGTCCCCAAACAACTTCAGAAATACTAGAAAAACACACTTAAAACCTGTCCAACAGCAAAATTAAAGCTTTAGAAAACACAATGTGATAAAGATAGATCAGCAGTTTTGTTATTCTCCCAGCTTCCTGCAGTAGGGAATTTCTTTAGTTAAAAAAAACCCACACACCCCTGAACAAACGAACAAACAAACAAACAAAACAGAGAAAGAAAGAAAGAAACAAACAAACAAGACCCCAAACCTCAGCTATTTAGTCTGGATACAATCCAGTTGTTCTGTTATTTTCAATGACTATAGAAGTCAAGGAAGTATTAACTTGGAATTCAGTTGAAGTTTAAACATGGTATTTTTTTGTTAAAAGTGATTATTGGTCACATGCATTACATTAGATTGATTTATCTTTTCCCATGATGGGCATTTTTAAGATGAAGAATTACCAGTGATAAATGATGGATATTGAGTAGAGGATAATCCAGTTGCAATACAAACTTTCAGACGCATCGTCATTCATGCTACAATCCATTGAACTCTTGGGAATCACAAATATCCCCGTGAATGCCTAGTAGTCACCTAATGCTCATAAATAGTGAATAATGTGGCCTCTAAAGAGCAAAGTAAATGAAATGCTTCTCAATTTTTTTTTTTTTTTTTCATTCTTTGATGAGCAGATTCTGAAGAGAGCAAAAGAACAAACAGATGAATACCTATTTTCAACTTAGTGAATTAGAGTTTAGGGAAGAACTCATGCACAAGGGAAAATGACCTGCAGAGATGTATGATACTGTAGCTGATAATTACACAAAATTCCTTAGTTAGATATTACTCTTCTACAAATGGTTGCACATCCAGTAAAATCAGCAAAGTTTCATTCACTTGTGCCAACAGGGAGGGCATAAGTAGATGTCACGATATCTCCAGGAGATTTTTTGTGAAGAACAATGTTATTTTTAAAGATAGAAGACAAGAGAAAAAAAAAAATGGACGCATTTGAGAGATAATGGCTTAATTCCATGGAAGTATAATGAAAGGGAAAAAAGAAGGTAACAACACAATTATTTGGTTTAGAAAGTCTGAGTAGATACATGTGGGTGAAAACTGCTGAACTTTTTGTAGATGTTAATGTTTATTTTGCTGTAGCAACGTGAAAATTAAATGGGGCCGTGATAGTGACAGCATATCATACAAAAGAAGGTTTTTCTTAACCATTTCCAGATACACAAAAAGTAGTATGTACTGGATAATGTGGGCAATTATGGCTCAGGGGAACATGGGAACTGCTACAGCAAAACTCACCATCGGTCCATCTAGTCTGCTATCTTGCCCATGACTGTATCCATATTTGTATGAGATATCACAGTGAGACCTGTACATCCACATAAAACTGTCTCTCTAGGAAATAATATGGACTAAATGAAAAAAGCCAGTAAATTCTTATTGCCTGAATTATAGCTGAAAACAGTCTAACATACGTTAAGAGACTGAATGCGAACACATAGTTTTCCAACAATTCAAGGTGTAAAGACAATCTGAGTATAGGCACTATGGAGTATGAGGAAAAAATATATACAAAGTTTTCTTTTTTTTAATAGACTATGATTGGGAAGATATTTGGTTGAGGGGAAGGCAAAGGCAGTCCACCCCTGAACATAACAGTACTTCAGTTCCTTTGTGCTGATTCACTATCACCCTTCTGAGAAAGACATTCCACAATTCCACAATGATCATTTCATCAAAGTATCCAGTTCTACTGCGATTTGTCTTTTTTATTTTTTTTTTTTTTTTTTGGACATTAAAAATACTTGCTCTCTTGCAGCCAATTTATCCCAGTAGCTTCGGTATTTTGTTGATTTCTACAGGCAGCCAAAAATGTATGGTATCTCACTAACTACATATTTCTCTTAGTAAATAAATTATCTCTCTTTAAAATTAATGAAATTCATAAATAAGAGACAAAGGAGGATTTTCTAAAGGTGAAAGGCATAGCTGAAACTTCTTTCTCTACTTCCCTCTCACAAAGCAGCTCATCTCAGCTGTAAATCAGCATACAGCAATCTTAAATCCTGCCTGAAGTAGGCATAGTCCTGTTAATGAAATCAGATTCAGCAGGCTTGAATTGAGACAATTTTGTGAGGAATCCTTATGCCTAAAAAAAAGGGAAATATTACGCTTGCCATGAGGAATATGTAAAATCACTGAGAACCAGCAGGTTCTCATAGTGCAGCCTTGTTTCTGCACTTTCAATTCAAGAGCTGTCTGGTCAGTAGCTGTAAAATAAACCTAGATCAACCTCTGCAGCCATTGGATGGTGATAGTTTGAAAATCTGTCTGCTGCCTTTTGTTCCCAGTGTCTGTTTTTGAGAAAGAGGGTGTTCCAAATATTTTGGCCGAGAATGTTGCTCAGCACCCTTGTAAAACATACTTTCCAGAAGCTTATGTTAACTTATTGGATGTTAATATCCTTCTCAGCAAGTAACAAAGGAACATCAGGTAGATTGGATAGCTGATACCAATGTCCTGCTATTGCAGACAATAGCAGACTATAATTACATTTATTAATGAGTCAATCTTCATTATGAAACAGTTGGTAGGGTTTTTTTTATTATTATTTGCTGCTATTGTTGGGCAGCTCTTCCTAAGACTTCAATAATGTTTAGAAATATTCCTCTAATTTCCAGCTTTATGTCTTTCATGGGTAGTTTATACCCATTTAGTTTGTGTTCTTTAGCTTAAGGAGAATCTTTTTTTTTCCTCAGACTCCCTGGCTACTTATGATATAAAATAATGTTCTATTGCAATGTCTACATGATGCTGAATTCCAAAAAGGGATTTACAGTTCTCTAGTTTGTTTAATATTCAAGTCTGTAAATCCTGAAACTTTGTCTGACATTCCATCTTAGAGGTGCCCATAGTTCCATGTGCAACTCAGAGAGACCATCTCTTTGTCACACCTCATTCACAGGATGGTTAGTCAAAGAGCAGATGAACCTTCTTTTTTACCTGAAATGCTAACGTTTTGTAGGCACTGCATTTCCTACCCTTCTCTGAAAGCTGAGGAGCACATGAACACGCAGAACAAACTGTTCAAACAGCAATTCCCCTCTTGTCACTCGCCCCTCCCTTCCTAGCCTGCTGGACTCTAGGGCTCTCTTCTGTTTCTTAAAAACAAAAAGTGCTCTTAAATATCACATACCTTGCTGTCAGTTGATGGTGTTTTGCAACATTGTTGTACAGTGACATGGATTGTTGTGGGTTTTTTGTTTGATGGGCTATTTTAACATATTTTCCACTGAACTTCCATTGTAAAAAGAGTAGGACCATCATCATTTTACTGGTAAGATAGAATATAAACTGATTTTTAAAATCAAAATATCTTTGTCGTCTGGATGGGATTTAAGCCTTCCTACAGTCTAAAGCTTAGAGGTGAGTTTGTGGGGCTTGATTTATTTTCTTTTTTTTTTTTTNTATGGATGGGTTTTGGATTTGCTCACTTACAACTTAAAAGTGGCTGCAGTGGTTCAGATGGGAGGTTTGTGTAGCCCAGGAAATGCTCTCCAACAGCATCTCGAGGAGAGATAAAGGCATGTGTGCAAGAACTGAGCTAGCAGACATGACACTTCACCTAAGCACACTCTAAATGCTTAGATTTGAGGAATAACTGGTGTGTACCTATTTCCCATGTGTTAAATAAGACATGATGGACTTCTCTATGAGGATTTGAATGCATTTCCATATAAGTAACAGTCTTTATTTAAGATATTTGTAATAGTCTTGCCCCTTGCCTTATTTCTGTCTGACCTGGCACAATTACTAGCAGTGTAGGGGAATGGTAAGGGGGACAAATGGATAAAGTTAGTAAGAAATTATACATGGCCTGTGGACCGTTGACTGGTGATCTGCAGAGAGGTGGCTGGTTGAATGCATGAAGTCCGGTATGGAAGGTGCTTCTTGTGGAGCAGTTCCTGATGGGAGATGGAAACATACGGAGCTGCAGACTCACTGGGACTGTCTGGACAGTTTTTGCTTTGTGAGTTGGACCTGTTATGGAAACTATTATGTCTGTTTGATTTTAACAGTTGTTCTCTGCTGGTTCCCATCCAGTCATTCATGAGAACAGTTTGAGAAATCCTGTAATCTATACCATCTTATCTGCGCCGTTCTACTTGATGGCAGCTTCTCTGCTCCATCCTCTTTCTGTTTTTGTCTTTATTTTATTTTATTAGGGCAGTGAGAAACTATGAAGTGTAAAAAGAGTGGCTTCATAGACTAGGTTGTTTGATTACCTGCTAAAGAATGAACTAACTGCATTCTTTAAACTGCATTCTGAGTTGTATAACTGTATGATTTATCTGGCCTCTCTTAATATGATAATATCAAAGTAGTACCACCTGTTCTCTTTTGATTTTCCCTACAGACTGAGGGAGGACTGAGAACAGTGATATTTGAAACCTTCAAGGCTTTTATTATTCCTCATTTGTGGATTGTTATCTGTGTAAAAACAAACAAACAAACAAACAAACAAACAAAAAAAAACACAAAAAAAGAAAATCCAAAAAACCCCACCAAAACACAAAACCCGCCAAAAGCCCCCCAGGCTACATTTTAACATGGAGAAAGAATAGAGCAAAACAATTGAAAACAGTAGGTAGGGATACACATCTAAATACAGAACTGTGTGGCATCAACCAATTTTTTTCATCCATAAAGTGTAGTAGGAATGGTCCTGCTTTAGAACGGCAGACTGTTGGCATGCATTAAAGATGTCAGGTGGTAGAACTGGTCTTTAAGCATGAGATTCCTTGCCCAAGAAAGAGAAAATCAAAGTGTACATAAAAAAGGAATCTTTGTCAAACTACTTAAAATGACAGATTTCTCAAAAAACAGGGCTTAATAGGTGAGGGTCCACATAACCCTTTGTTGTAGGAAGCATATTTTAATATGGTGCACATATATAAAATAAAAGGTGGTCAAGTATGCATACAAGTGAGAATTTCATGCCTTTCAAAGGGAGTTTGACTAACAGCACCCTCTTTTGTTGTGAAACTTTCCATAGGATGCTATGAAAATAATGATTGGGTCAAGGTGCATAAAATTTAAATGTAGTCACAGAACAACTTGATCTAGAACTTGCTGTACGTTCCTTTTCTAGCTGACATTTTTGTAGACTTGATGATGATGAAAACTATAGGCAGCACAAACACTTAGGCAACAAGAACAAATGCCTGTCTCTGACTTCATGTAGCAGAGCAAATCTTCCAAAAAAAGCAGAGAATGAGAACTGGTAAAAAGCATTTGGGAAAAGCAATAGACCAAATTGGACTCTAAAGTCTGCTAGAATGAACATCCTTTAAACAGCCGGTGAAGAAGGAACAGGAAACAATTTTCTGATGGAGAGAGAATGACTGACCTGTATTATTTTACATTAATGGAGACTTCAAGAAAGAAGTAATATCAAGAATAGAAATGTTTTCACAGCATTTAAGCAATTCAACAGCACATTGAAATCAAAGATAAATAATAGACTAACCTGAGAGTTTCTAATTGAATACTGACTTCTGTGGTCCTTTACAAATTGATGATCTGGTTAAATGTTAGTGAAGAAACTATGTATCTTTTAAAGCAGGTATGCAGCAAGTTCTTAGCACAAGAATCTCAGAAAGGCAATTGGTCTATTTAGGGCACATATGCATTGGATTTTTCTATGGAAAACAATGGTTTCAGGGAAAGTCTCAATCAGACACACCTTAATGTGAACTAGGACAGGTGAAGCAATAGACCTTCAGAATCACAGAATCACAGAATGGAATCCATTTTTATTTCTTAAAAAATTATAGTGTGAATGCAATACAGTGTTAGCAGATGGCATTTCTAAAACAGAGAAGTAGCTGAGATTTGTGCCTCAGTGACAGGCCCTTATTGCAGCCTATGGCTTTTTCATCTGTTTCCCTAGGTCCTCTTTTAGTATGCTTCACAGTAGTTGCGTCAAACTCAAATGCAAAGAAGGCATGGGTAGGAAGGTGAAGTTTAATAAACTGTAATTTCCATGGGCTATTCTGAAAAATAATCTTCTCTGAAGCATATGGACTGATCATTCCACCTGTACTTTTAGAGTTGTAGTGTCAGCACAAGGATGAAAAGCAGACTCTTCTTTCCACAGGGCTATAGGAAGAATATACAAAAGAGACTTCTTTCCTCTCCAAATCTGCTAATTTGGTTCTTAATGTGCAACAACTTCTCTACACACTCCAAGGCACTTTACAATATTAGGTAGTGTGATTAGAGAGGTAATTAGGAAACTGTGTAATAATGGGATGAGAGAGAACTGATGTTTCAAAGGCTGTGCATTATAGCTAAAGCAATTTCATTTCATGAATAAATAAATCAGATTAATTTCCACTGATAGAGATATCTCAAGCTCTAAATGATGCTGGATGCTGTGACTTAAAGTCAAAGTGGAGGCATGGATCATTGCCATTATATGACTTGGAGTTCATCCATTCTCTCAAAGCCACCCACAAAAGAATGCAGAATGGTGTCTTGTGGTAGGTCACTACTAGAGCTTGTAGAACCTGGTGAGAAGAATGAGGAACAGTTATTTTTGGTGACACCGGCAGCAGGGAGCTTGTGTACAAACCATTACTCATATGGGAAAATGAATAAATAAAACACATCAGAATGGATGAAAACCTTTAAATTTCTTCATGAGGTAAAAAAGCATGAGGTTCACAGCTTGAGAAAGAGCTTTGTTAACATGAAACCTGCTGGGGTTCTATACCTATCAAATAAATTTGGGCTGTCCTCTGTCTTGGCTTTTGTACCATGTTGAGAGTGAAGTACACAATGTGATGCTAGGACCTTTCCTAGCTGGAGCTATTTCCATTACATTAGTTTAAAGATGCTTCTCTGCTTCTGAAGGAGATGAGTGTTGACAGACTACTCACAGCCTATTTCCTTTGCCAATTACTATCCCTTTTCCATATACCTTGATCATCTGTTTGGGTTTAGGATTTTTCCCATGTTCAGATTTAAAAAAAAAAAAAAAAAGTGCTTACTGATCATCGTGGAATACAATGGGGTGGTGGTTGCTTTCCTTAGGGATCATTCTAGTGCAGTAAAAAGAATTACATTTTCAAAATGAAATAAAATCTGCATTGAGGGGCTTTTATGATGACACACAATCACTGAATGTATCATGTCAACATTCTGAATGTTAGTGATGTTAGTGAGCAGCGCTTTTGTACTCTGCATATAACATTCAAAACATGTAAGGCTTTATTTACTTGCACATACATGATCGATCTTGAGACACATCAACAGCAATCATGGTCTCAATTGTCTACTATGGAGGATGTCATTTAGCACATGCTGCACATGCCCAAACAGCCCATTTCTTAGTAACTGTGTAAAATCATACTGTTGCTCACACAAGAAATCTGACACAGGGACCTCCTGAAAATTGTACGTCCTTTTGCAGCTTAGACTAAAGTGTGAAGCCTATTTACATAGGTATGAATCCATAGCATATGAGGGTAGGAAATTACAGCACGTGATCACATTAACATAGGTGAAAATATCATTGCCTTCTGAGAATTTCTGAAAATTTGCTGCTTTCTTAGAAGTAATTCATGTTGATAACAGGAACAGAATTAATTTAAAAATGCATGAAGTCTGATCAGAGGTCCAATTCTGTGAGTTGTTTGGTGCCATAAGCTGTTGTTAGGCACCCTGAGCTGAAATTGATATTCACCAGAATAGAAAACTCTCATGTCTCAGGGGGCAGAGCCCTCGTCATCTCATTTGCAGGATCATAATGATCTGGGACACACCATTATGCACAGACGGAGGCAGTGGCAGATACTATAGTGCCATAAACAATTAATGAAGTCTCTTTGCTGTTATGAACAGGGAGTTGCATGCATATTTTATTCTGCAGAACACCGAGTCTTATGTTTAATTGTACTACCATATTTTGAAAAAAAAACATTAAAATGAATAACAAATCCAAACTGCATTTAGAAGCAATTATGGTAAGCTGCATGTTTGAGTTCCCATGTAACATTTCCATTTGAAAGTTTTTGAACTATGAACATCAAAACATCTTCTGTGGTTTTTGTTATGTATGGTACTAATTTACTGATTCGAATGAATGAAAATGTGGCTTGTCTATACACATACCATTCTTGGAACATGCATTTAAATGATACTTTTACCAAAACTATTTCTTTTCTGCCATAGGAATAACATACGCATCTGCATTTCCCTAAATCATATTGATATTGAGGGTATACTTTCGATACCCACTTTTCAGCAAAAAGATTAAGCATCTACAGATGGGAGCACAGCATGCAGAGTTGAATCCCACTGGTTTTACCCACATGATTAGAGCCAATTAAACCAATGTGAGAGAATATATGAGTTAAAAATGTCACTAATCTAAAAAATAAGCCAATTATCAGTTGATAAATATTGTTAATACATTTACTGTAGCAGCAAAATTAGCTGTCCAACTGAGCTAACTTTCTGTACTTGTGCAATTCTGGACTGTAGCGAGGGTCAGAAATAAAAAGAGACTGTACTGGGAGAAAAGGACATTTATTGAGCTATCTGACTGGATATTCTTAACATCTGCGTGGTTTTCCAAATATCCGAGGGGGGAATGAATATTTGACAGTACACTCCCCACCCCCCCAAAAAAAAAAAAAAAAAA